>CM068953.1:139872682-139898678 GCA_035128595.1 Eptatretus atami | reverse complement strand
GGGGGGGGGCACAGTCTGTCGGCCTCGATTTACCTTCTAGGGGAATAAAATCTTTTAAAATGGTACACGTTTAGCAAATTATTCAGTGGCTGTGTGAATAATAAGCATGGCTGGGGGGAAGCAAATCCTTAATCAGAACAGTATTAGCAATCAGGCTCGAATACACTTCAATTCAATGCTGATATTTCTGTGTAAGTGCTGTGCACTTCATTTTCTTATGTTGAGTGTGATGTGTGAGTTTTATTTGAATCTTCATCCATGGCAATCAGGTTTAGTTCCATCCTGGTATGCTCGATGAACGTGCTTTAGTTGTTGACTCTACGAGTGCCACGTATGTGGCTTGTGCAGTCATCCTGCAATTTGAGTGCTCTGAACATTCAGTCAAAGCAGACTTGAACTGTGCCTTCAAAACACCCTTTAAAATTAGAAAGGCACTCGGAAGGGCACATACCTCCACCAGGCGGAACAGTTTACATTTTGTTTCCCACTGATAGGTGGGATCTGAATCCGGACCTTAAACAACATCAAATCGGCTTGTGTTTGTCACCTGACCAACTCATCCACCAAGTTTTGTCATAATCCGTCCACAACTTTTTGATGTATCATGCTGTAAATCGTTTTTGGCCTCATCACTCAATGCTGAAGAATCCCTGAAGAAATTGAAAAATTCCAGTCTCCGGATCAGGATCTTCACCAAAATCGAATGAATTAATCCTTGTCACATATCCAACTTGTCCACCAAGTTTTTTTTTTTCCGAATCTGTCCATAACCTTTTGACATCATGCTATATATCATGTTTTGCCCGAAATGTCAATGGTGAAGAATCACTTCAAAAAATTCTCGGATCGCGATCCAGATCCGGATCTTCACCAAAATCTAAAAAATTCGTTTGTGTCACACACCCAACCTGTCCAGCAAATTTCGGCCAAATCCATCATAGATTTTTGAGATATCTTGCTCACAGACAGACAACCAGACAGATAGGTTCATTGAATGGCTCAACTGAAGTTTTATGCAGTCTTCTGAAAAAGTAGGATGACAAGGTGAAAGGTTGATGTACCGACTGTGGGCTGGAAGGGAACAGGCATACAAAGGACATAGACAAATAACATCCATCAAAGTAATTATGTAAACCTGCAGGTATACATATGGGACAGAGTTCACAAGAGTATACAAGCTCACAAGATTGTGACGCGCTGCTGTACAAAAGCACTCGGGATGCATTTCCACCAACAAGAAATGAGGGAGACAAAGTAGTGGAGATGAAGAGAAATCTGAGATTTTGGGAATGTAACACCTCAACTTCTAGAGTCCTATGACCTTCTGAGGAGGACAGCAGAAAGATGGTCCATTGTCCAGGGTGTTTCAAAAATCTGGAATCAAAGGAAATATCGGAATTTTTTTTTGAGGCAATGCCTCTGAGATGGATTAGACATTGTGGACCAATTGAATGGCCGCCTCTGAGTCAAAACCATGACTTGGTCCAATGGCATCAGGAAACTTACCTATCATCGAAAATCATGGTGTGTGTGTGTGTGGGTATGTGACTGGCTGGAAACTACAGAGGAAAGATCGAACATCTGTGCCAAGTTTCTTAGGTCAGGTCAGGTCAGGTAGGTCAGGTATGGGACCATGTGCCCGAGCAGCACGGTGCTGTGTCCACTTTCCTCTGGTACTCCAGGGGACTCAGTCTGGCCATCCCCCAAGAAGATGCCTGGTCCATCCCCATTTCTTTGAGATGCTGATCAACCTGATGCACCCATGAGGCACGTGGTCAGCCCATTGGCCTCCTCTTCTCACGAGTCTCCCTCACTGAGAGAATCTGGTGAGCAGGATCAGCATCAGGAAAATGAGCCGCATGTCCATAGAGCCGCAGCTGATGCTCACGGACGATACATGTAATAACTGTCATTTGAGTCTCTCTCAGCAACCGCTCGTTGGACACAAAGTCTGACTAGCAATAGCCAAAGAAATCCCCAAAGAGACCCGGTACCAAAGGAGTTAAGTCTCCCTCTCAGATAACTGCTCAGAGTCCAAGTCTCACATCCATAGAGCAAGACTGGAAGTACCAAGGATCTGAAGACTCGGACTTTCGTCATTCTGCGTTTCCTCCTGCTGCTCAAAGTAACCGGCTCAGTGGGCCTTCACTTCGGGATCCTCTATCAAGAGCCCACCACACTTAGCTCTAACTGCAATACACTGAGGGATGGGCTTGGATGAACGCAATGCAGAAGTTCACCTGTAAGCAGGACGAGAATCACTTGACCACAAGTGATGCTCTACCACTTCACAGATTCCTGGCACATAGGCCTCCTTGTCTGCCCTCAGCGAACCTACAGTTTTATGCCTTACCTTGCTGAACAGCTCAGCTCTGCCATTAAGCCCGGCCCTGTGACTCTGGTCAAAGGTATCCAGTATCCCTTGGGAGACAAAGTTCTTCTTCGCCCGACGGTGAGTTCCAAGACATCCACCGGAAACATCAAGGACGGTGGTCTTGAAGGCATTCCACAACTCTTCAGAATTCCCCAATGCACCCAGACACCTCAAATCCCCACTCAGCCTGTTTGCAAACTCCTCAGCTACCCTCTCATTCTTGAGCTCGCCAACATCCAGCCAATGCTGGATGGTATCATTCTCCTGGATTTGAGCTGCAACTCCAGAGTTGCTACAACAAGTTGCCACAACAAGCCTGTGGCCAGTATTGAGGAACTATGCACTCCGCTAGACCCTGCAGTTCTATGTCATCGTCCAGCAACCATTAATGAGCACATGGTCAATCTCCTTTGCCACACCACTAGTGCTGGAATACAAGGACCAGCGGTGAACTTGTGAGCACTGAAACAATGAACCGGCCACCTTAATCCATGACTTCTTGCAAAGTCAAGGAACTTCGTGCTATTCTGGTTCACAGTTCCACACCCATGGGGACCAACACGTCTCATAACCATCCCTATCAGTTCCAGTCGATGCATTGAAATCCCCCCAAAACTAGAAGAGTAATCTCGCAGGGTTGCTGATCAACCACAGACTTGAGTGCGACATAGAATGTGTCCTTCACGGTGAGATCACGGTGAAGGACACATTCCTCACCTTCACGGCAGAGTATATACAGAAACCAGGGAAACGATACCCAAGGAGTGACAAATCCTTCATCTCATAATACGCTCGTTGACCGGTGTTACTGAAATTATCATTGGAGTCAGCTTATTGGTCACAGCTACAACAACTCCTTGGGCATGGTAACCATCAGAGCGACCAGACCAATAGTAGGTGTAACCACCCGCCATAATCTCGCCACTATCCAGTCTCCAAACCTCAGAGAGTGCTGCAATACCGATGTTCAAATGCTGGAGCTCAGTTGATAACAGACAGGTGATCATCCTGTCTTAGGGATAGGAAATTCCAGGCACCCATCTGAAGGGACCGCCTCAGGTTAACCAATGGAGACCACCTACTGGTGGATGACACCACAGCGCCACTCTGCCACACACCACTGCAATCTGACCCAGGGAGTTTACCCTGTGGTTTTCTTCCTATCATCAAGGAATGGGGGTCCTGAAGGCTTTGCCTCAATCCCACCATCCGTTAAGCTGCCCCTGCGGAGGGCAGCTGCACAGGAGGCACTGGGTTTTGTGGAATTAAGTGTTTTATGATGGCCAAAGTGCAAATCCTGCCACCAACCTCCTAAAAAAGTAACCCAACTGCAGGAGGACGTCCGCAGACACAGTTGGGCACAAGATATGGATGGCCGTTGGCTGACAAGGAGCTTCTTCGGCCTTTGACAGGTTTTGTTTTTAATCCTGCGGGGTGTCCATATCCATCCACCCTCATGACCAGGAAACCTGTTCGGGGAGACAGTCGCTGACAATCTGAACATGAAACAGGTTAGTACAGGTTTACATGGTACCTTCAGCAAGTCACAGATCTGATCTGGCCTGACCTACCTTGGCTTTGGATGATGACACCATCCATGCCAAAGCTGCCAAGGTTGCTTTCTTTCGTTGGCCATTTTGGATGTGGAGGTTCACCGAAAGCCTGATTGCTCCTTAAAAACTTTGGTTTACAAGAAACCAACCCACACGAGCAGATTACTGGATTTCAACTTCTGCAGCCCAATCTCCCATAAACGCAGTGTAGCACGGAACTTGGCAGCTTGGGCATGGTTGGTGTCATCATCCAAAGCAGATGCAAATAAAGAAAGATTAGTCAGAGGAGTCCTACTCAAAAATAGGTACAGGAACTGGATACTCCCCACCTTGAAAGAACCAAAACAGACAGAATAGAAGAAGCCAAACACTTGGGCACTGTGTACTGCCATACTACCCAGACCTTTCTGAAAAGAATGGCAATCTGCAAGCAGCGCATGGATTTGTGAAGCCTGCAAACCTCTGTGCACCATCCATAATGTAATTTCAAAAGTAAAGGACTCAAGACCAACTGGTGATAAATCTGGAGTCGTTTACCATTCATCATGCAGAGACTGTGACCAATTCTACATTGGCAAAACTGATTTTTTTTTAAAACAAAGGCTATATGAACATACTAGAGCAATTGGGCTTGGAAAGGTGACCCAGTTAGCCATAGCATGTCATTGCCTGCAATCTGGCCACAAGTTTGATTTTGATGGGACCCGTGTCCTAGACATGATGTCCAACAACCTACACAGGTTGATATTGGAAGCGTGGCATGTAAAGAGGCGAGAGAGTGGTCTAACTGGGGAGATGGTGGACATACTCACACAATACACACCTTTGATGCAAGTGGAAAAAACTGTATGGTGCAAACAGCTGGATAAGTGAGCAACAAACAACAACACTCGATCTCAAAAACCCGCATGTGTACAACACCCAATGAGAACCTCAACACTCACAGAACCAACACCTCATCAAATCCAACCCGGGAAAGAAAGCAGCTGTGTTCGTGCACTGGAGAAACAAATACAACAACAAGCACACACACTTGCTCACACACACACACATACAACACCAGATTACGTGGATGTAAAAACAAAAAAAAAGAGTAGAGCAGCCCATCGATTATGTGATTTGACATTTATTTTCCTTCAGGTTTGCAAAATAACAATAAAACATGATAATGCTTGCAAAATAATAATTCCAGACATGAAATCAGAGCCATATCCCAAGACATATCGCGTGCTGTTGACACGGTCTGGCACCCTGCCCTGCTCACTAGACTCTCTTCCTATGGTATCCAAGGCCATCTCCACTCATGGCTCGCAGACTTCCTCTCCGGTTGCAGCCAACATGTTGCCCTAAATGGAGTTCTTTCATTCCCTCTTCCTGTCCAGGATGGAGCTCCTCAAGGTAGCGTTCTGGGCCCTGTTCTTTTTCTGGTTTTCATCAATGATCTCTCCAACTCCCTGGAAATTCCTCTATATCTCTTTGCTGACGACTCCACCCTCTGCCGTACCATCTGTCATCCCTCAGATCAGCAAGCAGCAGCTTCTTTGCTCTCTGTAGATCTGGGTATAATCACAAACTGGTCCACACGTGGAACATGTCTTTCAATCCGGACAAATCTCACACACTCACTATGTCTCTTCGAAAGGACCATTTGGACCCCCCCCCCCCCATCTACTCTCTCAACAATCCTCTGGAAGAAGTCCTTTCCTTCAAGCTTCTGGTCTCACTATCTGCCATGACCTTTCCTGGGAAAGCCACATTTCCAACCTCACCTCTAAAGCCAGTCGCCGACTGGGATCCTCCATCATGCGTAGTCCTTCTTCTGCCCACCTGAGCTCCTGACCACATACAAAGCTTTCGCCCACAGCCTGATGGAGTACTGCTCTCCATCTGGGCTGGTGTTCCTGCCTCCCACATTTCTCGGCTTCATGCTGTGGAAACCAAGGCATTTCGGATCATTGGCATCTCCTGCGGTCAGGCTGAGTCTTTGGGCCTCTCACTCTTCACTGCAGGCAGGTCGGTGGTCTTTGTGTCTTCTACCATCTCCTCTCCAGTCTCGCCCACCCCCCTGCTCTGTCTGCCATATGTCCCCCCCCCCCATATTTCAGCAGGGAGCTCAAGGTCTGCCAGCAACCTCCATCTGGTAAAACTACCAAAATTGTGAATCACTGCTCACCTTCACTCTTTTATTCCTCTTTTCCCCACCTTTGGAATAGACTCCCTCACTCTCTTCAATCCCATTCTTCCCTCCAGGCCTTCAAAACAGCCGTTCACCATCACCGCTTATCTTCCCCATCCCAACCTCAGTCTTTCATCCCCGTTAATCCACCCCAAACCCACCTCCTTCAAATTCCCTGCTTTCCTTCCTGAAAGTTCCTGTAATGTCCATCCTGTATTCCCCATGTTCCCCGCTCCATCCCTCTCCCTTCCACAGATCTCCTATTGTCTCCCCACTGTTTTGTCCTTCCCACTCCCGCCCCTCTTGTCTCATGCCCCCCTTGCTGTGCATTGTGTTTCGCTCTCATATGAGCCTTGACAATGTATACCAAAAAAAAAAGAAAAGCACTCGTCCATTTGAGCTCGAGCACCAGCACGTGACTGGAAATGAGCATTCATATCGAATATATAAACCGGACATGCCGAGGCTCGGGGTCTATTGGCCTCAAGGAAGCCTGCTGTGAAGCTGGTGAAATGTCTGAGACTGGGTCTGCTCTTGAGACGCCTCAGACTGGGTCTGCTCTTGAGACGCCTCAACTGGGTCTGCTCTTAGACTCTCAGACTGGGTCTGCTCTTGAGATGCCTCAGACTGGGTCTGCTCTTGAGACCCTCAGACTGGGTCTGCTCTTGAGACGCCTCAGACTGGGTCTGCTCTTGAGACGCTTCAGACTGGGTCTGCTCTTGAGACGCCTCAGACTGGGTCTGCTCGAGACGCCTCAGACTGGGTCTGCTCGAGACGCCTCAGACTGGGTCTGCTCTTGAGACGCCTCAGACTGGGTCTGCTCTTGAAGCCTCAGACTGGGTCTGCTTCGAGACGCCTCAGACTGGGTCTGCTCTTGAGACGCCTCAGACTGGGTCTGCTCTTGAGATGCCTCAGACTGGGTCTGCTCTTGCTTATTGCTCAAATTAGCAGAGCAGATCTCGTTTTACTTTTGGTTGTAAGCACCTTCTTCTTCTTTAAACATGTGTAATCCCAACAGCCCCAATCTCAGACACAGACACAGACACAGACACAGACACAGACACACACGTATATTGAAAAGAAGCTTTGATGTTTATTCGACTGTTTTGAGTAGCTCATTTGTCGAGCTATTTGAATGTCCCTGGTATTAGTTCAGCTTTATTATTTAATAAGATCTTTCTAACCAATAAATTATTTATCATGTAGTAAAAATTACCATCACTTCATTAAAGAGAAAACCAAAGGTACTTCACACAAGTCACTTTGTCATGGTTTTTTTCTGCAATGTGCACAAAAAGTATTGAAAATGGTGGCCCCCTAAAAAGTCTTCACTCGATTACCCAATTTGCAATTTCTCCATTGACTGGTTGTAATGTGGAAACATTATTTACAGTGCATACCTCCCTGTATGGTTTTGAGTGGGATTTCTGTCGGTGCTTCATGGGATGGCTTTTCAGCATTCACAAGTACAACCTTTTGACTGTGGCAGGAATCCAGCTGGAAGGATGTTTTTTATGTCCTACAAAAAGTCCAGATGTGTTTGTTTATGACTGTGCTATTTCATCCAGTGGTATTGCTCAGCACTAGAGGACGGCAAAGTCCGGTGTTCCCTTGGCTATGGCAACCGCCACGGGGCAGGTGATGCATTGTGCAGCCGCCGAGGCGTCGAGAGTCTGATGATGACACAAACGTTTGCCCTGGGTCCTGCCCATGGACGCCCCCGTGGCTTGCACTTGTGATTCCAGTCAGCTCATGCCAGCAAGACTTCCTCTGGCAGGAAATTTCACAGGAAATCATTTGGAAGAGAGCACGCGGAGGGGTAGTTGGGATGGTTGTGGGGGGAGCAGTCAGAGAGAAAGCCCGTGGATGAACTTCAGTAGTTCCGACCACCAAATGACCTTGACTACTGGAAGTTATTTTGTTTGTGATTTTTGTTTTGGTAGACATTGCAAACATCAAAGAAAAGGAAGCAGAAATCGTTACAACCTAACATTTGTGTTCTAGATAAGATTTAATATGCATCTCGATACAGATGATGTGTGTGAAGGTCAAGTAACCCATTTTTTGTGCACAAATGCCAACTTACATTCATTTTGATAATCACAAAAAACCGTTGCATAAGATAAAGCTTTTGTTAAGGTGCCATTACTTATTATGCACCCCTCTGTCCCTTCCTTTGCTTGCACCAAGCATCCCCTTTCCCTCCCCTCCCTTTACTCCTATCTCATCTGAAACTCCCTTCCCTTTTCTTCCCCCACTTCCTATACTCCTCTAACCTTCCTTCTATCTTCCCTCCATCCCCCCACCCCCCACTCCCCACTCACATGCACACACAATCAATGCACGGGAACCTGTGATTGAAAACGCCGTTCAAATGTCATCAAAAACTGATAATTTCAGGTCAATAATTTGTAACAATGTTTTTATTTCGTTCCATCATGAGGTTCACGTGTTCCTGCAGTTTGTTTCCAATTACATACTTCACACAGAACAATAAATCTGGGATTAAACAGAAAAGATAAATCCTTTTGAAGTTTGAATATGAACATGAAAGTATGAATATGAATTTGAATATGAAATCCTTTTAAAGAATTTACCACTTGATCATGTTTAAGAAAATCAACTCATCATATGTCAACTCGATTGATCCCAGACTTTAAAAATAGACCTGGCCTGGCAACAGTTTAAGAAAGACATTAAGGCGTTCTTAATTGATATCAACAAGTGTTGCTTCATCACATAACTTGCATACTGTTTCTATCATATACACAGCATATTACTTTTTACCTGGTGCATGCAAAGCGAAAGGAGGGGTGGGGGGGTGGTTAAGCATTTGGTTCATGTCTGTCCGTCTGTCTGTTTACCTTTGTCAGTTTATGATCGAGGAACAACTTATTTTGATTGAATGTTATATTTTGAACATGAATCGGAAAACAAATCTGCAGTTTAACAGAACTTTGTCCTCTGAATTTGTCCCGATCGCAAATACGCGGAGAGGAGTGAGATAATATGTTTTACTCTGTCTGTCTGCCTGCCAGTTAAACAAAATTGAAAATAATTCCAAACAGGAAACGTACTATTTTTAAGGATGTCATAAAGGACACAAACAACAGGCATGAATAACTAATGAACATGTTAATTAAGGTGGTATAATAGACTAATAGACACTGCGTCAATGGAGGTAAATTCTGGAATTGATGTATTTCTCCAACTTTTACAATTTTTATTTTATTTAAATTAAATTATGTACTTGAACACTGTAGAACACAAATAGTCTTCTTGTTACTTCCATTCCCTTCCGTTTAGCAGTACTTGGACATGTTCAATAGTTGGTGTATAAGGGTGATGTACAAGACTGATTCAGTTGCGCTAAACTTCTGGGGGGGGGGGGGGGGGGTTAAATATTTTTTTAACGATCCTTAAAATCACTTTTATTTAAATTGAAGTGTAACAACCTGAACACTGCATGGGGTATCGTGTTCTATGAACTCTCCAGGTGAACATGTTTTGGACCACATTGAAAGACTGCCAAGCTGAATTTCTTCCCCAGCAACATACTTTGCCTGAGTGATGCCGAACACAACTTGAGTATGGAATGTCACCCTATGGCTATTCCTCTGATGTCTTAATCAATAACCTAATCTCTTTCTTTAAGATTTATTTTTCATTGTCAAATTGTACTTTTAGCTCTCATTGGAATATTAGTCACAATTGCTTTTTATAATTACGATATAATTTCATGGTTATACCTCGTGCTGGGACTCGGTAACAAGAACTCGGTTTTGTAGTTTTGTCAACATTTTGCCGGATCCTGGATCGGCTTGGGACCCGGATAAGTTTGCAATTTTTTTCACTTTTTTTTTTAGCGTTTTAAAACAAGTTTGTATGTTGGTTAACGTTATTCAATAAAATATCGGGAAAATTGGAACAGAAAACCACACGAGCAGTCAGATATGATTATCATGGGAACTTTCAAAATCTGCATCCTCATTTTCTTACGGACGTAGAGATTGTGCATGTTTGTTTACACTTGCTGACGTATTATGGTAAAGCATGACGTGGGTTACATAAACACCATACAGTTTACTGAAGCAAATGCAATCACTCTCGCAAAAGAAATCGAAGAGAGCGATTTACAGCTCTTAAACACAAGTCTATGTCTTCTTCGTCTTTCGGCTGCTCCCGTTGGGGGTCGCCACAGCGGATCATCCGTTATGATCCGCATACTGATTTGGCATAGGTTTTATGCCGGATGCCCTTCCTGACGCAACCCTGGTCGCCTCTTACGACACAGGGATAAGGATTGGGTTTCGCCATGATTCCAGGCTGCCCTACACCCTCTCATAGCCCGGCTCAGCGCAGAGCTCCCGTCCTCAAGCGATCCTCAACCCAAGCCTCCGAGTTGCCGGATTAACATGCGCACGCCACTACGCCCGGTACAAACACAAGTCTATGTAGATGTGGAAATTTTCACACTGTTACATTTTCGCACTGAGCATCATGAAAACATGCTCGTGTGTTTTTAGTTTCTCGGAGTGTGCACAAGATACTACTTTCTTAACAATCCGCTTGAGGAAGTTCAGTCATTCAAACTCCTGAGTCTCACTATCAGCCATGATCTTTGTTGGGGAAAACCACATTTCAAAGTTGGCATCCAAGGCCAGCCACTAATTGGGCATCCTCCGTCATACAAAGTCCTTCCTTGACACATCTGAACTCTTATCCACCTACAAGGCCTTCATTCGCAGCTTGATGGAGTACTGCTCTCCCCTATAGGCTGGTTGTCCTGTTTCACTTCTTGCTCAGCTTGATGCCATGGAAATCAAGGCCTTCAAGATTATTGGAATCTCCTATGAAGAATCTGAGTCCATGGACCTTTCACTTTCCCATAGCAAACAGGTCAGTGGTCTCTCTGTTTTCTACTGCCTCCACGTTGATATTCCACCCTCTGTTCTTTCCATGCTTTGTCCCCCACCCCCAGGTTTCTGCAGGGTACACATGGTCCACTATCAACTCTCTTCTGGAGAAATTACCTAAATCCAGGATCGCTACCCACCCCTACTCGTTCACTCCTCTTATTTCCCTCCTGTGGAATCAACTTTCACATTCTCTTCAATCTTATTCTTTCCTGCAGTTCTTCAAGACAGCTGTTCACCACCATCTCAGATCGTCCCCAATCCAAAACCATGATCTCTTCTACCTGCATTAACCCCTTCCCCCTCCCACCCGACCCAAATCCCTCCTCCTTCCAAATCTCTAGTTTTTCCTCCTGCGAGTTTCTTTCTGTATCCATCTTGTCCACTCCATGCATCCTGTCCTGCCCCCATTCCTCCCCACACCCCATACCCATTGTTTGTTCAAGTCTGCCTTTATCTTGGCCTGCAACTCGGTTGTTGGTGTTTCCCTTCTCTCTCGACTGTTATTTTTGTTCTGTTGTGTCCTGATACGTTCAGTGTGCTAATAGTAGCTCTTATATGAGCCTTGACTTTGTATCCAAAAAAAACAAGGAAAAAAATAAGGCACATGACAATCTCAATGATGTTAACCATGTGAAAACCCAGTGAACATATAACTTGCGGTGTCACTGGAACTGAAGTGAAACGGGCATCACAAGACACTTTATGATAAACTAAGGTTTACGAACCTGGTTTAAATCATACGGAACCAATGAAATATGGATTGCAAAACACAACAGTAAAGTACAGAAATGCACATCAAACCAATAGTTTATTGAATGCAGAGATTCGTAAATTCATGGTGTCCTGGAGCATTGGATATTTTTTAGTAATTCCAATGTCAGGCCTCGGAATAGCCGTCTCCACAAGCTAGTACAGGACTTTCACCCATACCATTTTTCAATATTTCCTCATTAGTGGCAATGTCAGATGGTGCATCAAGCCCTGCTTTAACTAAGCTTGCAGGTTTCGGGAAACATTAAAGTTGGTCCGTTTTTGAAATCGGCTTCAAATAACGAACCATATTTTACGTTGAATTGTCGACGCTGAAGTACACAACTGTAGTTGCGAACTGCATAGACCTACGCTCCACGTGCTGCCCAAGCACATTGCTTGCTACTCACTATTGTGCGACTGGCAACTGTATGCGTACAGTGCATGCATTTTCTTGTGCGATTAGATACTGTGGTTTCTCTGAAAAGGCAAAAATATTTGGGTGTTGTTAAATTTGCACTTCTCTGTTGTAGAGCGAAATGCACAAAAATTGATGTAGCGTGAAAATCCCGGCTTCTGCAGGAGCACAAGAGCATTGGCTGGATATCAATTGTAACCAAAAAAAAAATGTTGAAAGCGAATTTTTTTTCAGGAAAGTTGCTTAGATGTCGACCTAACACCATGGAGTAAAGTCCCCAAAAATCCCACTTGAGGAAAACTCAGAATCCAAGACGGTCACCGTCGCAATTCGCGAATACCAGGAAAACACTAAGGGCCATAACATAGCATACTTCTGTTCTTACTCGTCAGAGGAAGATGATTTTGGGGTCGAGACCTAGGTTTTGGGGTATGAGGAATTCAAAGGAACCCTCAGAATATCAGGTTTTTGGGGTATGAGGAATTCAAAGGAACCCTGTTTGAGTGGGGGTGAATATCAATCACCTTCATGCTGTGCTGTGCACAAGATGCTTCTCACCGGTGAGTGCGCCACTGATATTGTGCTGAATGAAATTGTGCTCTGAAAACTAACTCAAATCATAGACGAGCTGATGGCAGATTCAAAATATAAACTAGAACGGCACTCTACCCAGCTGAACAGTTTACGTTTTGTATCCCGCTGAAAGGCTGAATCTGTATCCAGACCTTAACCCGACATCACAAGGCGGCTAGTGGCTATGGGTCGGCACACTCTAATCACTTTGTTCTTGTCACCTACCCAACTAATCCACCAAGTTTTGTCATAATCCTTCCACAACTTTTTGAAATATCATGCTTTACATCGTTTTTGTGCCATCTCTCAATTATGACCAATCACTTTTTTAAAAAAATATAAAAAACTAGCGATACCCGTGCACATGCACGGGATAGCAGTACAACATAGCTGGTAGCAGACGACAGACGTACCGGGGAATGACAAAAATACGCATTGTGCAAAATGCAAGTGGTACTATGGAACGCCAAGACTTCCCAAACATTGTCGGCATGTCCGCTAAGTGCCACAGCAATTTCATAGGGATCGTGTGACGGCGAGCCGAGTTTTTAGTGTGCAAGCTTGGTATTATACTAGAGATATTGTATCCGGATACAGATCTGGATCTTCACCAAAGTCGAAGAAATTTGTCCATGTCACATATCCAACCTGTCCACCAAATTCCATTCAAATCCATCCATCATTTTTTGAGACATCGTGTTATATATCATTTTTGGTCTTATCTCTCAATTGTGAAGAATCAATTAAATAATTCTGATATCCAGATCTTAATCAACGTCGAATCAATCCGTCCTTGGGACACCCCCAACCTGTCCACCAAGTTTAGTCAGAATCCGTCCAAACCGTTTTGAGATGTACTTACAGACAAACAAACAGACAGACAGACAGGGGTGGACACATAATCTCCGTCCACCTGTGATGGCAGAAGTAACTAGAAAATAAATAAGAATCCATCAGCAAACGAAACTGCAAAACAAAAGGTGTTATGAAGACGGATTGCTGAGGCCTTGGATCCATCAAGGAAAGAAACAGACACGTGATAGCCGTGCATATTGTTTGTGGCGTGTTTTTTTACGTAACACTGTCCTTACATTTCTATATATTACTGATATAATTATAATCATTAACAGAATGAGGCGATGGGGTTTCCTGAAACGATTGTTGTTGAATGTGAGCATGTGGTGTTCAAAACATATTTTACCTGAATCTTTGGTACAGGCCATATTGCAATGCAGCAGATGGTTTGAAAACATCTATTGCATTGTGCAACCACAGGAGTTATATTTTATAACTACAGTGGCACACGAAGAAGGAATATTGTATTGATTCCACTTTGTTGTTGTTGTTGCTGCTGGTGGTGGTGTTGGTGGAAGAGCTGTTTGTAGACTAGATTCTGTCAGTTGCATACCTGAGTGGCAAATTTATAAGTAACTAGCAAAGAATGGACGGGTTAGTTCACATGGACGGGTTAGTTCCCCCTAAATTATGGATGGGTTAATTCCCCCCAAAAATACTGCTGAGTTATTTACGCCAGAATTGGTGTATTTGAGTATGACTTGCAATACTGGGAGCAGTGCTATACGATACTCATTTACATAAAGAGAATTGGGGTCCTTGCCCCACCATGAGCTGCAAGGGGCGATGATAACCACTCACCCAAGAAAAAACAACAACCTTCCTGTGCCCACCTCGAGCACAACCACCAGTTTTCAACTCTTTCCGTCCAGCAGTTCAGGAATGCATACAAGTCCAACAAACAAATCCAAACAAACACAAACTTCTCAAATTACACAAAGTATTATTTCTGTGGGACTCCCTTAAATTTACAGATTTTAATAATGTGCCTCATTTATCACAGGACAGTTCTGTCTAGTCTGTGTCGGATTCCCAACCCGACTATAAACTGTCGGATTGGTGCTTTGCAGGCAGGTTGTTGGTTCGGTGAGTGTGCTGTCCCTCTCATATTTAAGCTGTGGACCACATCTGCTAGCAATGGTTATTTGTGGACGATAAAAAGATCCCACAGTGTGTTCCATGAAGAGTTTGCGAGTTTTTGTTGACACCCTAATCAAATTGCACATTCCTGCTCGAAATTGGTTCGGAGAGAAGGGCACCACTGGGTATATTAGATATTGGAACCACCGGCATGGTGCCACATCAATCTATGAGGTCTTGAAATGCATAATCATGATGATGATGATGATGATGATATCAGAGTAATATTGTTTACACTTCTTTTTGCTTCTCTTGATATTGAAATCTCGTATGTCATTGTTATGATGTAAAATCAAACCAAAACATCTTTTCACAAAAATTACATTTTTTTGGAGTCGAAATAACAATTCTAATTAGAACGGCACTCAATAGAGCCCATACCTTTGCCAGGTTGAACAGTTTATGTTCTGCATCCTACTGATAGGCCGGATGTGCATCCGGACCTGAACCAAAATCTAATCGGCTTGTCCTTGTCACCTACACAACTCATCCACCAAGTTTTGTCATAATCCATCCACGTCATTTTGTAATTTTCGGCCCTATCTCTCAATTGTGAAGAATCACTGAAAAAATATTGGTATTCGGATCTGAATCTTTACTAAAATTGATTAAATTCGGCCTTGTCACACATCCAAGCTGTCCATCAAGTTTCTTCTGAATCCATCTATAACATTTTGACACATCCTGTTTAAATACAAAGAAGCAGACAGACAAATGGTGTGAAAACATAACCTCCATCCACCTTGGGTAGCTTAGGTAATAATCTATATATCATGGAGCAAGTGTATGTCTCTCCACGAACCCACATAGGGTAAGTCATGTGCTATATGTCTCTTAATTACGTACTGTTTGATCGTCAGTTGCACTGTGATGACATCTATTATGTACTTTTGCAACGTACCTATTAAACCTTGAGACCCTTTAGATTGCTGAGACCCCTTAAACCTTTGAAGACCCTTTAGACATTTTAGACTCTTTAGATGCCATTAGACATTTACATCCTTTATACCCCATTTAACCCCATTGTACCTTGAGATGCTATAGACCCCTTCTAGAGATGAGATGCTA
Source organism: Eptatretus atami (assembly GCA_035128595.1). NCBI lineage: Eukaryota > Metazoa > Chordata > Myxini > Myxiniformes > Myxinidae > Eptatretus > Eptatretus atami. The sequence continues at coordinate 139,882,852 of CM068953.1, read as the reverse complement.
GAGATCCCTAAGACTCTTTAGACCCAGTTAGACCCGACAGAATCCTCAAAGCCTAAAGGCCATTTAAGACCTCCAAGTCCCACAAAGTCTTCCTAAGAGCCTTAAGACACTTGGAAATCATTGGAAACCTTAAACACTTATGACCCTGTTCGACCCCTAAAACCCCACAGACCCGAAAGACCCCATTAGAATCTTTACAACCCTTCAACCCCTAAGACTCTCAAGACCCATAAGACCCCTGAATACTCTTTAGAACCCGAGGAGCCTTAGGACTCTGTAGACCCTGTATACCCTATAGACCCTGTTACAACCCTTAGACCCTATAAACCCTTTGATCCCTAAGACCCTGTATAACTGTTATACCCCTAAAACCCTTTAGACCCCATTAGCCCCTTTAGAACCCTTAGACCCCAGAAGATGCATAGGACCACCCCTAAGCCACCTTTAGACTTGGTAGACCCTATTGTCAGGTCGAGTCAGATTACATCTGTGACTTGCTGCAGGTACCATATAAACCTGTGCAAACCTTGTTTCATGGTGGAGTTGTCAGAACAAAGCCATCTTCCCCTCCCTCACCCCAACCAGGTTTCCTGGTGAGGAGGGTATATGGATATGGACATCCAGCAGGAGTAAAAACAAAACCCATCAAAGGGAGGAACCAATGACCATCCGTACCTGGTTCCCAACTGTGTCCGCAGATGTTCTACTGCAGTTGGGTAACCTATTTCTAGGAGGTTAGTAGCAGGATATGTACTCTGGCCTCCGTAAAACACTTCATTCTGCAACATACACAAAAAAACACAAACAAAACGAAGAAAAACCTGCCCCGTGGGAGTACCTCCTGTGCAGTTGCCCTTTGTAGGGCAGCTCACCAGATGACAGGACTGGGACAAAGCCTACGCGACCCCCATTCTTTGATGAGAGGAGGAAAGCCATGGGGGCAACCCTGCTAGGTCGGGTAGTGTTGGTGTGTGTCGGAGTGGTGCTGAGGTGTCATCCACCGGACGGTAGTCTCCTCATGCTAACCTGAGGCAGACTATTTGGGTGGATGCCTGGAATGTCCTTAATCGAAGAGAGGATGATCATCTGTCTCTATTGTCATCTGAGCTCCAGCATTTGAACATCGGTATTGCAGCACTTTTTGAGGTTTGGAGACCAGATAGTGGTGAGATGATGGTGGGTGGTTACACCTACTACTGGTCTGGTTGCTCTGATGGTGACCATGTTCAGGGAGTTGCTGTAGCTGTGTCCAACAAGCTGACTTTCATGACAATCATGGTAACGCTGGTCAATGAGTGTATTATGAGACTGAGGATTCGTCACTCTGGGTGTCTTTTTCCTGGTTTCTGGATATGCTCTGACTGAGGAGGAGACATTCTATGCTGTGTTCGAGTCTGTAGTTTATCAGTGCCCCAGGTGAGATACTCTTCTTGTCTTGGGGGATTTCACTGCATCAATTGGCGTAGAATGTCTCCTATGCATTGGTGAGACATGAACAGGTATGGTTATGAGACATGTGTTGGTCCCTGTAGGTCTGGAACCAGGAACCAGAATAGCACTAGGTTCCTTGACTTCGCAATATGTCGTGGACTTGGGGTGGCTGGTTTATGGTTTCAGCGCCCACAAGCTCATCACTGGACTTGGTATTCCAACGTTGGTGTGGCAAAAGAGATTGTCCATGTGCTCGTTTGAAGGTCGCTGGAGGATGCTCCAGAACTGTAGGGTCTACTGGAGTGCTAAGTATCTCAATTCCGACACAGGCTGCTTGTAGCAACTCTGAAGCCGTGGGTCAAATACAAGAGAATTGTTCCATTCCAGCATCGGCTTGATGTTGGCAAGCTCAAGGATGAAAGGGTTGCTGAGGAGCTTGTGAACAGGTTGAGTGGTGGTCTCGGGCATGATTTCAGATCACACTCACAGACCGGCAAAAAAAAATTTTCCATCGTTAATAGGCGAAATTTATAAAAACGAGACATTAAAAAAACGATGGTTAAAAACTTATTCGAGTTCCATTCATGCTTTAAAAAAAAATGCAATCATTGAAGCAAGTATTTAGATCTCTGAGAAAACCACCGTGTTCAGCGTACAATGCCCAGTGCATGTGTGCGGTTAAAGCTGAGAAAGAGCATATGCAGTTATGTTTTTTGTTGGTGGTTAAATAGTATTGTCATAATATGATAAGCATTATGCTAGTACGCACTGTAATAAAGACATAATCCTGAACATGTAAATTGATAGAGCTCAGATTGCATTTAGAAGTTCTGGCCACCTCCTCATCCTCCTCCTCCTCGTCCTTCCTATGCGCTGTACCGCTGATGCAATGCCCCTATTGCCAGTACAATGGTACTCATTTCACCGACCTCAGAAGGATGACAGGCGTCGTCAACCCCACCTGGTGTTAATTCAATGGCCGACAGGGACTTGAAATCAGGACCCTAAGGTCCCAAGCCAGCCACCCTAACCACTAAGCCAACACCAGGCTTGAAGTGCTGGCTTGTGTGGTGCTCTGAGGAGACCAGCTGTGTGAAACAGTGAAGAGGGAAAACTAGATATAATATGAGAGAGAAAATCTTCGAGATATCATCAAATCGTCCATTAGCTGCTGTAATTAGATGCTGGACAAGAGTTGGGGATCAACCTGTACTGAGTCCCCATCTATCTTCATCGTTGTCTTGGTACTGAGAGTCACTGCCTGGGTTTGCTTTTTTAAATATGTAGCTCAGTATATTTTGAGAATAAATTTTATTCTGGACATTGAGGCCATCTTCTTTTGATATAATCAACACTTACACCTGTATCTGCTGTCACTTCAGTTGCTATGTTCCGTACTAGGACTGGATCCTCTGGAAATGGATTTCTATACTGGAGGAAAGACATCAATGTTGATCATATGTCCTCTTGATTTTCTTGGTTGTGTATCTTCTTTATGTTGGTCACGCGTGTAGAACTCGGTGTCAGTAAACTGCTGCACGGCATTGTTGATGTCTGCACCGGCTGGTCGAGAAAGCAGCCACTGAGCTCATTGTGATTCTGATATTTCACATCTTGTTGTTTTACAAACCACCTGTTGTTTTAATGTTTCTCATGAAAACTTGCACAATAACAACATCTGGAGACAAACCAGCCCAAAAGTGATCACTTTTCTGAAGTACATGGTGTCCAGCTTCAAAGCACTTGTTCAGATCTGGATGTTCTTTCTCATGATTTTGTACAAATTGCAAGTATGTGTGAGCTGACTACATTGAAGTTGTGTCCTGAGGCAGTAAAAAAAGGCAGCATTTCTTTAACAGATTGGAGATGTTGATGCCAATTTCCTGTATGTTGTGCTTTTATGAACTTACGGATGGAGTACGTCGGCAATGTGCACGTACTGAAGCCAAAGAGATGCAGTGCGAAGATGGCTGAGTGCCTGCTTTTCTCTCACAAGCTTTTCATTGATCTTGTCAAGGATATTCTTTTCACAGATGAACTCCACAGAAATGTCCTCTCTCAGTATTAACAAAAAATAAAAAATAACTGAGTTGATTTTGACAAGTCATCTGCAGTTATGTTGTTAGATTATTGAACTCCATCACCTTCAGTGAATGTATCTTGTGCATTGCGTGCTACTTGAAATAGTTTGGGTCCCCAATGTTGGACAGCTTCTAAAACAATATTGCTTCCTTCTTGAGCTTCATCACTGTCCTGACTGCCCTTGATACAAACTTCCCAGTCAACATGTATCCAACTGCATTTGAAATGTTTACAGTTTCCCGATGTTCATAGAGGCCTGAAGAATCCATAAGGTGACCAATGGATTCCAGAAAGGCTCATTGATATGTGGAAACCTCCTAGTCTCAACACGGTTGACTTCAAGTCACAGTTCGTCGGTTCATTGGAGGTGATTGTCAGAACTTTCCAAACAAGTGGCTGGTCAAATGTGAGAACTGCCCCTGTTTGGGTACAGGCAATCTTCATTGTAGTGTATATGGAGCTCACATCATGAGAAATGCATATCAATCACAGGCAGGAAACTTACGGATGATTGTCCAGGAAGAGTACCTTGCTGTACCATCTGCACCAGCCATGACCACTTGGGTGTTAGTGATCGTATATTCCATGAGAGTTTTGACAAGTCATCAAGTTTCCATGTCCAGTCGTCTTGCCAGGTCTAACTTCTTATAAGTGAGCAATGACATGTAGTTGTCCTGTGGTTTGTAGGAATGAATATCAATCTTTTTTTTAATTTCATTGATGTATAAACAGTATTAGTGGGGTTTGTTTACACACTATAAGCAATAACGAACTGTGCTTCCACATTGTCTCGGGTCGCTCACCTGCATTTTTTTTTCATTTTTTTATTTTCAGTTATTTATTTTCATTTAGTTATATTTTTATTTTTGGATGCTTTCTGACAGTTCTATGATTTTTCTCCGTGTATCAGCTTTGATGTCCATTGGGATGCAAAATGTCAGCTTTCTACATCACCCGGAAGGTGTCGATCTTTAATATCAGCGAGTCAGCGAGTCAGCGAGTCAGTGAATCAGTGAGTTGGTGGTTAGAATGAGTTTTATATTCTAGCGTGGATCGACTCGCTACGCTCGCCTCTCCACACATTGTTGCAGAGATTGACATTACAGATTTGTTGTGTTGGCGTGATTTACACCAATCATAAAACAAACATTTATTTTATCCAAATTTATTTGAAATTTATTTGTGATATCAAGACCAAGTGGTCCAAATGGTCAAGGGTCTGAGCTGTCTGAAGAGTGAAAAGGGTCGAAATGGTGTTTAGGTCTTTTGGGTGTTCGGGGTCTTCATGGTCATTTTGGGTATTCGGTGACTTTTTGGGGTCTTTCAGGTATTTGGGGTCTTCGGGGTCTTTTTGGGTCTTTTCTCCGTATTTTTTTGACATTGGAGATGATTGAGTTTCAGGACTTTCCAAACAAGTGGCTTGATTTGATTAGTTTGTAAACCTTTTGGGTCTTCAGGGACTTTTGAGTCTTTGGGGTCTTTTAGGTCTTCGGGGTCTTCAGGGTATTTTTGGGTATTCGGTGACTTTTAGATCTTTGGGGTCTTTTGGATCTTCGGGGTGTTTGGGGTATTCGGGGACTTTTGGGTTATCTGGGTCTTTTGGGTGTTCAGGGTATTCAGGGTATTTGGGGTCGTTTTGGACTTTAGGGGTCTTAAGGGTTTTGGGGAATTAACATTCAAACAGGATGTAATTAATAGGTATAAAATCTTCACGGCTTTCTGGACTGACTCACGGCTTCACCGCTTCACAGTGCTTTTTATTTTTGCATTATATTATATATATATATATATATATATATTATATATATATATTATATATGTTGTTGTTCGTCTTTCGGCTGCTCCCGTTAGGGGTCACCACAGCGGATCATCCGTTATGATCCGCATACTGATTTGGCACAGGTTTTACGCCGGATGCCCTTCCTGACGCAACCCTGGTCGCCTCTTACGACACAGGGATAAGGATTGGGTTTCGCCATGATTCCGGGCTGCCCTACACCCTCTCACAGCGCGGCCAGCGCAGAGCTCCCGTCCTAAGCGATCCTCCAACCCAAGCCTCCGAGTAGCCGGATTACAAGCGCACGCCACTACGCCCGGTATTTTTGCATATATATATATATATATATATATATATTATATATATATTATATATATATATATGTGTGTATGTATATATATGTATTATATATATGTATATATAATATATATATTATATAATGTGTGTGTGTATATATATATATATATATATATATATATATATGTATATATATATAAACACAATACCATGTAACCCCCATGTTATTAAAAAGACTTCACCACCACGTAAACGCCATGTTATTAAAAACACGTCACCTCCACATAATTCAAAACAATTGCCACTGTGCAATTCAAAACACCTCACCACACGTCGCTCGAGAGACCGGATTGTTTTAACTGAGGATAAGTACATGAGCTGCAGTGTTATCATGATTTACACCAAGCAGAATTCAAACATTTATTTTGCGAATTTATTTGTAATATTCGTGATATAACATTTTAATCAGCAATTTGAAGTGAAGATTTCTGTTAAAAAAAAAATTTTTTTTTTCAAAAAATAAAATACCCTAAGGATATGCACAGGGGAGATGTGTGTGCAGCCCAGAAGTTTGGTACAATTTCACAAAAGTTTGAGGGAGTAGTTCAGTGACAACACAACACAACCCTTGGCACACACACACACACACACACACACACACACACATACACACACACACACACACATACACATACACATACACACACACATACACATACACATACACATACATGGCAAAATTTGTATGTTATCCTGTATATGCTTCTCTACGATCTTCAAGTCACTCAATTTGAGAAGAAAACAAAATACTGTTCCCTTCGTTCTCTCTCTTCCCAATGTAGTTTTCATTTCCTTTTACTGAACCCCCCTACAAATGGAATATGTCGAAATCCTTTGCTTGCACCCATAATATGTTGTTCATTTCGGAGCTCGCATGGGGTCTGAATAAAAAGTACAGAATGTTGCAAATATAAATGTTGTAAAGTGCTTTTAAGTGCACATGTGGAGCAATTGTTGAGCCAGTTGCATAACTTGTTGGAAGAGGGTTATACCGACTTGTATTGGCCATATGGACTGAATCTTGAATCGACAATATCGAAGTATCATTGCACTGAGTATCAGAGATATAACTCTTTCTCAGTGACAATGCAAACATCAGCTGAAATTAATAACTTAATTGTCGGTATATTAATATTATTCACTGGACAGAGAATAAATAATTATCTGTCATACTTTAATGATTTGTTCATGTCATTTGATCAATCATGATTTGCAAGGCTTATCTTCCAACGACTTCAAGAGTGAATTGGCAATCAACATCGAGGTGTGTTCGACCAAGTGAGCAAGATTTTCTGCACAGCACTCTGCAAATTTGGCTTGCTGTATAGAAAATGGGTCCACGTGGGCTGTTCATCCTTGTCACCTTTTGTGAATCCATTAATTTACCTTTTGTACAAATTTACTACTAGAAGTAGTTTGCAAGGGCAAATTACTTGAGGGGAAAATAAATCGGAAATCATGCTCACATCCCTTCTGCATCTCATCCTCCTTTCAGGATGCATTTGATGCCCACATGAAAACACAGCAAAAAAGCACTTGATGCAATGCTATCATCTCGGCTTCTCTGTACTGGCTACCTGCCGCTCCACCACTGATTATCATGGCGCTTTAACTCCTTGTACTGCCAGCCTGAGATTATTTTGCCTTTCCAACATAACCACAATGACCTTAGAGCTATTACCATTACACTATCATGTTGTGGACCCTTATTTTGCACAGTATAACGAAGCAGATGCTCCATATACACATAGTTTTTCAATGTTTTGTGGTATCTTGATTGCAGGAGCAAGCACTCATTGGAAATCCCAAACTGTTTTTGTTTAAAAAAAAAAGAAAAAGTGCAGGTACCATATATAATGGTGGTTCACCCATTAAGTCTTGCATTAAAAAGCAATTTGATTTTCTTAAAGAAAGAAACAGCATTTTACCTTTCATAATCACTACGTATAATTAAGGAAGCTTTAATGGGAAACCTGCTGCGAAATTTCAAGTTGTTTGGTTTGTAACTAAGAACAAATTTGATCAGGCCAGTTCTTGGATTATGTCAACTTCTGCAGAAAACTTCAATAAAAGTTTTGTCTCATTAACTAAATATTTCCCACATTAAAATAAGTTAACAAAGGATACGGCAAAATATCCCATTCTTATAGTGCGATGTGGAACAATAATTTGGTATGTGCTGGGGTTACACATACCTTTCGGCATCCTTGAACAACATTGGTGCATGTAAAAAAGAGCCTCAGAAAAGTGAGGTGTTAACAGTTAGCATGTGCTCAGACTATGATTTCCCTGTATGGTAACTATTCTAGGAATACAGCCAGGTTTTGAGTGCAACTGAAAGTGCATCTGTAAGCCAAGAACATATTTCTCAAGACAGCCCTCAGTTGGTGCAGTTGGTGATTGTAAACGTGACCTCTAATGTCTACTGGCCTCCCAGGCAGCTCTCCATCAGGAACCTCAACCACTACCATCTGGAGGGTGTCCCTGTGCTGTCCGGCCAAGGAATACATCTGGTGTCGATTTGGCACCAAACAGTGTGAGCAAAGAACTGCAGCAGCAAATGCTGTTCTCGTATTATAACCGAACCACGACAAGATCTGTGAACGAGAGATTGCAGGCGCTCAGCCACTTGATATTTATTGCTTGTCGCTTCTGGGCTTTCGTGCTTGTATCGAGTTTTCCGTTGACAGGCAAAGCAGTTGTATTTGACTCCAGGAGTATTGCTCATTGTATTGGTCACTGGATGGCAAGTGAAAAATTGTGGTTGTCTCAAAGATTGGTTTGCATTGAACGCATATTTGTGAGAGCACACTGCATGAGATTCCTTTATAATATCCTTTGAAGTTTTAAATTAAAGGGGCCAAAGTAACACGAGGTCATTTGCATGTTGTTTTATATATTTAGCTGTCCAGATACAAACCAAATTTGGGATATATATATATATATATTACCATTCCTTTTGTGCCGTAAAGGTGCATAGGATGGCTGAGGCAGTTTCATTGGCAAGGAGTACAGTCCTAAACAGGTCACCACTCCAGGTTACCCCAAATGCTTATTACACCAGGACAGTGATACACTTTTTGCCAACCTCGGAAGGATGACAGGGCTGAGTCAACCCCACTTGGTGTTAATTCAACGTAGTGCACAGATTGGCGTAGCCTACAAGCCTCTACACACCAATCGTAATGTCATCTCAAACCTAAAGGACCCAATACCAATTGGTGATAAATCTGGAGTAGTTTACCATTCATCATGCAAAGATTGTGACCAATTCTACAATGGTGAAACTGGAAGGAATTTGAAATGACTAGATGAATAATGATAGAGCAATTAGGCTTGGAAAAGTGACCCAGTCAGCCATAGCACGTCATTGCCTGAAATGTAGCCATAAATTTGACTTTGATGGGACCCGTGTCCGAGACACTACATCTAACAAGTGACACAGGTTGATTTTGGAAGCGTGGCACGGGAAGAGCCGGGAGGGTGGCCTAACTGGGGAGACGGTGGCCAGACCCACACAATACACACCTCCAATGCAAATGGCGAAAACTGGATGGTGCAAACGGCTGGATAAAGTGAGCATCAAACACCCAATCCCAAACACCACATCCACATGTGCACAACACCCAACGAGGATCTCAACACTCGCATAACCAACACCTCACCATGCCCAACCCGGACACAAAACCAGCCGTGTTCATACCCCGGAAACACAAACACAAAAACGACAACTTTTGCAAAAAAAATTTTTTTTTATAAAAAGCACTCCTCCATTTAACCTCGAGCACCAGCACATGACCGGAAATGAGCAGTTGTATTGAAATAAAAAGCGGACACGTGTTGAGGCCCGGAGTCTATTGTGCCTGATGAAGCCGGCTGTGAAGCCGGCGAAACGCTGTCCTGAGACCGGGTCTGCTCACTTTTTTGCTCAAATTAGTGGAGTCGATCGAGTTTTTACTTTTGGTTGTAAGCACCTTCTTTAAAAATGTGTAATCCCAACTGCCCCAATCTTATACTAAAAAAAAAAAATCATATATATATTTGCGGATCCGGGGAGGTGGGATTCTCACCCGACTCTTGGCGCCACCCTCACCACCGCCATCTCCGGCGTTTATAACGCCGGCTGGCTCGGCACAGGCCTCGGGTCACGCATTTTCAATCGCGATACCAATGTAATCCTGGACCTTACCGGTTGGGGAAATAGACCCCGGTTACAGACAGGTTTTGGCAGATGCTGAGCGTTTTCTGCCAGTCTGTAACCATTTTGGTTTTATATACCAATCTAATGGATCGTTCCTTGACGCGACACGAATTAATCCATAGCGGCAACTTCATACGAATGAACCAGATTTATTGGGGAACATTGGGGAACACACACAAGCAAATTATTCACGACAATGTTTTAATTAATCTGTAACCCGTTCTTAACTAGTGAACTACGGATTGCGGGTTTCGAGGGGGTCCCTACCGAGAGATACCTTAAACAACATGCAAACAAGATATAGACAGCATGCAGACAAGAC
>CM068953.1:139852524-139872657 GCA_035128595.1 Eptatretus atami | reverse complement strand
AGAGATAACTTGGTGATGTTTTCATGGACGAAGAGGAACGTGTCAAAAGCACGAATGTCGCTCGTAACAAGCCGATGTCCACGGATTCGAGCCCCAAGCTCGAACACGCCGCGTGGCAAAATGGCGCTCACCCTCCTTTGTCGCACCGCACACGGCCTCCACGCGCTCTGACCCCATGTAAGGTCGACGGCACAAGACCGTCAGATCGACGATGGGTTTCAGCTGGTCTCTCACAAGGTCCAGCATACAAGTCCAGGCCTGCCTGTTCACCAGGCCTCCTTTACGAAGCAGATCGCAGACAGACACAGCCGTCCCCTACACAGCAGATCACGACTCCCACCAGTCATCTCTCATCCAGCGCAGGGCAGACAGACCTCCTGCAGTCCTTTCCCTGCCTTCCTTCGGCCCTAGCTCACTTCTCCAGGCCACAGAAGGCAGACCGGCGTGCCCAGGTCCAGTTTCTCTCCAGCAGAATCACCACTGTCTCTCCTTCGTTCGCTCGTTCGAAAACCACTGGCTCCTCCCCTTAGTTTCACTTCCTCTTTTTGGCCACTCCCCTCTCAGCGCGGGCAGAGCCTCGTCCGGAGAGGGAAGGAAGGAAGAAGAAGCCCTCGGCACACCACCACTGTACGAACAATAAACATGCATCCTACACCTCCCGACACACAGGTAATGTCCATTTTACCGAACAGCCTGGCTAAACATGCATTAATGGGGATCTGAGCTAATCCTATATTTAGTAGCCTACTAAGGGCCATTTCCGCAACAATATATATATATATATATATAATATATATATTTCATTTATATATAATTATATATATATATATTTCATTTATATATAATTATATATATATATATATATATATATATATATATATATATATACATATACATATTATATATTATTATTATATATACATATATATTATTTATTTATTGTATATATAATACATATATTATTTATTTTATTGTATATTTATTGTATATATTTATTGAATATATATATATATATATATATATATAATATATATATATATTATATATATATATATATATTACATATTTATTTGGCTTTTCAATATTTATATCAGTGATGGTCTATTTTTGAAAAGCAAAATTTAGATAATAACCTGAAGACTTATTTCATGCTGGTTGGGATGATTTTTGTTACACTGCAATATATTGTTGTTTTCATTCTTACCTTCTGAATGAATCAGAACTTTGCTTGACTCTTTCAAAACAAGTCAAACACTTCAGGAAACATTTAATGCAAGAGGCCACATAACCTCTGGAGTATCCACAATGCAGTGGAACCCGGTTTTACAAAAAAACACTTTCTTCAAGGATGATCCTCTCAATCCTCAATTTGCTATGTTGGTTTTATCATGCTGGAAGGGGAAAACGTTGATACTCATTTCAGATGTTTGAGCTTGTAATGAAAAAAAAACATCCGAGGTTTTTTTTTTTGAATACATGATCAAGGCTAGTGGAAGAGCTAGAGCAGAATGGAAGGGAACAGCATGGAAAGGGGGAAACACTAACAGTAGAGTAGAAGTGTGAATGAGAGCAAGGGGAGGGGAGAGCTTTACGAGATTATTTTTAATCTTATTTACATCATTAAGATGTATAATCTAATGGAGAAAATAGTTCACTCTCTTTTATTCAAATGTTGTTGTTGTTTATTTGTCTGATCAGCATTTGTGCCATTGTTGGAGTTCAGGTTTTTTTTTTCTGTAATTACAAGATGGAATCCGAGTCTTGGTTCTGTGAACTCGTATATCAAATGTTTCATTAATCATTATGTGTTTGACTTGTTCCAAGCAGTCGAGCAATAGTTTCGATTTGGCGTATTTTAGCTCACCTGGAGCGTAGTTCCGGGAGCTTATGGATGGCGCTGCCAATGGGATTGTGACCAAACTTGGCTAAATGATATGTCATATGTTGCAAATAAAATTGTTCACTGTATTGAATAAAAATGGTCTAAGAGGGTCTTCGGGGTCGAAGTGGGTCCAGGTTTGACCCCTCAAAATAAGTATTGTTTTCTTCTCAAAAACTACACACACAATTTTGATGAAACTTAACCACAACTTTCACTGCCTGTGATGTCCAAAGTTTGTTCATGCATTAAAAAATTGGGGTACATGGAGTATGTGGGAGGGAGAGGGGCTTTCCCCAAAATACGTATTTGCTTTTTTCTCTGAAAACTACATACATAATTTGGATGAAACTTTACCACAACCTTCTCCACCAATGATGTACCAATGTTTGTTCACGGCATAAGAAAAGTCGGGGTAAAAGGGGTCTTTGGGGGGTTGTCCCCCAAAATAGGTATTTTCTCTCTCCTCAGAAACTACACACACGATTATGATGAAACTTGACCACAACCTTTATCACCTGTGATGTACCAAAGTTTGTTCATGGCATTAGAAAATAAAAAAAATCAGGCATTTCTGCCCAAAATAGGAATTCACTTTCTTCTCCATTACATATTTTGTGGGTCATCCACACCTACAGTGGTTCCCTGATTATCTTATCCAGCCATTACCAGGTGAGCACTCAGGGTTATTGCCCCTTTTTATTTTGAGTTATTTCTTCGAAATAAGCTCAGTGGGTCCCGGTGTCTGTCCGTCCATATGTACATCCGTTTACATTTGATGAAACCATATTCTCACAAACTACCTGACCGATATGGACCAAATTTGGTATGATGCACCAGGACAGCAAGGTCTCATGGGTTTGTGCCCCCCATTCGGATCCCCCATTTGAAGGGGGTAAAAGGGGGTTTGCCCCAAATATTGGTATTTCATTCAATAATCCCAGAAACTAACATCGGATCCGCTTTATTGGTCCAGTCGCTGGTCACCCTGCCTGTTGGGGAAATAACCACAGTCCCCCACAGGCATGTTTTTTTTAACACTCCATAATAAACCTATTGTTTGAAAGTCTGTGCATTCAAGTATTGCTTTGAATTGTCCTGAAACTATTTGTTTCCTTCACAGGTTTATTTACCTTATTGTGCATCTTTACATTTCGCTGATTGACATCCTTTTTGCTCATTCAGAATGTGGTTTTGTATATATACACAGTTACACACATATTATATATCGACTCCTTCCATGCTCTTCTAGCTGGAAGAAGCTGCATAAAGCTACCAGGTAAGCCGTTTGCTGTTTTACACCCTGGGTTTGAAACAGCAAAGGGCTTACTTTGGTAGACTTTCTTGGTTGCTTTATGCAACATTCACAGGTGAGATTCACTTTATGCAACCATTTCCCTCTATTCACAGGTGAGAGATGTTGGTGGGTCTTTCTTATCATATGCAAGCAAATACCACCATCGCTTTCCTAACGGGAATAATAGATGAGTGGGGGGGATAGAGGGGGGGAGGGAGAGAGAGGAGGGAGAGAGAGAGAGAGGGGTAGAGAGAGAGAGGGTGAGAGAGAGAGGGTGGGAGGAGAGAGAGAGGTGAAGAGAAGAGAGGGGTGAGAGAGAGAGAGGGTGAGAGAGAGAGAGGGGTGAGGTAGAGAGAGAGGGGAGTGAGAGAGAGAGAGGGTGAGAGAGAGAGAGGGTGAGAGAGAGAGAGGGGTGGAGAGAAGAGAGGTGGGGGGGGGGAATACGGAGGAGCGGTGTGGGAGTGAGGAGGGGTTGGGAAAGGGAAGACGGTTGGTAAGGTGAGAGGAAGGGAAGGTATACATGCGGTTGAGCATTAATTACAATTCATAGTCTCATAAAAATGATTATGCATAGAATAACACTGAAAATGGAAGAAAAATAATCTGAAATTCGTTTCTACCGTCATACTATAAATACAGCCCAGAGGACAAACACTGTCCAGACAAGTCCGGAGACAAACTCCCACCCAGACATAAGTACCACCGACACGTTTGGAGATGAACAACACCCCAATGCATCCGGAGCGAAGCTGTCCAGAGACAAACCACTGCCCCCGACGCATCCGTGACAAACCACTCGCTCAGGATGATGGGCACGAACCACTCACTCAGCATGAGGGAGATGAACCACTCGCTCGGATGACGGAGCACAAACACTCGCTCAGGATGACGGAGCACAAACCACTCGCTCAGGATGACGGAGCACGACCACTCGCTCAGGATGACGGAGCACGAACCACTGGCTCAGGATGATGGAGCACAAACCACTCGCTCAGAGGACGGAGCACGAACCACTCGCTCAGGGACGGAGCACGAACCTCGCTCAGGCATGACGGAGCACGAACCACTCGCTCAGGGATGACGGAGCACAACCACTCGCTGCTGGATGACGGAGCACGAAACCACTCGCTCAGGATGATGGAGCAAACCACTCGCTCAGAGGACGGAGAACGAACCACTCGCTCACGGATGACGGAGCACGAACCACTCGCTCAGGATGACGGAGCACGAACCACTCGCTCAGGATGACGGAGCAGAACCACCGCCTCAGGAGATGACGGAGCACGAACCACTCGCTCTGGATGACGGAGCACGAACCACTCGCTCAGGAGGACGAAGGCACGACCACTCGCTCAGGATGACTGAGCACGAACCACTCGCTCAGGATGACGGAGCACGAACCACTCGCTCAGGATGACGAGCACGAACCACTCGCTCTGATGCGAGGCACAAACCACTCGCTCAGGATGACGGAGCATGAACCACTCGCTCAGGATGACGGAGCACGAACCACTCGTCTCAGGATGACGGAGCACGAACCATCGCCAGGATGACGGAGCACGAACCACTCGCTCAGGATGACGGAGCAGAACCACTCACTCTGGATGGATGGAGCACGAACCACTCGCTCAGGAGGACGAAGCATGAACCACTCGCTCAGATGACGGAGAACGAACACTCACTCAGGATGACGGAGCATGAACCACTCGCTCAGAGACGAAGCACGAACCACTCGCTCAGGATGATGGAGCACAAACCACTCGCTCAGGAGGACGCGAGAACGAAACACACTCGCCTAGGATGACGGAGCACGAACCACTCGCTCAGGATGACGGAGCACGAACACACTCGCTCAGGATGACGGAGCATGAACCACTCGCTCAGGATGACGGAGCACGAACCACTCGCTCAGGATGACGGAGCACGAACCACTGGCTCAGGATGATGGAGCACAAACCACTCGCTCAGGAGACGCGAGCACGAAACCACTTCGCTCTGGATGACGGAGCATGAACCACTCGCTCAGGAATGACGGAGCACGAACCACTCGCTCTGGATGACGGAGCAGAACACTCGCTCAGGATGACGGAGCACGAAACCACTCGCTATCGATGACGGAGCAGAACCACTCGCTCAGGATGACGGAGCACGAACCACTCCTCAGGATGACGAGCACGAACCACTCGCTCAGGATACGGAGCACGAACACTCGCTCGTGCGAGGACATCGTCGATGAGGAGCACAACCACTCACTCTGGATGATGAGCACGAACCACTCGCTCAGGAGGACGAAGCATGAACACTCGCTCAGGATGACGGAGCACGAACCACTCACTCAGGATGACGAGCATGAACCACTCGTCAGGAGACGAACCGAACCACTCGCTCAGGATGACGGAGCACGAACCACTCGCTCAGGATGACGGAGCACGAACCACTCGCTCAGGATGATGGAGCACAAACCACTCACTCGGATGACAAGCAAGACACTCGCTCAGGATGACGGAGCACGAAGTCAGGGGTTACATGCAGGTTTAAAAAAATTATTATTATCTTTTTTTACTCGTTTAAGGCTCGTAGTAGAGCACACTTACACTCATACACACATGCATGTGGACATATAGATCCCTTGTGGACATATGGATTAATGCAAGGAATGTATGCATTTTGAAAGAAAAAAAAATGATTGCAGTCCATGTGGTAAAGTAAATGGGTATTTGCTGAACAAGTGTTAGTTACACTGCAGATGAGGAAGTTCATGTTCACTTCTTTTGTGGTCGTGTTGCACTTCCTTGGGGTCTTGTTGCACTTTCTTTGGGTCTTTTGGCATCTCTTTTGGGATGTTTGAATAAATCCTGATATCTGCTGCTTTGGCTGACTCCTGCCTTTTCCACAAAAGTGGAGTGCAAATGTGCAACTGCATAACTTCCTGTGCTGAATGACAAGGCTGCTCTCTGTGAATCGGATTAAAGTATCGATGCGAAGCAGCATTAGCCCATTCTTTTGTTCCTCTTCACAAACGTCATCATTTTCTAATTCTTTTCGCTTTCTTTTCATTTCATTGGATGAAGTAGCACCGTTTCTAAGTTCGGGATCACTGAAAATATGTCACCGCAACTGTTTTTCAGTTTGCCCACTTTCAATGTCATCATCACTAATCTTTCACAATGGGGTGTGGAGGGACCATTCGCTACCACGGTCATCATGTCTGCAAGATAATTTTTTTTTTCTACTCCATACATAAATCCTCAAAATCATCTTCCCCAGAAGACCTTCAGGCGAATATTACAGTGGGCCACAGCTTCCTCCAGACTCTCCTTAAATTTCACTTTTAACAGAATCCCATGCACAGCAATATTATAAACTAGTAAAAAGCCCTTCAAAAATGATGGGTGGAATTATTTTATTCGAAATATTCAAGGAGACTGGAGGATGTGATGTTTCATTTCGTAGCAAGAAAAAGCGTTATTTTATAACACTACATGGACAAATGTGATCCCATTTTCTTTATCTTCGGGACGTTCATTTTGACTGTGCAGCCTCGTGAGATTGCCTTAAGCCTGAAACCTTGGCCGAGCATCAGATGTGCTTTATCTTCTTTATTTATGAGACATCCTATCAGATGTAAATGAACACTCGTTTTCTCTGTACGTGTTACAACATCATGTGCATGCGATTTCATCTCCATGCACCTTGTATTTATTGTTATTTATGAAAACACTTCTGTACACCACCCATACCCGGTTGCAAGTGACCATCTAAATTCCAATAGAATAAGACGAAATTGCTCTTTTATGAAAAATGTTTTCAAGTTATTTTTTTTTTTTGTCCTGAAAAATAGACTGCAATGACCCACGCCAGTCCTGTTTGAGATTGGCTGAAAAACCCTTCTTAATCGTCCTTATGAGGGGACAGACAAATATGCAAACACACATTGTGTTTTAAATCGGTAGATTGCGTCTTTGATATTGTAATTTGACGAGGAAATTAAAACCTTCTTTATGATTATTGAGCTTCTTGAAAATCCTCCTGTAACAACATTTCATATTCTGAATGATATAATGCCCATCGGTTGTATCAACGATGTACGTTGGCTGGCAAGAAAATGGTAAAAATGTTACCTGACTAACTCAACCTGTGAGGATGTGCATGGCAGTTATCAAGTAAGATTAATACATCCGATGTCTTTCCGGTTTCCAATTTTTCGAAATATGTTCTTCACAGCAGGTACCAAATATGTGATGGAACCAATGATGGAAAAATTTCCTTGTCCACCAAGCATTACTTTGCGCTTTGCATTCAACTGTAAATGCATTGGGCCTTGAAACGCTCTTGGCCGATTAGATTTACCGATCACTAAAATTTACCGCATGAGTCTCCTGCGACATGAGCACAGGTGAGCACACTCACTCGATCTTTATTTGTTTAAATCCAAAGCACTTGTTCACAGGAACCCAGTGCAAGTGTGCAGGAAGGCAAACACTGCCAGAAAGGCCTGTCTCATCCACATTGTAATTTGATCTGGTGATAATTAATTAATGTTAATCCGCTAATTATTAAACAACTTGCAGTATTTTTCTGCTGCCTCATGGTTCGCCGATTTCTTCTCACCGATTACATCCAGTCATCTTATTCATGACAGAGTTGAAGCAGGACAGCCAGCCATCGAAAAGGCCAGGTTCAGTTAGAGCCATTTCATTGTAAAAAAATATTTGCCTTTTCGATAGTAGTTGCCCCTAAGACAACGATACCTTCGGAACATTTTCGTGAAAACAAATTGTACAACACACTATGCTCCAGTTTTAGGTTATATAGAGTATAGCCGCTTCTCCACGACTTTCACACTCTGAGCTTGCAGGGAACTGCAGTTACTTCTCTTTTTTCACCTTATGTCAAAGATGATAGAAGAACCCACGTTGTAATCGTTCATCAGCACATTCCTATTTTTCCCCCTCTGCAGCTCTTGCAAATGTCAATCTTCTCATGCAGTCAAAACCCCCTCTTCATTTTTCAACTTTGCTTGTACAAGGTTTATTTGATGCCACCAATGGGTGGATGCAGCGATACATGACAATAAAAACAGAGCACCTCGCAAACTGAACTGATTAAAGTGCTCTGTTTTTTCAACTTTGCTCGTAGAAGGTTTATTTCAATCCGCAATGGGTATGAGACAATATTTCATTATGCAAAACAAAAACAGAGCATGATCATGAGCTCAATTTTGTATACTGTATACAGTATTGTACGTACAAAACAAAAACAAAATTGGAATAAATAAAATAATACATACCGTTAAGAGCCGGTTGCAAAAGAAATACCGTGGTAACGTGCCGGATATCTGAGCTTTAGCTTAGCTTTACAACACACACAACACACCACCACACGCACAACTCTTATTTCTTTCACAACCAACACAGGAACGCGTACTATATCCTAATAGTCCCCTGGCTACCTTTACCCCAACTGGGTTCCTTGTAGGAATCATTCCCTCAAAGTGATTCCTTCACCACCATCTCACACACCATACTCATACTTCCACACACACGCACCCAACCGCACCCCACCACATACTCTTCTACACACATTCATCCCGTGCATCCAAACACCGGTGAGATAATGGTGCATGCCCTGCCCATCATAATTCCTCTGTCCCAAATTGTGCTTTCCCGTTGTCCATTTATATAAGCACATCCCTCTCTACTCCACTTGCTGAACTGACTTTGTCCCCTCGATGTCTCACCGTCCCAAGTTTTTGAGTTTTGTTTCTTCCACTGATCTTTTTATGTTTTATTATATACTGCTTATATCCCCATCATTCCTTCTGTTAATCTATTCCTGCATTAGTCTACTCTATAGATATATCCCCATTATTCTATTATATATTTCCTCCCCCACTGGGCTCTGGGGATTCACCCCATGAATAACCCAGCATGTCTGCCTACACTACAGGGCTTTACAACCGGATCTCCCCAATCTTACACGACCTTATGACAATCCTGCAAGCCTATTCACCAATCCTATTTGTGCTGGGTCACCACCACCACACACAATTACATTCCACTTACAGCAGTGTTTGTGCACAACGGCCCTAAGGACCATCATGGGACCAAAACCTCTAATCTTTTAAATACTCACGTGCAGGAGGCTCACCCTGTAAACCACACAGGCTCCCATCATTTGCTCCTTTGCTGAGCACCGGCTGATGATGGAGATGCAAGAAGGTTATCAGGCAATGGGAGCGAACTCCGCTGCACCCTCTAATGATTTTGAGGGAAACATCTTGCTGGGGCCCAGCGGTGTTTTAACAGCTAGCACCTTCCTGGTTTGCTCTTTTGGTCGGACACGTGCTACCGTTCGAAAAAAAAAATCCCTCTTCTGTGCTCCCGTAATTCTTTGTAGCACGGTTGCTGCACCTCGGTCAATCCCACTCCTGACAACATTGTGACACAGTTTAACTTGGATTAACTCTGAGAAGCGATGCAATCTATAAAAATACCAGGACGGCCAATCGGCAGCCACTCACCTCTGGCCGGATCCTCACTGCCCAGTGTAAATCTGTATATATATATATTATTATACATATTATATATATAATATTATATATATTGTTGTGGCATAAGTTGGGTGCAGAAGAACCACTGGGTGGGGGGGGGGGGGGGGAGAGCTATTCTCGGGTTCCACCAACGATCCCCGGAATTGCAAGCAGTCGCACACGAAACTCCGTGACGCGTGGTCGCTTAACGACCCGTGAACTGCCAATACTCACCAACGTACTTGGGGTCTCCGTTACTATAGTTACTAAAAAATAATCACGTACCTAATTTCCAGGGGACGCCCTCGGTACACCTTGTCGAAACCGGATTACTTATCCGATCCATATGCAGCCGAGCGGACACTGCCAAGGAACGGTACCAGCTAAAGAACGATCGTTGGAAATAGTCCCGCTAGCTAGGACACGGACCATGCTGGAATCAATTGAAAAGAAAAGACAAAAATGACTGGGAACATTCTCACATAAAGCATTTATTAAGCAGGTCAGGAAAATATGTGACACTAGTGAATAGATTTTTGTTTTGTGGAAGCCAGGATAAATGAATGTTGGTGCACAACAAAACAAGCACCTTACTAAAGCAGACACAGAGCAGAATTATGCCTGATATAATTCCTCTGCACTCTTAACTTAGCGAGGACAGGCACCATGACAACACACACCACGACCACACACACACACACACACAAACCCGAATAAAGAGGAGTTAATCTCAAGAAGGAGAGGAGAAGAGTTAACAGTCTCGTAATTACTTGCAACGGTAAACCGACCGTGCTACTCAGTAACGTTTTGGGACCTTCGCGACGATCCCATTGAGGGTTGGCGCGTTGTCTCCTGCTTCATTAACGATGTGCGCAAGTCGTGCACCCATCCAGAGAAGGGCGAGCCGTCATGCGTGAGGCAAGGATGGTAGGCGGACCAGGCATGTGGTGAAGCATCAGCGAAGAAGCAGGCGTGGGCGGTAGAAAGGTGGAGTTAGCACACAAAGATCAAAGAAATTGAGAGGCAAGCAGATGGAAGTAGGGGATCCAGATGGCAATGTTAGAGGATTAAGAGAAGGAGAGGCAAGATTGAGAGCCGAGTGTGAGGTGGCAGATGAAAAAGGCGGAGCATGCAGGATGCAGAGATCGATCCAGTGCAGAAGAGAGGGAGCAGGTTAGGAGAAGAGCACGACGCTTCAGGACCCGTCATTAAGGCCCTGCCGGTGCAGGCGGGCACTTGCCCTGAGCGATGTGAGTCACACAGATCGGGCGCTCTGATTGGACTATCCGGCACGCCCAATGGCCAGAAACGGTCCTCATTGTACATCCGGCGAGAGATCACAGAGCTGCTGAAATTGTCTTCGCTCCGAACCCGTATATGAATCCGCTTTCACACGAAACTCCCGCGCCTGCCCGGCGACCAGCCAAGGCGTTGTCGCCCCGCATTCGCTGGGCACACCCGGACCCCGTTAGGCGGTCGAATGCGCTGTTCCGTGTAAGCCATGCTGCCTAGCGATCCGGGCCGACAGCATGCCTCTGCTTGGTGGCGGCTGCCATTGATGCAGCGTTGTTAGAAGGTATCTGCTGTCCACGGAGACAAATGGGTGGGCTGCGGTGGCATGCGAAAAATGGCTGTAAAGGACGTCGTTGTGAACCCAGAGCGCAGACCCGAACAGAGATTGTGCGCAATGTGCCCCGTAGCGTGCGAGGATGAAGCGAAAGATTGAATAGAATCAGGGTTGAAAAAAGGAGAAAGACATAATTATATTATGGAGTCTTGGATGAAAGGCGGCACACGGGCGCGCCGTACAGTCCTCTGGTGGAGGTTGTTGAGGTGTTGTTTTCCATCGTTGTCTGGTTATTCCAATTGCCTCTGTGATAACATTCATGCGGGTGAGGATTATTGCTGTGGTTTCAGAAGCGCCGTCCTGGGTGCGTGTCGCTAGGATTGGAATGAAGAGATATATATATATATAATAATATATATAGTAATATATATATAATATATATATATATATATAATAGATCGACTACTGGATCCACAGCAAACGCACTTTGTTCCGTTTGACCATTAGACATGATGAAAGCTTACTGCAAATGAACATTAATGGAAATAACTGTTGTGGGATTCACTGCATTATAGATATGCCATTGCCTTTGGAGGATGCGGTCGAACCGCAACATTAATATAAAAAATTTTAAATAATAATCTAGTATCTACAGGTGTATATACCATTAATAATAAAGATATAATATATAACTGTGTTTATATATATAATATACTATATACATGAGGTATATATATATATTATATATATATATATTATGTATATATAGTATCTATAACTATATATATATATAAATAATATATAATCTATGTGTAATTAGTAGTTATATAACATATTATATTATTATATTAATATATATATTATATATATATTATATAATATGATCATGTTGTTATACATATATATATATATAGTATATTTATTATAGAATATTGTGCATAATAAATATCATAATAGAATCTATATATATATATAATGATATTATAGTTATTTATGAATCATGATTTAATAATATTTTAATTTTATAATTACAATATTTTAATGAGTCTAGACTGATGTGATTATATATATATATATATATATTATATATATAAATATATATAATATTATATAGTATACATATATATTATATTATAATATATATATATAACATAATATATAATATATATATATATAGTATATTATAGAGTGATATTATTTTATATATTATATGTAGTTTATATGAGAGGTATATAATTTAATATATATATATATATATATGTTATTATATTATTTTTAATAGGTTGATATTTAAGTGATATTATATAGATATAATTTAATATAAAAATGGTGAGAATCTCATGAAGTTTGATGAATGTACAGGGTACCCGAAAGTTACTTTACCCTGATAATTTCTCGCACTTCCCTCTGTCCTTTTGCTCTGCCCATCGCCCCTTGCCCGCTATGGTATGCGGAAACAATGACTCAGCAGAATGATGGAGCACATTTTACAGATAAATGACAAATCTAATTATTGTAAGTACTCGTCAATAAAACATGCATATAAGGAGTTTAAGAACAATGCTTCACGGGAAGGGGTGAAGTTGACTTCGGCCAAACCGTATATGCAAGTTAATCCTTAAAATGCTTGTCTGCAGTGCACTTGATGTATAACACAAAAGGCCCTCTCTCTTGAATTTTGCTTTGGACCTGTAAAGTTCCTTCTGAAAAGAGGTTTTAGACATTTGTTCCAGGGCATTAGTCAAGTTTCAGGTTACTTTTTCATTTCAGCTTGGGCGTCAGTATCTTGCTTTACTTAACACTCATTCGATGTCTTACGCATCACTGTTTCACAGCAGTTCCCATCAATTTATTGGATATCATTGTAAAAAATAAATTGCAATTAAATTCTCAGTTAAAATACGCAAAAAATAAAATACTATGTTTTACTCTAAGATACTATTGAGTTGCTCTAATCATTAAAAGGAGATGTGTGCGTGCGGGAGTGTGTGGGAGGTTCCACCCATTCGTAAGACAGGTTTTCCTGACTCCACCACCACTCTAACACTGCAATGTGAACCCTCTGATGACTCTTTAGAAACCTATATAATTACCCTTAGAACTCTTTAGAATACCCTCTTCTCTCAAGAGTGCTTTCGTGGAGTTATGCAGGTTGCCATAGTTTTCGACTAATTTTCTCAAATGTATGTTGATAGGGACTGTGAGACTAGTTCTGGTCGAGGTCGGCAATAGCAATATAGGGCTGCAGAAACGTTTCATATTCCGCCGTTATGACGTGGGAATGCCATTTGCTTTTGAGCGGGTATAAGGTGCGAGTAAGAGAGTAGGCAAATTTGGAAAGGGGAAGAGGTTGGGTTGAGCTTATTGGCGGAGGAGGTGCTGTTGAAGCTTCAGTGCAGGGACAAGACAATGCTTAGCGTGGAAGGGGAGAGATGAGGACTTGGGTGGGGGAGTGAGAGCAAAATGGGACAAGTTGGGAGGGGAGGCTGAGGCTTTTTTGTTGAGGAGTGTCCATATGTGAACGCACGATGTGAACAGTCGGCCTCCAACCTGGAATGACGTGTGCACGCACATATTCCCCATAGTTTTCAAACCACACAAACGTGCAAAATATCCCAAGGTATGTCTAAGAACTAGATTTGTTGTCCATCACACTACGGTGCCCCATCAGAAAACCAGGAAATTTGTACAGTTTATTTAAACAAAAAAAGCAACTTAGATGTAAGTGTTAAAACAAAAGCTACTACTTGATAACTGCAGCATTCTGAAAATAAAAATTAATAAAAAAACGTTAGAAAAATTATGGTTTTTATTGATAGGTAAAATAGAAGCAAATAAATCTCCAATTATCAAATTTCCTGGTTTCTGTGGGCACACTGTATAATGACATTCTTGAACTTTTAACTTTGGACGCAAGACATAAAGCGCCATGAACGCATAGATCATGAGGTCCTCGACATGAAAAATGAAATATTTGCTGTTGATATTGTAACTGTAAAATGGATCAAATTGCATTAAACCAAATTGTCCTCATTTGTAACATCAATTAAGCGTTAATTTAGGGATAGAATAACGTATTGGGAAAGTAAGATTAAGGGTTGTTTCATGGTGAAGTAAGGGGGCTGAACAAGCATCAATAAGGAATGAAGGGTGAAGTGGCAGGCACTCCGTGTATATACATTTAAAACTGGAAAATATCGAGTGAATCACTAATGAAAATAAATGTGGCAAAAACATTAGATGCCAACAAAAATTTGGAGAATGGGAGCATATGAGAAATGCCAGAGGAGAAATGAAAGGACAATATTGTAACCATTGATTCTCCACCATGTTATTTTCGAGTGATACATAGTGAAATGCATGTTGCAATAAGTATGCCGCTAGGTTGAGCTGTGTTCATGTATCTTTTTGAAAACATAGAAAGCCTTCAGAATGGTGAGACTGGAGTTTGAAAGAGATGATGGCAATTTCACTGACTTAAAGATTGTTCCTGTTGTTGCCTTTTCTTGGCCTCTCCTCCCTCTCCGATGCTTCTAAGGCAATCCTGTCTGCAAGGCAGACAGCTCAAGTAGCTGCCAAGGAATCACAAAGGGAAGCAGAGTTTGAATTTTGAGCTCATTATTCAGCAACCCACGACTCAAGCACTGGCCAGAAATGTACACAGGATGGAAGAAAATGATACAGTCTCAAAACTTTTGCTTCAGTTGAATTTTTGTTAATTGTTCGTTGTGCCACTGCAGTGCTTTACCAAGATGCTTTTCATTCAGCACTCAAAGTGAAAAATCTACAATCAAAGGAAAATTTTAGATGGAAAAAGTTTTTCTGTCCCTGCAGGCTGATCAAAATTGCTTCACACCCTTTCTTGTTAATTTACCAACCTGATTCCGTGATTTTCCTTTTAGTGCATCATATCTTTGTGAAGATTTCGATTGTGCGTTAATGGAGAAAGATTTTGTCGGATTTTTTCTGAAATGTTTACAATGAGATATATCGTTCCAGATAAATAGAATGTTTTTTAGAATTTCCATTCCATAGACAATTATTTTGCTGAAAAATTAAAATTTTATTCAAAAAAAGTAAAAACAGATGTAGCCTTATTCTGTACAAGACATCTCATTACTAGAGATCCTTTGAATGAACCCTAAAATAGCAACAAACTCTGATTGATCTGTTATTGCGTTGCACTGATTTCTTTTCTCGGAATATATTCTGCTAAAGGGTATGTAATAAACCTGGTGTTGGCTTAGCGGTAAAGTGACTGCTGGGACCTTAGGCCTGAGTTGGCCCTGTGACTTATGAATAAACAGCAGGTGGGTTGACTCAGCCTGTCATCCTTCTGAGTCGGCGAAATGGTTCATGTACGGGTAATAACCTTTGGGTAACCTGCAATCAAGAGGTACCTCCAGGACTGTACTCCATGCCAATGAAACTGCTCAGCAGTCAATAATGTGCCTTTACAGCATGAAAGGAATAGTATTATTATTGTTTTTATTATTATATATTATAATCTATTAAAGGGATGATTACAGTTGTTGTAGTCTCAAGAGATTTTAGAATGATAAGAAACCCACTTTGTTTTCGAGAAAGCATAACATTGAGCGAACACAGGCATCGCCATTCAGACATACTCTGTGCAAGAGCGTTGGTGCTGCCGAAGCAGCTCCTTGCTATTGGCACAATCCTGATGGTCCCCACTACCGACACAGGATACCAAGCGGCACTCATTTTGCCGGCTCAGAAGGATGACAGTCGAGTTAACCCAGCTGGTATTAATCACAACCAAGTGAGATTAACTTCAGGATCTTCGGGATCCCAAACCCACCAACCCTAAACATATAAGACCAACACACGGGCAATATAAGATAGAGTTGTGAAAAAGTTCCATAAAATAATAACTCATTTAACAAGCAATATTAAATAATTATAAATTATTTGAAATATTGCTTATGAAAAGCCATATAATCATTAGGTGGTTGGCAAAGATCCACAAGCGCAATAACAGTTAAATCGGTTGTTAATGACAGTTGATATGGAAAACAGTTTGAGTCTACGTATCATACTTAAATTAAAAGAAACATAAATAAGTTTGTATAAGGAATGCAGCTGCTGTGATGGCTGACTGTCTGGATACAACTTCGAGGTTATTGTGGTCATGAAGTGAGTAATCTACCTGTGTGACCTGCAGCTGGGTGCTGGATTCGCTGTTTGGCGAAGTCTTCTGGCGCTGAAAGGCGATCGAAAACCTCGATGAATATGGCCCAGCTTAGCTTGGCGTAGTTGGGAATCATCAATTGCTTATAACTTCAAACTACAACAGTTTGTAAGTACTTACAGATACATAATATATCTGTGTGGTGTGTGTGGTGTGTGTGTGTGTGTTTATATGTGTGTAGTTGTTATCTTCTGGCTTCCTTTTGGGACTATGGTGATAATTGGTCTGTTTTTGATTACAACTATATGCCTTCTTCTACTTCTCTTCCTTTATAGGGTGAGTTCGTAGGTTACAATTTCTGCCCTGCCATGTCCATGATACTACCAACTCTCTCGTCCAAACCAACCCCTCCACGTCTCCATGAACCACCCACCTTATTTGATATCCCTTTCACACAATCTTCCATTCAAACTGCAGTCTACCTCTTTCCTCCTCCTTCTCCTTCAATCTTATCTACATCTCTTTGGCGATCTCTCTTCCCCCATCCACCAAAGTGCCCAACCACTCAGCCAGTCACTACAAGCAAATCTCTCACCAAATCATTGCACACAATCTTTCTCCCTCAGTTCATTCCATCCTCCTATCCACCATCTTCACTTCTGCAATACTCCTGATGTAGCTGTTGTAGCAGGACCTGCAACCTCTGTTGCTTGTCTCTCCAGAGAAGAGAGTGACAATCGATGTATGACTATCGTTTCCAGACAGTAAAGATAGTCCAGCATAACAGCACACACCAGAACCTTCACCTTTCAATTTCCTTGATATTTCTGCCTGTCACATCCCTCCAGCCCTGACTCCATGCATAATGCACCCACCTGAACTCAACCACTTGCTCTTGCGCAACTGTCTCTTGTTTCACGATTACTCTGTGGCCACTGTTCGCTGCACCTATCTCCCAGATACTCAAACTATTTCCCGTCTGATCGGCATTCTCCTCTAACTGATTTAATGTTATTTTCTCTGCGTCCTGACGCACATCACCTCTGTCTTCTCGCTACATCCCAGTCCATGCTTCCCGGAATATATATAATTTCCACTCTCCGCAGTTACTCCTGCATCTCCCGCTTACTCTGCGAACACAAACCAGATCATCTGTACATGACTTCTCCCCAGAAATCGTTCATTTTTTACCCTCCTGCTTCCATTATCACCATGATAAACAGAGTGGCTTGAGAGAGTTTCCCTGCTCTCATTACCAATTTCACAGCGAACTCCCCCCATTATCCCAAGACCAAACCAAAACCTTCTGCTTTGTCCCTTCTCAACTCCTTCCACTGTCCTAAATCTCTTCCAAGCACTCCAACCCAAGTTGTTGCCATTGCCATCTCTCTAGGGACAGTGTCCAGAACTCTCCAGTTAAACAAATCAAACTGCCATTTCAAACTTGCACCTCACCATCTTTCCACCAGCAGTTCCAGTGTGAAACACCTATCATTCACCTTCCCCTAACCTTATAAACCCTTATTGCTCATTCACCACTCTCTATCTCCACACATTTTTATGCTCTCCATAGCCAGATTCCTCTCTATTACCTCAATGACATACGTAGTATAGTAATGTCTCTACCCCTGATCTGAGCATCGCCCTCCTCTCCCTACAGCACAATACCCCCTGTCTTCCACTCATACAGAATCAACCCCTCTCGTACATCATATAACACACCATACACACACCCATCATAACCAGCTCTTTGTCAACTGACTCCGACTTCTCCACGCAAATTAACCATCCTTGTACAACATCATCAATGCCTGCACTCTTGTTCTTCATCCTCTTTAATGCTGTCATCCGTGCACTCCTCAATGTTTTAATGCACCTTCTCGCTCAAAGCTCCATGAACTTCACTCCCTCCGAGATAGCACAGGAAGCTCCACTTGCTGTTGCTTTCCTCCGGTTCAACAGCTCCTTGAAAATTCTTCCCGCGCTTCAATCTGCCCTCTCCGTCACTAGCTCCCAACCACCAATGCCTTTTTAAATCACCAAACCCCCCCCTCTATATTCATGTTCTGCTGTCCTCATAGCCCTGTCCCAAGCCATTATTTGTCTTCTTCTCCAACATCCTTCCAACTGTTGTACCCTCCTTTCAAATCATCCTCACTTATCCACGCTCTCTTGTTGCTTCTTATCTGCCTATACAGGTGGCAGCAACCCACATCCAGTTGTCCCTCTCATCTCTCGATCTTCTCTAATCCTCTTCCAAAGCCCCATATTTTCACCAATTACATCGCTTTCCACACAAAAACATCAGTCCCCCAATATAGCTCTCCCGTACTTATCCATCTCTCTCTTTTTGGGCGGATTCGAGCCCCAAGCTCGAACACGCCGCGTGGCAAAATGGCGCTCACCCTCCTTTGTCGCACCGCACACGGCCTCCACGCGCTCTGACCCCATGTAAGGTCGACGGCACAAGACCGTCAGATCGACGATGGGTTTCAGCTGGTCTCTCACAAGGTCCAGCATACAAGTCCAGGCCTGGCCTGTTCACCAGGCCTCCTTTACGAAGCAGATCGCAGACAGACACAGCCGTCCCCTACACAGCAGATCACGACTCCCACCAGTCATCTCTCATCCAGCCGAGGGCAGACAGACCTCCTGCAGTCCTTTCCCTGCCTTTCCTTCGGCCCTAGCTCACTTCTCCAGGCCACAGAAGGCAGACCCGGCGTGCCCAGGTCCAGTTTCTCTCCCAGCAGAATCACCACTGTCTCTCCTTCGTTCGCTCGCTTCGAAAACCACTGGCTCCTCCCCTTAGTTTCACTTCCTCTTTTTGGCCACTCCCCCTCTCAGCGCTGGGCAGAGCCTCGTCCGGAGAGGGGAAGGAAGGAAGAAGAAGCCCTCGGCACACCACCACTGTACGAACAATAAACTAGCATCCTACACCTCCCGACACACAGGTAATGTCCATTTTACCGAACAGCCTGGCTAAACATGCATTTAATGGGGATCTGAGCTAATCCATATATTAGTAGCCTACTAAGGGCCATTTCCGCAACAATATATATATTTATATATATATATAATATATATTTCATTTATATATAATTATATTATATTATATTTCTATTTATATAATATTATATATATATATTATATATAATATATATATAATATATATACTATACATTTATATTATTTTATTATATTTATTACATATATTATTTATTTATATATAATACATATATTATTTATTTATTGTATATATTTATTGTATATATTTATTGAATATAATATATTATATATATATATATATATATATATATTACATATTTATTTGGCTTTTCAATATTTATATCAGTGATGGTCTATTTTTGAAAAGCAAAATTTAGATAATAACCTGAAGACTTATTTCATGCTGGTTGGGATGATTTTTGTTACACTGCAATATATTGTTTGTTTCCATTCTTACCTTCTGAATGAATCAGAACTTTTGCTTGACTCTTTCAAAACAAGTCAAACACTTCAGGAAACATTTAATGCAAGAGGCCACATAACCTCTGGAGTATCCACAATGCAGTGGAACCCGGTTTTACAAAAAAACACTTTCTTCAAGGATGATCCTCTCAATCCTCAATTTGCTATGTTGGTTTTATCATGCTGGAAGGGGAAAACGTTGATACTCATTTCAAGATGTTTGAGCTTGTAATGAAAA
>CM068953.1:139843597-139846963 GCA_035128595.1 Eptatretus atami | reverse complement strand
CCACGCAGTCCTGTTTGAAGATTGGCCTTGAAAACCCTTCTTAAATCGTCCTTATGAAGGGGGACAGACAAATATGCAAACACACATTGTGTTTTAAATCGGTAGATTGCGTCTTTGATATTGTAATTTGACGGGAGAATTTGAATACCTTCTTTATGATTTATGAGCTTCTTGAGGAAATGCCTCCTGTAACAACATTTCATATTCTGAATGATATAATGCTCCATCGGTTGTATCAACGATGTAACGTTGGCTGGCAAGAAAATGGTAAAAATGTTACCTGACTAACTCAACCTTGTGAGGATGTGCATGGCAGTTATCAAGTAAGATAATACATCCGATGTCTTCCGGTTTTCCAATTTTTCGAAATATGTTCTTTCACAGCAGGTACAAATATGTGATGGAACCAATGATGGAAAAATTTTCCTTGTCCATCCAAGCATTACTTTGCGCTTTGCATTCAACTGGTAAATGCATTGGGCCTTGAAACGCTCTTGGCCGATTAGATTTACCGATCACTAAAAATTTACTCGATGAGTCTCCTGCGACATGAGCACAGGTGAGCACACTCACTCGATCTTTATTTTGTTTAAATCCCAAAGCACTTGTTTCACAGGAACCAGCAAGTGTGCAGGAAGGCAAACACTGCCAGAAAAGGCCTGTCTCATCCACATTGTATATTTGATCTGGTGATAATTAATTAATGTTTATCCGCTAATTTATTAAACAACTTGCAGTATTTTTCTGCTGCCTCATGGTTCGCCGATTTCTTCTCACCCGATACATCCAGTCATCTTATTCCATGACAGAGTTTGAAGCAGGACAGCCAGCCATCGGAAAAGGCACAGGGTTCAGTTAGAGCCATTTCATTGTAAAAAAATATTTGGCCTTTTCGATTAGTAGTTGCCCAAAGACAACGATACCTTCGGAACATTTTCGTGAAAACAAATTGTACAACACACTATGCTCCAGTTTAGGTTTATATAGAGTATGCCGCTTCTCCACTGACTTTCACATCTCTGAGCTTGCAGGGAACTGCAGTTACTTCTCTTTTTTCACCTTTATGTCAAAGATGATAGAAGAACCCACGTTGTAATCGTTCATCAGCACATTCCTATTTTTCCCCCTCTGCAGTCTCTTGCAAATGTCAATCTTCTCATGCAGTCAAAACCCCCCTCTTCCATTTTTCAACTTTGCTTGTACAAGGTTTATTTGATGCCACAATGGGTGGATGCAGCGATACATGACAATAAAAACAGAGCACCTCGCAACTGGAACTGATTAAAGTGCTCTGTTTTTCAACTTTGCTCGTAGAAGGTTTATTCAATGCCGCAATGGGTGTATGAGACAATATTTCATTATGCAAAAACAAAAACAGAGCATGATCATGAGCCTCAATTTTGTATACTGTATACAGTATTGTACGTACAAAAACAAAAACAAAATTGGAAATAAATAAATAATACATACCGTTTAAGATGCCGGTTGCAAAAGAATACCGGTTGGTAACGTGCCGGATATCTGAGCTTTAGCTTTAGCTTTACACACACACACACACACACACACGCACACTCTTTATTTCTTTCACACCAACACAGGAACGGTATCTATTCCTAATAGTCCCGCTGGCTATCCTTTACCCCAACATGGGTTCCTTGGTAGGGAATCATTCCCTCAAAAGTGATTCCTTCACACCATCTCACACACCATACTCATACTTCCACACACACGCACCCAACCCCGCACCCCACCACATACTTCTCTTACACACATTCATCCCCTGTGCATCCAAACACCGGTGAGATAATGGTGCCATGCCCTGCCCATCATAATTCCTCTGTCCAAATTGTGCTTTCCCCGTTGTCCATTTATATAAGCACATCCCTCTCTACTCCACTTTGCTGAACTGACTTTGTCCCCTCGATGTCTCACCCGTCCCAAAGTTTTTTGAGTT
Organism: Eptatretus atami; assembly: GCA_035128595.1. Classification (NCBI taxonomy): domain Eukaryota; kingdom Metazoa; phylum Chordata; class Myxini; order Myxiniformes; family Myxinidae; genus Eptatretus; species Eptatretus atami. The sequence goes on along the minus strand of CM068953.1, from coordinate 139,845,009 downwards.
TTGTTTTCTTCCACTGACTCATTTTATTATGTTTTTATTATATACTGCTTATATCCCCATCATTTCCTTCTGTTTAATCTATTCCTGATAGTCTACTCTATTGAATATATCCCCATTATTCTATTATATTTCCTCCTACCCACTGGGCTCTGGGGATTCCCCCATGAATAACCCAGCATGTCTGCTACACTCAGGGCTTTACACGGGATCTCCCCAATCTTTACACTGGACACTTCATGACAATCCTGCAGCCCTATTCACCATCCCTATTTGTGCTGGGTGCACCACACACACACACACCATATACATTCCACTACATGCAGTGTTTTGCACAACGGCCCTAAGGGACCATCATGGGACCAAAACTCTAATCTTTTAAATACTTCACGTGCAGGAGGCTCACCCTGTATAAACCACACAGGCTCCCCATTGCATTTGCTCCTTTGCTGAGCACCGGGCTGACTGATGGAGATGCAAGAAGGTTATCAGGCAATGGGAGCGACTCCGCTGCACCCTCTATTGATTTTGAGGGAAACATCTTGCTGGGGCCACAGCGGTGTTTAACCAGCTAGCACCTTCCTGGTTCTGCTCTTTTTGGTCGGACACAGTGCTACCTTCGAAAAAAAAATTCCCTCTTCTGTGCTCCGTAATTTCTTTGTAGCACGGTTGCTTGCACCTCGGGTCAAATCCCACTCCTGACACCATTGTGACGACGTTTACTTGGATAACTCTGAGAAGCCGATGCATCTATAAAAAATACCATGGACGCCATCGGCAGCACTCACCTCTGGCCGGATCCTCCTGCCAGTGTAAATCTGTAATATATATATATTATTATAATATTATATATATTATATATTATTATTGTTGTGGCCATAAGTTGGGTGAGAAGACCACTGGGTGGGGGGGGGGGGGGGAGAGAGCTATTCTCGGGTTCCCACCAGACTCCCCGGAATTGCAAGCCATCGCACACGGATAACTCCGTGACGCGGTGGGTCGCTAACCGACCGTGAACGCCAATAACTCAACCACGTTACTTGGGGTCCTCCGTCTACTATAGGTTACCTAAAAATAATCACGTGACCTAATTTCCAGGGGGCACGCCCTCGGTACACCTTGTCCGAACCGGATTACCTTACCGGATCAGATGCAGCCGAGCGACACTGCCAAGGAACGTACCAGCTAAAAGAACGGATCGTTGGGAATATAGTCCCCGCTAGGCTAGGACACGGACCATGCTGGATCAATGAAAGAAAAGACAAAAATGAGCTGGGAACATTTCTACATAAGCATTTATTACAGGCAGGCAAGGAAAAATATGTGACACAGTGAATAGATTTATTGTTTTGTGGAAGCAGGGATAGAATGAAATGTGTGGTGCGACAACAAAACAAGCACCTTACTAAAGCAGA
>CM068953.1:139836097-139838597 GCA_035128595.1 Eptatretus atami | reverse complement strand
CACACCCTTCTTGTTGATATTTCATACCTGATTCCAGTGTGTTTCCTTTTAGTGTCATCATATCTTGTGTGAAGATTTCGATTGTGGTTATGGAGAAAGATTTGTCGGATTTTCTGAATGTTTTACAAATGAGATATATCGTTCCAGATAAATAAATGTTTTTTTTAGAATTTCCAATCCATAGCAATTATTTTGCCTGAACACATATTAGAAATTGTTTATTCAAAAAAAGTAAAAACAGATGTTGGCTTATCTTGTACAATTACATCTCATTACTAGAGATCTTTGAATGACCCTAAAATTGCAACAACTCTTGATTTGATTTGTTATTGGGTTGCACTGATTTTCTTTTCTCGGAATTATATTCTGCTAAGGGATGATGTATAAACCTGGTGTTGGCTTAGCGGTAAAGGTGACTGGCTTGGGACCTTAGGGTCCTGAGTTTGGGCCCCTGTCGACTGTTGAATTAACAGCAGGTGGGGTTGACTCAGCCTGTCATCCTTCTGAGGTCGGCGAAATGAGTTCCACTGTACTGGGGTAATAACCATTTGGTGTAACCTGCATCGAAGAGGTGACCCATCCAGGACTGTACTCCATGCCAATGAAACTGCCTCAGCAGCCATATGTGCCTTTACAGCATGAAAGGAATAGTATTATTATTGTTTTTATTATTATTATTATTATTATTATTAAGGGATGATATATCAGTTGTGTAGTCTCAAGATGATTTTTAGAATGATATAGAACACTTTGTTTTCGAGAAAGCATAAATTGAGCGACACACAGTGTCCATCCATTCAGACCATACTCTGTGCAGAGCGTTGGTGCTGCCGAAGCAGTCTCCTTGGCTATTGGGCACAATCCTGGATGGGTCGCCACTCCGACACAGGATACCAGCAAGCGAGCACTCATTTTGCCGGCCTCAGAAGGATGACAGGTCGAGTTAACCCCACCTGGTATTAATTCAACAACCAAGTGAGATTTGAACTCAGGATCCTGGGATCCCAAACCCACCACCCTAACCATTAAGCCAACACCAGGCATATATACAGTATGAGTTTGTGAAAATATTCCATAAAATTAATTAACTCATTTTTAATCAAAGCAATATTTACAATAATTATAAATTATTTTAAATATTGCTTTATGAATAAGCATTATAATAATTTATTGGTGGTTGCTAAGATCCACAGCGCAGCATGTTAAAATCGGTTGTTAATGACAGTTTGAATATGTGAATAACAGTTTGAGTCTACGTAGTCATACTTTAAATAAAAGTAATCATTAAATAAGTTTGTATAAGGATATTGCATTGCTGTGATGGCTGACTGTCTGGATACAACTTCGAGGTTGTGGTCCATTGATGTTGAGTAATCTACTGATGTGGACCTGCAGCTGGGGTTGTGGATCCGCTGTTTGGCGAGGTTCTGGGCTGAAAGGATCGAAACCTCGATGAATAATGGTGCCCAGTTGATGCTTTGGGTAGTTGGGAAATCAGTCAATTGCTTATAACTTCAAATACAACAGCTTTTGTAAGTACTTACCAGTACATAATATATCTGTGTGTGTGTGTGTGTGTGTGTGTGTGTGTTTATATATGTGTGTATTGTTATCTCTGGCTTCCTTCTTGGGACTATGGTGCAGTAATTGGTCTTTATTTTGATTACAACTATATGCTTCTTCTACTTCTCTTCCCTTTATAAGGGGTGAGTTCCGATGGTACCAATCTTCTGCCCTGCCATGTCCATGATACTACTCCACATCTCTCTGTCCCCAACCAACCCCCTCCACTCTCCAACCACCCCTACCTTATTGATATCCCTTATCACACAATCTTCCCATCTCAACTGCAGTCTACCTCTTTTCCTCCTCCCTTTCTCCTTCAATCTATCTACTCTCTTTGGCATTCTCTCTTCCCCCATCCTCACCAAGTGCCCAGCCCACTTCAGCCAGCTTTACAGCAATCTCTCCACCAAACTCATTTGCACACCAATCTCCTCCCTCAGTTCATCCATCCTCCTATCCACCATCTTCACTTCTGCAATACTCCTGATGTAGCTGTTGTAGCAGACCTGCAACCTCTGTTGTTGTCTCTCCAGAGAATGGAGTGACATCGATGTCAGTGACATCGTTTCCAGACAGTAAAGATAGTCCAGCATTACACAGCACACCAGAACCTTCCCTTTCAATTTCCTTGATATTTTTCTGTCTGTCAGCAATCCCTCCACCCTGATCCATGCATATGCACCCACCTGAATCCTCCACCACTGCTCTGCGGTCACTGTTCTCTTCACTGTTCACCTCTGTGGTCACTGTTCGCTGCACCTATTCTCCCCAGATACTCAAAGCTATTTCCCTGTCTGATCGCATTCTCCTCTAACGTGATATTAATTTATTTTCTCTGCTGCCTGACGCACATCACCTCTGTCTTCTCCGTACTCATCTCCAGTCCATGCTTCCCGAATATATATATTTCCACTCCCCCAGTACTTCCTGCATC
>CM068953.1:139814357-139826457 GCA_035128595.1 Eptatretus atami | reverse complement strand
TATGTTGTCCCGTCTGAGTGCCCGTTAACATGGTATGCCTCAGTGCCGGGACGTTTTGTTCCGGGAAATTGCCAAACAGTCGCTTGTTGCACTACGTTCAGTTATTTTTTGCTGACGTTCCCCTTCCCCAAGGATCATTCAAATGAGCCGATATCGACGGCACACACACATGGGAAGCAAATGGTTCAAACACGTTTTCTTACCTTTTAAAGGGTTTATTTTTGTACAGAAAAGTAAAAAAAAGAAGGTAGACAAGACACTATCGTAAACGGTTTGATACAAGCGATTCAAAAGACACATGCAAACTTGTATAGAATGGTGATAAATAACATGCGGAACCTAACCCACTCTGGGCACCACAGAACACACTTTAACAACAAGATAACAATGCAGGTGGGACTTCCCTTTGTCTACGATGCACAGGGTGGACGCAGGACTCAATGCAGTCAGATTTGGAAACCAGGTGAGAGACATCGAGAGCCAATGACAAAGTGAGTCCAAAGATGATGAAAGATAAAACAGATCACGATGAAGTGAACCAGCCACGAGGAGTGCTAGCGACAATCATCCCCTCAACCAGCCCGCGTGGTCCTCTTTATCCTTTCCAGATGAGGCCTCCTGGTCTGCCCTCCATCTTCTTCCTCCTCCACAGGCTTCTTTTCACTCTGTGCACGTCAAGTTCTCCTGTCTCTCCTTTGTCTCTTTGGCCCATGTTCCTCCTCCTCCAAGTGAGGTGTCTCCTTCCCCTCTCCAAAAACAGGGTGATCCCAGCTTTGATAAATTCCCAACTTCTTCAGAGAAAATCACAATGAATCTCTCCTCACAAAACTCCTCCATGATCCACTTCTTGAAAACGAGCCACATGTCCGTACAGCCGCAGGTGACGCTCACGGACTATACAGGTAAGAAATATCATCTGAGTTTCTCTTAGCAACCACTCATTGGACTCAATGTCTGACCAGCAACAGCCAAGGATTCTCCAAAGAGATCTGGTACCGAAGGAATTAAGTCTTCGTCTCAGATCCCTGGTCAGAGTCTAAGTCTCACATCCATAGAGCAAGACTGGAAGCACCAAGGACCTGAAGACTCAGACTTTCGTCCTCCTGCACGGGTACTGATAGTGCCACACCCCATGATCCAGTGAATCCATGACTCCCCAGGCCTGACACATATGTCTATTGACTTCTGGCTCACAGCCAGCAGAGACATGAATATCACTTCCAAGGGAAGTGAATCTCTCCCTGACCTCAACATCCTCACCACAAACAGGTACAGACATGATGGCAGCATACAATATGTCATTGAAAGCCTGGATCTTAGTTCTGACCCAGAAAACCCATAATTCCAGTGGCTTTGACTCCTGATTCAGCACTTCGAGGGTCCCAAAAAGAATATCCAGTCTATACAAAATGACTGCTTCATCTGCGAAATCAAGGGCAGAGATCTTGACATTCCCAAAGGATGCACAACAGCTTGATCTCTCTGACATCCTCCCCAGAATCCAGTCCATACAAGTGCTGAAAAGTGCTGGGGCCAATACACATCCCTGACAATTCCAGTAACAACTGGAAATAAGTCAAAGAAGGTATCACCACATCTCACAGTACTCTCAGTCCCAGAGTATATTTCAGACATCAGATTGATCAGTTTTGGTGGCACCCCATGAAGACTGAGAATCCTCCAGAGGGCATCCCGATGCACTGAATGAAATGCTTTACAGAGATCAACATAAGCTGCAAGCAGCCCCTGCCGAAACTCTCTTTTGCGTTCGATGAGGACCCGAAGAGCAAGGATACGGTCAATCGTTGACCTCTTTGGTATAAAGCCTTAATGCTCTGGACGCTGGTGCTCAAGCAGATGGAGGCGAACCCTATCAATAATTACCCGAACAAAGACCTTGCCCGGCACTGAGAGCAGCTTCACCCCTCGGTAGTTGTTGCAGTCCTGGTGATTACACTTCCCTTTCCAGAGAGGGACAACTAAGCCCCTCTTCCAGTCAGGTGGGATGATGCCTGTGTTCCAAACAGAGCACAGAACTGCATGCAACAACATGAGTGCAGCATTTCTACCAGCCTTGATAAGTTCAGCATCGATGCCACAGATCCCAGGAGCTTTACCCCCATTTCAATTGGTTTACCACAGCCTGTGTTTCCACAAATGAAGGAGGATCACAGTTCATTGGAGGGTCAGCAATCCGCATATTGACACCCTTGACATCCAACTCAACAGCTGGTGGGTCAGCCTGGTATAACCACTCAAAGTTACTGGCCCAGAGGCCTTCACTTCGGACTCCTCCGTCAAGAGCCCACTGCCCTCTGCTCTAAATGCAGTACATTGAGGGATGAGCTTGGAGTAATGCAATGCAAGAATTCCCCTGTAAGCAGGATGAGCACATTGTCTACCCTCAGCGTGCATATAGTTTTGCACCGTAACTCCCTGAACAGCTCAGCTCTGCCATTAAACCTGGCCCTGCATCCAGAGTCATCTCATGCAGTGCTGGAGAGCCTCCACAGGATCACATTTTAACAAACGTCTGACTCTGACAGGTTCCTGTTACATAGCAATCACACCTCCTCCAAACACACGGACCATGCTGCACTTACCACAGTTATCTATGGATCACTCCCTATCCCAACCCTGACCTTCTGCATAACTCAGACTAGTTTCACATATTTACCAATATACAATGCCTTCAGGAACTGTTCACACCCCTTGACTTTTTCAAATTATTCTTGGATATGTCTGTGTCAGCTTTGCACATCTGGATTTGGGGATTTTCTCCCATTCTTCCTTGCAGATTTGCTCAAGCTCTGTTAAGTTGGATGGGGAGTGTCGGTGAACAGCAATCTTCAAGTCTTTACACAGATCCTCAATGGGATTGAAGTCTGGGCTTTGGCTGGGCCACTCAAGGACTTTCACATTCTTGTTCTGAAGCCATTCCAGTGTTGTTTTGGCTGTATGCTTGGGGTCATTGTCCTGTTGGAATGTAAATCTTCCCCACAGTGTGAGGTCTTTTACACTCTGAAGCAGGTTCTCCTCAAGGATTTGTCTGTGTTTGGCTCCATTCCTTTGTCCCTCTATCCTTACAAGTCTTGCAGTCCCTGCTGCTGAAAAGCATCCCCATAGCATGATGCTCCCACCACCATGATTCAAGGTAGGGATGGTGCGAGATGGGTGATGAGCTGCGCTCAGTTTCTGCCAGACATAGATAGCACTTTGCATTCAGACCAAAGAGTTCAGTTTTCATCTTATCAGATCACAAAAATCTTTTGTCTCATGCTCCGAGTCTTTCACCTGCCTTGTTGCAAACTTCAGGCATGCTGTCATGTGCCTTTTTCTCAGGAGTGGCTTCCGTCTGGCCTCTCTCCCATAAAGCCTAGATTCGTGAAGTGCTGCAGAGATGGGGCTGCATTCATGACATCCGTCCAGGTCGGATAACTTAATAATGTTCAAGGAACTCCCGTCCGCCAAAAACAACAGTGATGCCTCCTGGTTGTGATTGGTGGGGTGGAAGACAATGTGTCCATGTGAAAGATGGCATTTGGTTCCAGATCATGCAGCAATAGCTGTTAATGGGACTCGATCTGGCATCCTCACCAATCACAGTTCGGGGTGTATCCATTAACCAATATGAAAACCAAATGTCAACATCTCCATGTGAAACAACCTTGTGGTTGACCACCTTTCCTCATTAAGATTTTTCATGTTTTGAAAATGTCTTCAGATGCTAGTCTTTGGTGAGTCAAGGTTTTTGGTATTGGCCTAAAAAATGTTCGGATGTTTATTAAAGAAAGTTCGACATACTCATTAGCATTCACTTCTTCCATTTGCAATGATCTCAAATCAGATTGAGGCATTTTCCCCACATTATGGAGAAGATACTTCTCTCTGTAGTTGATGTCTGAAAGGTCTAATTTTAATAATAGCATTATTGCTAACTTTAAAACCACTTCAAATATAGTCTGTTATGGAGTTGGATGGAGAAAAAAAAAGTCCAACTGCGACCGCTCTCTTGATGTTCAGATCACGCATTTGCTTTGTGTGTCGTGTAATTACTGTGTAATTATGTTGAAACAACTAAGGAAAACAATGACTGAGGTGAGGGGCTGTCACACACGTTTGAATTTAGCTATTAGCTGAAGACAAGTCATTTGTGATTTGATTCATTGAATAATATACGTGTCTATAATGACTGAATAATACAATCACTTTTGATAACCATCGGCTTCTTAACATTCCTTTAAGATACAGTAGTGAGTTTGCAAGATAACGTTTTATGGTATTAATATTAATGAGGCTTTAAAATGTTGAAATATTGCAATAAGGTTTGTTTTTTTGTATACTTAGTCAAGGCTCGTATAAGAGCTGGCACACAGAACCGATAACAAAGCGAGCAGGAGACAGGAGGGGGAGAGAGAGGGAAGTACAAAACAGTGGGGCACAGTGATATTAGGAGATCTGTGGAAGGGAGAGGGATGTGGTGGGGAACACGGGGTATACAAGATGGACACAACAGGGACTTTCAGGAAGGAAAACAGGGAATTTGAAGGAGGTGGGTTTGAGGTGGATTAACTGGGGTGGAAATGATCATGGTTTTGGATGGGGGAAGATATGAGGTAGTGGTGAACAAACGTTTTAAAGACTTGGAAGGAAGAGTGGGATTGAAGAGAGTGTTGGAATATTAATAAGACCAATTCCTGTGATAATATTTTTTTATCAACTGAAAGATATACTATTCTGTTAACCACCACGAGAAACAAGTCGAGCTGACTTTTAGACCAATAGACTTCTTCTTTGCTCTGATAAAGGGCTAATGTTTGAAATATCAACCATACTATGCTTCTCACAGTGTCGCCAAAATTCTCTTTTCAGCTTCAAGTTGATAAAATCAATTAACCGACTTGCTGATGTTTAAGACATTGAATTACATAAAAGGAAAGTAGAACAGCACTTGGTAGAGCACATAGTCTCACCTCGCACGTTCATTTGGAAGAAAAATATGGTTGTTAACTGAAAATGCTACTATTATGACCCACTGCTATTGGCCCAGATACCCATAATCATCTATGCACCCAATAATGTCACATGCATTGCATTATCCATTGCTTTATTGATTATTGATTGATTATTAGGATATTTAACGACATTTTTCTGCACAGTAAGGCTAAATTGCATCAATGAAGATGAATATGAAAACATTTTCAAAACATTTTCCCCATGGCTAGTCGATCATATGTATGAAGTTTCCCATCGATCTGTTAGGAGTTCTGGAGAAGAAGATTTTTTTACGTTTGTTTTTCAATCCGATATGGCCACCAGAACATGTGACTGATGGCGTCATAATTTTATTCCTTCACTCAAATCGGGTTGTAAATCAGATATATAAAGTTTCACATTTTTTAGATCCTCATGGAGGATTTCTAAGTCTTACGTTGTTGTTCTTCATCTTCTTCTTGTGGACTTTTTTGTTTCACAGCCTACAGTTTTATCGAAACTTCCTGAAACTTGGCATATATATGTAAAAATACCCTGCGCAGACAGTAACCATCTCCGATTTTGAAAATTCCTCCTAGAAAAAAAGTTATGACGTCAAAATATCTCCGCTAATGGAAATCGCCTAAAAAATTATGTCCGAAACGAGGCAAGCTTTTTGAATTCTGTTTGCGGGAATCGAACAGGGCATTAGCAAAGATGAATTACCGCACATATGATACATCACTATGACATCATTCCTATTTTTTGACATTTTTTGTTTCACAACCCAGAGTTTTCATCGGATCTTCGTGAAACTTGCCATGTATATGCAGAAAGCCCACGCGAGGCAGTAACCATCTCCGATTTTGGAATTCTTCCTCAAAAAAAGTTGACGTCATAATATCGCCGCTAATGGAAATCGCGCATACCATTATCTCCGAAACTAGGCAAGCAGCTGTTTTGAATTTTGGTTGCGGGAATCAAGCCGGGCATTAGCACAGATAATTTATCGCAAACCTGATACATCACAATTACGTCATATTCGTTTTTATGACGTCATCATTAAGAGGACGAGGATCTTAGCTCATTTGAGCTTGTTTGGATAAGGATTTTGATTCAACCAAAAATTATCAGCAGAATACCACTTCACCGATGATGTCATGGCTGTCACCCTATACCCCATGGGGAGTTGATGATAAATGCCAAGTTTCAATTTTTTTCATTGAGGTTTCAGAGATGTCCGAATCTTTTCCTTTAATCCAATATGGCTGCCATACAATGTGATATATAAATCCAGAATTATCAATAAAATATTGTCCATTTGGAGGGCCTCCTATGTTTTTAAGTTTTGCATAAATCAGACAAGTGGTTGCAGAGAAAAAAATTTAATGCAAAAATTTATCGATGTGGACGCAGACAGACAGACAGACAGAAACGGGCATTGCAATAGTCTCGCAACCTCATTTGGGCCGAGACTAAAAAATTGCAAAGTGTGATATTTTCTGAAATTAATTGTATAAATGTTGATTTAAAAAAAAACACTGCAGCAAGGTTCCACTTAATGTCGTGGATGCGTTTTGAAAAAGTGCTACGTTTAGCAAAACAAAGTTAAACAGACGACATATTTCCACAGATGTCATGTTATAACTGGGAGGGATGCGTCCCAGGACACATTTTCAGTCATCCTAACAAAACGTTAACCTCACTTAACTACATATTAGGGTGTGAAAGGAATGGTTGATTATTAACTACATATTAGGAACAAGTAATTCAACTATTATACACAAAACAGCTCATTAATATTCATGACGGTGGAAGTACTGTCGTCAGTGATGCGTTGTCTGTGAGAGAGGAAATACCACTTCTTTTGTTCTGACTGACAGTTTTGCTAACCACCATAGTTGATCTAACTTTGTGTTTTAATCCAAATCGACTTATCTATGAATGAAGGAAAGAAAAATGGGGAAATTGGCCAATTCTACTTCTAATCCACATTGACTTATAAGCCAAAAAATGCGGTAATCACCAACAGTTACAGTAATGTGAATTACAAGAAACCACAGCAAAAAATTGCAAATATGTGATAGAATATGTGAAATTAGTCTTCATCAGCTTGTTCCCTTGCTTGAAAGTCCATAAGTGGGTTCAGAATGGCACCAAGGAAGCAACTTTCAACAGAACAGTTTGTGAAAATCCATACTCTGTGAAAAGAATGGCCCACAATGAAGAAAATGTCAGAAAAGCTAAAGCTCTCCTCCAATGTGTGTGAGCTACACTTCACAATGCCTGAAATAAAGTAGAGACAACACAAGACTGAAGGCTGATTGCAGTATATCTCCATGGCAGAGCTGCAGCAAAGAAAGCATTGTTGAGACCACAGAATAATGTGAAAAAGACTGTTATTTCCAAGGCAGCACCAAGATCAGGTGACTGAACAATGGAATTGGGTACTCTGGTCTGATGGATCGAAGTTTGAACTTTTTGGATCAAAGAGATGCCAGTTCGTACACCAAAGACTTTGAGAATGTTACAACATGCACATATCTCTTAATAATATACTCCGGGTAATTATGTAATTAAATCATACTATATAATTAAGAGATACGTGCACAAGTTTCTAAATACGACAAAGGATCGCAAGGTTGGTCCTGACAAATGTCCAGTCTATGTCAGGATGCCGTGGAAAGGAATATCATCAAGAAGGTTTGAAGAACAAATCAAACATACGATATCAAACACGTACCTGGCTGGACAACCTCGAGTTATCTTTACCTGTCACTGTTTGCTTATGTCACTTTACAAGGATGTTCTGCCCATCTCACAAATCAGCAATATTATCTATGAGTTTATTTGTCAATGTGAAGCTCGGTACGTGGGCAGTACAACCCAAAGGTTGGCTGATCGTATCAAACAGCATGTCCCTCTGCCAATTCGAGAAAAGAACTTAAGAGTTAGGACACAACCAGTGCGAGCATGTAGGAATGTTCAAGGACCGTCAGCCATTCCTTGTTCTTCTGCCATTGCATGGCACTTAGTTGCCAACCCCATCTGTGCAAACCAGTACAATGCAGATATGTTTAAGATATTGAGTTGAGGTCAAAGTGTTTCACATCTACATATGTTGGACGCAACCTTCATCCTTTTCATGGACCCTGTGTTACGTCGTCAAAAGGAATTTGTATATTCTCTCATTCTCTTTCAACATGGAAACATCAAAGCTGTTGCTCCGACCGCTGTCCAAGGTATGCATGCAAGTGGTGAATCATCGGCTTTGGTGGCGTCGCCTTCCCCCTCCCTCCAAGATGGTGCGATTGGTGAGTTATCGCCCTGTGCTCCGCTCCACCCAATCAGAGCCAGAGATACTGTTGACTGTGGGCTTACCAATGGGGGCTCAGATTACCATTGACATGATAAACTGATGAACCAATGAGTGTCGATCTTACACAAACAAGCTTATATATACATGTGCTTTCACTTTCTGGTTCTCTTGCTGTGATTCAACCTTGAGGACACAACGAAAAGCTTTGGTTAATATGTCATTTGTTTTCTTGTATATTAATGTTCTGTAGTACCAAACGTGTGCGTGTGTGTGTGTGTATGTATATATCATATTCCTCTCAACGACACTAGAAAAATTGTGTATAAAGTATTATACAGAAGTGAAAAAGTAATAAACATTAATTAAACTTCCAAGTATATTCATTGATTGTTATATTGTCTCCATCTTCCTCCAGCATTGAGGATGAATTTTATTTGAGTTGGAGATTGTTGTAGCCTCTATGGTTGAGAGAAGAAAGAAAAAAAAAACGTTTTGCCTCCCTGGATGTCTTCCTCCTGTCATTTATTTGTATTTACTTTTATGAAGTTTATCACTCACTTTTCCCTCACCTTGTTGCTGTTTATCTCTCTTCTTACTTTACTAATTTTGAACACATATTCTACTGTAAAGCACACAGTATCTGCTTGTCAACATGGATTCACCGTGGTTTCTTTTGTTCAACTTCCCCTCTCGCATGTGCTCGTTTTTCCCGACATTATTATCACAATGTGAGAGCAATCGGGCAGTCGGCCAGATTCCCACAGATTGGGCCCTGAGGCTTAGTGCTTCTTAGCAACGGACAATGCAAGAATCGGCATCTCCCCATGTCATGGGCAGACACGTGGGAATTGGTCTGCATTGTAGGTGAGGTCTGCTTCCAATAGGCAATGCAGTTGCATGATCCAGGCTCGCAGAAACCTTTTTTTTAAAGCTTCAAGGGAAGAGATGACATGAGATGAACACGTCCTCAGATTCCCCTGGAGATTCGTGCTTGAAGGAAAAAGGAAAGTATCAGAGTTCTAATTGGCACAACCAAGCCCATCATTTGATGCTACCAAGTGTCTCCTCAGTATATCAAATTCAATTATTTCTTCCTTTTCTAATGCACATGAATGGACCTCACCCCTTTTTGAGGCCCTGAGTTAATCGAGCAAGTTAAATGTGGTGTAACTAAGATGACAGTTTTTGTAATTTTTTATAAAATGGATGAAAAACCAAGCATTCTGTGTTTGTCTGGAGATACCTCGAAACATCCGTTGCCTCTTTCAAAGTACCAGGCTCAAGTCATCAATAATTCCTATCTGCTCGAAGTTGTGCTCCTGTATGATCGCCTTTGCTTACACCTTTCCGGTGAAAGGTTGGACAGCTTTCATGTCACGTACATTCATTTATCATTGTATGATATTTCCCAGGTAGTTTTTTTTCCTTCTCTATCCCTTCCTTCTTGAAGGAAATGCTCATTGGTTATTGAAATTATTTTGAAATCTTCATTCGGTCTGTTGCTGTTTATTTTCCTAACGTGGAAGAAATATACAATGAATTTTGTTTGCGTGTTGTTTTTTGCTATACCTTCTGAAGCTGTATATTGCGGGCTTTGTCAGTTACTCTTCAAGGTCATTTGTAGCCAATCTAGGTGGCACTTTGGTTACTTGAGGACTCGATGGAGTTAGCCACCAGTGCTTCATCTGTTTCAAATCTTGCAACCTCTGGATCTTGTTTCTCTCGTTCTCCAACTCCCCCCCCCCCCTCCAACCTCCATCTCACTTCAGCCTTCTTAAGGCCCTTTTTCTCCCACAACTCACAATTCATTTATATAGTAAAGCATCAACTATTCGAACTAGCATACAGGAGGGGCTAATAATGTATTTTATGAGCCAAATGGCTCTTTCAAAAATATCCCATGGGCTCTCACTGTGACCTAATGTTTTGTCAAAGGGGGTGGAGGGCGTTCCTTTTAATTTTACCTTTTTCCTGTGCCAGAAAAAATACGAACTCAATTTTGACAAAATCATGAAGCCTTATTGGGTTGAAGGCCAAGTATTGAGCTGAATTGTTTTGAAAATATATGAGTTGTGCAATAAACTTTTCAAAGCTAGATGCTGAGTTGCAATTGCAAAATTGTTTTTATGAATCGTGATTTCCAATTAATGACCGAGGAAATGCTTATCGGCACCTGGTAATAACTAGGTATTTGAATAACTATTACTAACAACTACACGTCGTAATAACTACATTGTATAATTATAGTATATTATAATTATAGTATCAGATAGAAAAACTGTTTTTTGTGTACTCTTTGGACAAAAAGATATCGTTTCCATACATTTGTAAATCATATATCTATGAGATTATCAGTGTACTCATTGTACAGACAATCACAAACATTCTGCATGTTTGTAGAATAGCAGATTGAAAATGAACAAAAGCAGACGACAGGTAGAAAGAAAATTCCAATACAGAACAAGATAATATCACTGATGCAAAGACGATCGTTATTACCAGACTCGGTGGCATAATGGATGGAGGGTCCGCTCTGAGTCTGGGAAGTCAGTGTTTCCAATTCGGACCGAGTCGTACCAAATATTTTTAAAATGGTATGTGCTTCTTCCTTGCTTGATACTCAGCATACAAGGATGGAGAATGAACAAATAACAATATGATGGCAACCATTGTGCTGACTTGATGGGCATAATGTCCTCTTGAAGTTCCATTGGTTTACAAAGACAACAGTAAAGTAGTTGTAGTCATCGTAATAATTATCACAATACCACCAATAAAGGGCATTGTTCTCCTCCTCATCCAGCATTGCACAATTGTAAAAAAAAAGAAGAAAAAAAAAAGGTGTTATATAGTTTTCCATGTGAAGCATGATAACACAAAGGCTTCTTGCACAATATGCAAAGTTACATTGATTCAAAAATACTGTCGTCAAAAAATATTCACTCTATTTTAGCATCAAAATCAATCACAATTAAGAACTTGATGATAGTTTCTGTTTCACCGAAATTACACAGGATGATGGAGGCTGTACTAAGTATATTTCAGGTTTGTAGCACTCGTGCTACAATATATTTGTGGAGGTGGATTTGGGATTTTAAAAATGAGGAGGGAGAAAAGATTTGAGTGATTATATTATGTTCTCTCCATTGACAAAAAATTCGGGTAAGCACCGTCGGTGTCCTGGATATATGATTCCTGGGCAGCATCACATCTCCACATCATTTTTACAAAATGAGGCAGTTGATAAATGACTGAATTTAAGATATTATACATAATGAAGGAACGGCTCAAACCACCTGATCCCCTGTCCTCCACCCCTACTTACCCCCCCCCCCTAACCCACCTCTTTTCTGCATCCGCATCTGCTCCGCATTTGTTTTTGGCCAAAAATGATGTCATCAGCTACAACTACAATTTTTAGAAGGGCATTTCTTGTTCATAAGGGATCCGATTTATACTGGATGACTTTATCGCATACATTGTTTTAAGAAAAAGAGTTTGTGTTTTTGTTCGGTCAAAATGATCTTTAAACTAGTAGCATTTCATATTTCAAATACACAAAATGATTTATCATAACAGTCCTCGGAGGGGAACAGACAAACGAAATGATTGCGAGGGGAAGGAAATATCCTGTGTTACTCACAAGATTAAGTGGTTTTGCGTCAAGAGGGGTGGATTGAACCATGATATGATTGAGGTGCCATGAACTAATACCCTTTAATTATGGTGGAAAAAGTCCACATTATAAAAACATTTCGTTCTTGTCAGAGTTTTGGACAAAACTGCCTTTTATTTTCAGTTTTTTTT
>CM068953.1:139801064-139813923 GCA_035128595.1 Eptatretus atami | reverse complement strand
GGCTGACATTTCGAGCATCAGCCCTTTTTGGTCGGACGAAAGGCTAAGGCTCAAAATGTCAGCCATATTTCATTTCTCACATGCATCAAATATACTCTGATCAACATTTAGTTTATAAAATCTATTGTATATAAAATACAAGCTGCACCAAAAAATTGGTAAAAGGATAATGATTTTGCATATTCGGTGAAAATTAATTCTAGACTTTGGTTCCTCATGAATCATTTAGCAGAGTCAGATTTTAATGACTAAGCATTTAAACATGCTGTGTGCACGAAATGAAACTTCCCTTGTACTTCTCTGTATTGTTATTTGCTTTTCAAAAAATAGGGTGCAATGTGTTTCCAGTTATCCTAAAACAAAACTTGGTATTTTTGTTTCCAGAAATCTAGGCTCAAAGAGGAGTTAAATGGCAGAGGGTAGCAGGTTTACAGACTGGCAGAGGATCAAAAGGGAACAGGGAGACAAAGACACCACACATGAGTGGATGAGTGGCAGAAAGGAAGAGGGGTGGGAGGTGCAGGGTCAGATAGATAGAGTAGAAGAGAGGAAATGTGGGCATGGGAGAAAGCATGAGGTGACAATGGGCAACACTTTTGGAGGACTGGAGTGGGGATGTAGGGGCACAAGACAGACAGCAAGGATTTGGTTTCACAGATGAGAATAGAGTAATAAAGGAGTGGAGGTGAGGATTCAGCTTAGAATTTTGTAGGGTAATCAGGTGTGCAGTTTTGAAAGAATGTGTGTGACCAAGGGAGAATGGAGGAGGGCAGAAAGAATACGGTTTGGGATGAGCGAGGCTAGAAGTGAGGTGATGTAAATTGAGGGTCCACCAACTTACCTGTGGTGGCTGAAAAGAAAACCTTGGCTCTTGGCCTCTTGCTGAGGTATGCTAATAACACGGAGAGCCTTTGATGCTACCACCTACAGGGGAACAAGATTGGAAGGAGCTGCACCAGCCTCGAGTGGGGACGATGCTCCATGATAGTTTGGAAAAAGACTTTTTTTTTGAGACAATGTCGATGCTCGTGGAGGAACTTGAACATGGAATGGATCAGAATTCAACAGAACAAAACGAATAGTATAAAGAGTGGAAGCAGCCACAGCAGGGATGAGGGTCAAAATCGAGGCAGACTTGGAGAAATAAGGGATGTGCAGAAGAATGAGCGGTATACAAAAATATTGCAAAGCACACGTACACTAATTTGTGCACTAAGGAGCTATGGGTAGCTCAAACTGGACTTGGATCTGTGAATAACACTTAGGAATCTAACTATCTTTAATTAAAAGGCAGTTTGATCATGTGATCCACCAAAGACATATTATGACATATTGGGAGTTATCTCAGCTCTAGGGACTGCTCCTCTTCCACATGTTAGCTCGGGAAGTAGGCTGAGCTTCGGAGTCGGAGGAAGGGAGAGGGAGGGGGTAGTCAAAAAATATTTCATACAAAGTGAGAGCATGGAATTTTCCTGTGTTGAAAAATATTGTTGAGTGGATGACCCCACCACTACAGCCTGTAAGAAGACTGACCACACCAGAGCTTAACTCCATGAATTGCAACACATAAGGCAATTTGGTTGCAAAGCACAACCTAGCGGAGAATGCACTTTGCACTCCGAACAAAGTCAACCATGGCGGTTATTAATAATGGTTATTATTATCCAAATTTACCACTCCAGGGGTTATTAATTAAATCGAATTTACCACACTGTACTGGTAATAGGCACAGGCCGGTATGACTATTGTGGATCACTGTACTGGTAATAGGCACAGGTCGCTATGACTATCGCGGATCGCTTTGTCGGTAATCATCACAGGCTTTGTAAAGCACACCCGATTTATATATAAATAACCAATTGGCAATTGCTTTATAAACAGCCATGAGGGCAAATAAAAACATGATTGCTTGTATGGTACGCGGGTGCTGAGATGTAAAAGTTAAAACCTACCCTACATACTTTCTGGGACGTCTTGATGTCGAATAAGTTCCACTGTTTCAGGTATAGCTGAGAGCATCAAAGCTTTACAAACCATGTGCATTATTTTAGGATTGCAAGCACCTTTCTGAACGTGAAGGGTTTTATGTTGGCTCTAGTGCAAATCCTGCCACCACCCTTCTAAAAAAGAAAAGTCACCAAACTGCAGAAGGACGTCCGCAGACACAGTTGCATACTAGATATGGATGGCCATTTGCTCACAAGGAGCTCCTCAGCCCTTTGACAGGTTTTGTTTTTAATCCTGCTGGGTATCCTTATCATATTCCCTCCTCACCATAAAACCTGGTGCGAGAGATGGTTTAGTTGCCGCCAACCCGACCATGAGACAGGTTAATACAGGTTTACATGGTACCTAGAGCAAGTCACAGATCTAATGTGGCCTGACCTGATAATAGCCGAGGGAGCCGATACACTGTCTATGTGTCATTATAGTTTCTCACTCCGCCCCTCCCCCACAAATGTAACAATATTTTCCAGGTAGCTGGCCTACAACCATTTCTTTCCAGATTTGGAGAAAGTGATGCTGCAATCGCCAGCATCTCAGAATTATGGTCCATTATTTTGCACAGAGTAGTCATTCACAAAATTGTACAGAGGATATTCCAATAAAGCAAAGTGGTCATTAACATAGACTGAGAATAAGGTCTGTCCAAAAAGTGTGCCTTGTGGGACACCAGCTTCAAGAAGGAGATCTCAAGACAGCAAGAGCAACGAATTGTTTCCTCTCACAGGAAAGTTTGATAATTCAAGGAGGGCCTCTGAATCCCATTAGCACTAACAGCTTGGAAAGTTGGTTGAATGTCAGACAGCAGAAGGGAGCTTGAGAGATGTCCAGACAGAGATTGTGTTATCTCTTGTTTGAGAGGGAATGCATCGATCAATTTTTGGGTTCAAAGTAGAAACTTTTCCTTGTGGCCTGGCAGACATGTGACAAGGTTTTGGGGTGTTGTGACTTTAATGACACAAGCATTAAATTTGGCAAGCTTGTAAAGCATGCCTAAAGGAAACCTTTCAGCTCTTGGGCCATTGCTGATTTCTCCTATAACAGCAGTAGCAGCCATTTTTCAAGATGGCCACCAAGTAAACTACCTAGCTTAATTGCGATCAAGATTATGGTGCATACTATGCGTAGTCTAAACTGATAGGATGTTTGGAAGATCTGGTTCCCGAGTAATCAAACAGAAGACCAAATACTGCATTGGAGTCATCATAAGGAGACCGAAGAATTATGGAGAAAAGATGGAGTCATCAGGAGGAATCTGGAAAGGATTCGGGGTTTCAGCCGCTACTCCACTACCCTCAAACCCATCCAGGGGCAGTTATATGAGCATTGCAGAAAACTTCCTGCAAGAATTCACTTCTCCTTTGACAGGTAGATAAAGAAAGAGAGAAATGAAAAGTAAAAGAGATGAAAGAGAAGAAAAAGCAAGAATTAGAATGAATAAAGAGAATTGTGAAAAAATTAAAAAGAAGTGTGAAAGGAACAAAGAACAAATTGCACCCAGTGATAATTTCACCTTTCCAAGATTCAAGAGTGCCACTACTCCCATTGCAGAGGTTATCCTTGACCTTTGCAGCGGCACTGCTCCGTGGCCCTGCCAAAACATTTGTTTATTCTGCAGATCAAATATTCCTGCTATGCATTGATTCTCAACTGCGCGAACCAAACCAGGTAGATGTCATGTGGAGTGAGTAACTACCAAAGATTCTGTCAACAGGTGCAAGAAGCAAGATGGAAAGGGAGTTCAGAGATGTGTGGAGCCAAGCAATTCAGTTCCTCAATACTGGAGTGAGTTCCTTCGAATTGATGACAAAAAGATGGAGCTATTCTCATTTCTAGCAACCCCAGCAGCAGCCATGGACATCATCAAGCAAGTTATCAGCAAACATCCCTTGTATGTGCTATATGTGCAGCCCTGAGATGTGTCGGACCTTTCTCCATGCAGTCGTGAGGAAGCCGATACACGAATCATGCTCCATGTGAAAGGTGCAGTGAAGCAAGGGTGTATATGTGCAGTTGAAGATGCTGTGAACCATGGGTATATACAGTATGTACACCAAGGTGGCAATACATGCAGTTGACACAGACATGGTTGTTGTGCCAGTGACATCAGCCCAACACCTCAACAACCCTGAGTTGTGGATTGCCTTTGGAACTGGGAAGAACTTTCAATTCTCAGCAGCTCACTCTCAGCAGACATAGGTCAGGGTGCTGGGGCCTGACTGGAGTGTCACTTTGCCAATGTTCCATGCATTCATTGGGTGCGACAGTGTTATTCTTTAGAGATATAGGGAAGAAGACGGAATTGGAAGAAAAGCCTACAATGAGTTCACATCAGTTTTCTGTGCTTTGAGTGCTACATCACAGATGATAGAGGACTGACTAAAGTCACTGGAGTGCTTTGTGAATTTGCTGAATGACCATACTAGCAGTGATGAGTGTGTCAAACAAGCTCACAAGCAGCTCTTCACTTGGAACGGCAGAAAAGTGGATCACCTTCACCCGACAAAAACAGCATGTGAAGAGGACTGAATACCCGGCTGGCTACTGCTGGGCCCAAATGATGACTGCTACTCCAAAGCTTCCACCTCCAAGTGAGTGGGGGGTGGAAGAAGAAACAAGACAAAGGTGGACGGGACATGTGCTAGACAACTCTTCCAGAAGCTACGAAAGCTTGTCGAGAACTCCTGCTATGCGGATACAAGAAGGGCTACAGGGGACAGTGCAAATGTTTCAAGGCAGTTCTGTTGTGCATAGCCCTGTGTGGTTGTGTTGCAGAATATGCAACAACCTGATGCATGCAAACTAAAACAATATGTTTTATGGGAAATGTTGTATAGGCAACACATCATGATCCTCGTGGAGGATCTCTAAGTCTTACTCACGTTGTTGTTCTTCATCTTTTCTTGTGGACGTTTTTAGATCCTCGTGGAGGATCTCGAAGTCTTACTCATGTTGTTGTTCTTGTGGAATTTTTTGTTTCACAGCCTTCAGTTTTCATCGATACTTCCTGAAACTTGGCGTATATATGTAAAAATACCCTGCGCAGAGAGTAACCATCTCCGATATTGAAAATTCCTCCTAGAAAAAAGTTATGACGTCAAAATATCTCCGCTAATGGAAATCGCCTAAAAAATTATCTCCTAAACTAGGCAAGCTTTTTGAATTATGTTTGCGGGAATCGAACAGGGCATTAGCAGAGATGAATTACCGCACATATGATGCATCACTATGACGTCATATCAATTTTTATGATGTCATTCCTATTTTTTGACATTTTTTGTTTCAAAACCCAAAGTTTTCATCGGATCTTTGTGAAACTTGCCATGTATATGCAGAAAGTCCACACACAGGCAGTAACCATCTCCGATTTTGGAAATTCTTCCTAGAAAAAAAGTTGACGTCATAATATCGCCGCTAATGGAAATCGCCTATACCATTATCTCCTAAACTAGGCAAGCTGTTTGAATTTTGTTTGCGGGAATCAAGCCGGGAATTAGCACAGATAATTTATCACAACCTGATATATCACAATGACGCCATATTCGTTTTTATGACGTCATCATTAAGAGACGAGGATCTTAGCTCATTTGAGCTTGTTTTGTTTCCAATTTTGATTTCTTTGTCACATTCACACAATCTTCCAGTGAAAAAGGACATTGTTGACTCTAGTCTATTGCCTGGGGGGTCCCGTGTGCAAGTGATGTGCCCTAAGTTTCTCTTCATTTCTTCAAACTAGGCACCAAGGCACATCGGAAAAATGAGGGTGGACATTCTCAATCCTGGCACTAACTCCACAATTGACGTTTGAAATTTGGTCCTGAGCGCCAAATCTGAGGCTGTAATTTGGGGGTCGGGGAAACATAAAAGCTGATTTCTCCGGCAATATTGAAGATATCACAACAAATTACCAATCAAAATGTTTGTTTTTAATTGCTCTTTCAGATCCAATACAGTAATTTGACAATTTTTGGCTAATTAGGTCACCAGAGGTCAAAAGGTCACGAAAAATGACCTATGCTTAAAATTTGACCTTGGCTACAGAAAATGCCATTTGAAGCTACGTGGATCAATTTTTTTGGAATAAATTGGCAGATTGATAGCCAAGGGACTCAGCATCAAATATGATATGCATATATTATGAATTAACCATATACAATCTCAGTAAAAACAAACGGAAAATGACTGTTACTTCAAAATGCGTTTTCTAATGCCACAATTTGGTAACATTGCATCTGAACTTTTTTGGACCATTCTACCTTGAGTGACTTCACAGTTACCTCATGCAAACATGGTAAATCAAGTCCTAAATTTCAGAATAGAGTGTGCTTCGCCAAAACACTGAGATATTTCTGAAATAGTCCAAAAATGGTCAAAAATATTACAATCTAAGAATTACATGAACCCAATTGGATTTTTGCAAGATATTTCACCATCTGTAACGTGACACTTGCAAAATGTGCAACAGGGCAATTTCTTTTGGCGACAAGAACACCATCTTTCAGTCGCACATTTGCCACAATTACAATGGATAGCGAATTCCTCTGGTATTGGCCTGACACCTCTAACCGGCACTAGCGTTTCATCATCTTCCTCAAAGCCATAGGAGAGAGGATTGAGTGGGTCTTCATTGAGACTGAGAATATTCGTCATCTCATGTGTGGCATAATATGCCCTTTTGATATGATACTGAATGGCGTGACTAGTAGGGGGCAACTCGTGCAGGATAGCCCCTTGCTATGATGGTATTGCTGGTCACGGAGGCTGTCCATACTGGTTAGCGTTGTCCCCTTTTTCATCACTTGGACCAGATAGCTTTCCGCCTTTACCATATCCTCCTCAGTTGGCCCATTTCTGCTGATCCCAAAGTGTTCCAAAACCAAAGGATTGGCTTTGATTGCTGCAGGTTTGGTGCCAACTTTACTAGTGTAGTCACATCCTGTCAGGGTGTGAACTGCAGGAAGCACCTTGCAAAGATCAAGACCTATGCGCAGAGGCCAGCAAATGAATGGGAATGTGTCTTGTCGAATCACGGACACCGGCTTTCATCCATAACTCAAGTAAACCTTGACTTGGAGAGTTTGCCAATAGTACAGAAGGAGGACGAAGATATCAGTGTCTGCCGAAAGCACAACTATTCTCTCTACTCCATGCTTTACAGCATGCAGTGCATGAGGTATGATGCGACTTCAGCCTCTTCAATGTCAAGGCAGAGCTCAGAAACCTCATCAGAAGAGCCAGAACAACAAGACATGCAAGGTTCATCAGAAAACCGCTCACTACTATCTCCTGATCAGTTGGTTTTCCCTTTGCCCTTGATATGGCTTGCTGGGCAAGCAAGAGTTGAAGCTTGTGCTTGTTCTCATTGGCTTGGCCAGAATCTATCCATCTCCACTGGCAAAGGGGTATCCTCGCTGACTAGATTCAATTCAATGGGCTGATGTCCTTCCCGCCTCTTTCTTTCAGAGTCCTTTACTGACGATCTATATACGAGTCAAAGACTAAATCAATTCTCTGGGCATGCTTTGATGAATTGGAAACATAGTCCAGAATGGCACTGCAGTATTCTCCAAAGGTGTTGTGTTATTTTGGACTGATCTTCCTGACATTTGCCATGGCATCTACAATGTAGGCTGTTCTTACTGAGGGTTCGGTGAAATTCGGCTCCTTTTGGTCTTCATCCTTTAGATTACTTTCCAGTTCATTCATCAATCCACTCTTGATCGACTTGGACATCAGACCTTCTTCATCAAATAGATAGTAAGAAGCTGACAAATCATACTCTATTAACTCTCTCATAGACCTGCCCCATGCCCTTGAAATTTCCGCCACTCGATTCTTGAGCTTATCTTCAGGCTTGTTTTTTGGGAAACCTTGCCACCTTTCCTTGCCACCGATTTCTCATGAATGCTTGAAAAAGTCTTCAGGTTCATTCGGTGAATGGTTTTGAAGAACCTGACAGACTTCTCACCAGACGTTCTTGCCGGAACTTTTCATAGCGTTCTGTCCCTGTTGTTTCCACATGGAGCAACTGGTCACGAATCACGTCCGTCATAACTTCCTGGGTCATGATGTTGTGGAGCTTGGGTTCAGGAACGTCAGTTCTGAAAGGGTTCTCCTTGTTCTCGATCACAGTGAGAATAGCTTGGATGTTCTTTTCCCCAAATTCAGTCTCTGATTTGCTGAAGGAAGAGTTGACATCCTGCTGATAGTAGCCTGATCTCACTCCACTCATATCACGATGGAGATTACTAACACCTAACATTTCATGATAGATGATGTCCCACATTGCTACATACTGTTTCTTCTGTGTGCTACCAATTATCCCTGAGCTACTCTTCTTTGACCTATTGAGAGTTTGCTCCAGCGCCATGTCTGCCCCAACAGCTTTGAAATTACTTTGATTTGATCGCTTCATTGCAAATTCCCCATCTTTGAATGCTTGGTGAACTTGTGGGTAGTTTTCAGGGAGTTTTCTCATGTCCTCTAGATACAAGCTGGACCATCTCAAATAGTTGGTAGAGTCAAACGCAGCAAACATTGGTACCAAGCCTGCACTGCCTGCAGATGTAGCTCCCAATTGGCCTCACGGTCGCTTCTGATCAAGTTCTCCACATTTGAAGCCAAATTGATGAATGTGTCCCAGAACTTGAACGTTTCACTGGATTGTACACCTTGGCCTTGCATTTCGAGCCCTGAGGGATAATCTGAAAATAAATGAAAAGTGCATGTGTGAGCCCTATAACCTTTTTCATTGATGTACATGTACATGCAGGTATTACCTGACTGCATCCTATATTTACAGGCTATGAAAATCATGAAAATTGTCACTATCGAAAATAGTGTTACATACCATTTATATCATCATGGTCCCTAAAGGGTTAATACACAATATATGCATATCATTTTGATGCTGAGTCCCTTGGCTATCAGAATCTGCCAATTTATTCCAAAAAAATTGATCCACATAGCTTCAAATGGCATTTTCTGTAGCTAAGGTCAAATTTTAAGCATAGGTCATTTTTCGTGACCTTTTGACCTCTGGTGACCCAATTAGCCAAAAATTGTCAAATTACTGTATTGGATCTGAAAGAGCAATTAAAAACAAACATTTTGATTGGTAATTTTGTTGTGATATCTTCAATATTGCCGGAGAAATCAGCTTTTATGTTTCCCCTACCCCAAATTACAGCCTCAGATTTGGCGCTCAGGACCAAATTTCAAACGTCAATTGTGGAGTTAGTGCCAGGATTCAGAATGTCCACCCTCATTTTTCGATGTGCCTAGGTGCCTAGTTTAAGAAATGAAGAGAAACTTAGGGCACATCACTTGCACACGGGGACCCCCCAGGTCATGGATTACTCCTTAAAAATCAAACAAACCTCTCGCATTATCTTATGGTATCTCTGTTCAGCACGATGAGAAGGAATAAAGTGGAAAATGCAACAAAATCAAGTTTTGATCCCTCAACTCTTTGTAATCAACTAAATTATGGTAAAATTGAGAATGGAATTGTAGCCATTTTGAAACATGGCGGCCAGTTCACTCACAGGAAAAAATCTGCAATGGCACTATTTCTAAAAAAATCTTTCTTTGGACATGCCCAAGCCTTGTGCCAAGTTTGATGCTTGTATCACCAAAATTGTGATGCTTTCAACATATTTAACATATTGGTAAAATAGCCAGTGCATGAGCCGAACTGATGATCAGAGATTTGAGAGTTGAGAAACAGATAATTCCTGAGATCTGCAGCAATGATAGATTCCATCACTTTTGTTATCAAGAGCAGAAGTCTGACCAATATGTATTTCAGTGGATCATAATTGGAACCCTTCTGGTGAATTCTTGCGATAATTGCACCTTTCCAAGATGAAGGCAAGATACCATCTGAGAAAGACACGGGGAAGAGTGAGGATAGGGTGGAAGTACAATTGAGTATTACAATACCAATTGCAGAGGAGGTATCAAGAGAGATTACGACCTTCTCAATTTGAGTAGAGAAGAAGTGAACATGCTGCAAAGAGCAATCTTTGGCAGTAAGTGTGGGAAGGGGAAAGGAGAGATTATGAATGTTGGCCTTTTTAGTGAAGATAGTGTAAAGATATTTAGCTTTACCCCATCAGTCTATCATAACTGTTTGTTTTTCAGAGTGAAGGTAGAGAAGAACAATGTGTACTGGACACATAAGTCACTTGCTGCCACCAAGAATTGTAGAATGGTGAGAAACATCAGAGGTTTGACCAAGTGTCTCTGATGATGTTGGGCTCTCGCTCGTTGAAGGACTAACACACATTGGTTGCAGACTTTATGGAGGGACTTTCGGTTCCCATCAGTTATGTTGGCCGACCCGGTGGAGAACACAAACCTCTTTTTGTGATTCCCTCGCCATATCTCTTCGTGAACCAGGGTCAGATTGTTGAATCAGACAAATGTAGGAATGAACTGTTGAATGACAGAAAGCATTCTTTTGATTGAGGAATTCTCGGAACTGTTGATATCAGGAGCCGATGAGATAATGGACTCGTCTGTGAGAGAAATGGCAGATTACAGACCAGGCCAATCTGCTTTGCTGAACTGCCACATATGTCAGTGCCTTGGCAGCTCTCTGAAGATGACGATAGAGACAAACCCTTTCACAAAGGCATGATCATAAGGGCCAAGAGGATCAGAGCAGCAGGACAGGTTGGAGGTAAAGTTTACCGTTATTAAATCTAACAAAGAATGTCTGCCATTGGGAGAGATGCGAGTTGGAAAAGAGGCAGAATGCTTAAGGGCAGCTGTTTTGCAAAATGCTTGGCTACAACACTGCGGACTGTAGCTTTAGGAATGACTCCCAGCCAATTCACATGGTGGAAATTGAACTCTCAACAGATTAGAAAGAAAGAAATGAGGGGGAGGACAGCAAAGCATCCATGTCTGAAGATCCTTTAGTCAAGAAAATGCTTTTTCTGCCTTTTGGTAGTTTCGGAAAGATTTCAATATTGCCTGCAATCTATATAATTATTTACATTTATTAGCATTCTATTATGAATCTATGTGGAAACTTTGTTATCATCAAATATCAGATGAACAACTATGACTGGATTGAACATATTATGCCATAAGTAGTTCACAAACAGTGGCCTGTAAAAGTATTCACCTCTTACCGATTCAATGCCATATTTAGGCGAATTATGAATTATGAAAAAACAATTTTTCCAATTAACTTTTTGTTAATAACTGAAGAGAACAAAAGAAAAACTGTTATAGATGAAGGAGGTTACATGTCAGGAATACCTGCAAAAAACATGTACAGATCAAATTCACGAGTTGCAAAAGTTTTCATCCCCTGAGGTCAGAATTTGGTGGAAGCACTTTTTTTTTTGTATACCTTGTCGATGCTCGTATGAGATCTAAACACAATGCACAGCAAGGGGGTCATGAGACAAGAGGGGTGGGAGTGGGAAGGACAAAAAGTGGGGAACAGAGACATTAGGAGATCTGGGGAAGGGAGAGGGATCGGACGGGGAACACGGGGTATACAAGATGGACATTAAAGGGACTTTCAGGAAGGAATGCAGGAGATTTGAAAGAGGGTGGTTTGGGTATTAACGGTGGTAGAAAAGATTGAGGATTGGGATGGGGAATATAAGAGGTGGTGGTAAACAGCTGTTTTGAAGGCCTGGAGGGAAAAGTGGGATTGAACAGAGTGAGGAGTTTATTCCAAAGGCGGGGAAAAAGAGGAATGAAAGAGCGAAGGTGAGCAGTGATTCGTGATTTTGGTAATTCAGTGATAGATAGACACAGCAAGGGGGGGGAGGGGCGAGACCAGAGAGGAGATGGTGGGAGACAGAAAGACCACCGACCTGCCTGCAGTGAGAGAGTGAGAGGCCCAAAAACTCAGTCTCATCGCAGGAGATGCCAATGATCTGAAATTCCTTGGTTTCCACTGTGTGAAGCCGAGAAAGGTGGAGGCGGAGCACCAGCCCAGAGGGAGAACAGTACTCCATCAGTCTGTGGAAAAAGCTTTGTATCTGGTCAGGAGCTGAGGTGGGCCAATGAAGGACTTTGCACGATGAGGTATCCGCGCCGACTGGATTCGGAGCCAGGCGGAATGTGGCTTTCCCAGGAAAGATCATGACAGATAGTAGACCCAGATGCTTCAAAGAAAGGACTTCTTCCAGAAGATTGTTGAGAAAGTGGATGGGGGTGGCGGGGGGGGGGGGGGGGGTGGGTTGTGTTCCAGATGGTCTTTTCAGAGAGACATTGTGAGAGTGTGAGATTTGTCTGGATTTGAAAGACATGTTCCACGTTGTGATCAGTTTGTGATTTTACCCAAATGTGCAGTGAGTGAAGAAGTTGTTGCTTGATGGTCTGAGCGATGACAGATGATACGACAGAGGGTGTTTCATCAGCAAAGAGATAAAGAGGATTTTTCAGAGAGTCGGAGAGATCATTGATGAAAACCAGAAAAAGAACAGGGCCCAGAATGCTACCTTGAGGAACTCCAGCCTGGACAGGAAGAGGTGATGAAGAAACTCCATTTAGGGCCACACGTTGACTGCGACAGGAGAGGAAGTCTGCAAGTCATGAGTGGAGATAACTTGGGATACCATCGGAAGAGAGTTGTGTGAGCAGGCAGCTTTTGTTCTGGGGTGACCTGGACCGTGTCAAAAGCATGCGATATGTCTAGGGATATGGCTCTGATTTCATGTCCAGCATTGAGGAGCTCCATCCATTGTTGGGAGAGCAGAAGCAGCATATCCAGGGCAGAGTGACCTGGTCTGAAACCAAGTTGATGATCGGAATTCAGGCCATTGGAGAAGAGGACGGATTTAATGTCTGAAGCGATGATGGATTCCATAACCTTGCTGATGAT
>CM068953.1:139773317-139799834 GCA_035128595.1 Eptatretus atami | reverse complement strand
GTGTTGTTTGTTGTTGTTTTTTTATTTTTTATTTTTTTGGAGATAAGAAATAGAGAGATTAGTTGGGAGAATGGGGACGTTTAGGAAAGTGGGGAGGATGGAATTGAAGGTAATGGGGAGGATAGAATTGAAGGTAATGGGGAGAAAAAAAACAAGACAAAAAAAAAAACAAACGATCGAACACCGAGGGGAACCAGTAGGCCTCAAGCCTAGGCCAAGGCCTAGGCCTCAAACACCCAGTAAGAACGTCGACAAAAAACTCACAAAATAGCACGATTTTGAAACAAAACCGAACTAGGAAACACAGTAACATGTAGGTGAGAAAATTAACCAGTTAAAACGGGACAAAATAACGACGGAAACTTAACTTTGAGAACGTCAGCAGGGAGCCCCCAAGGAGACCTCTCGTCGCTCCAAACCCGGAACGGAAGTCGCGAACCGGAACCGGTTTGGGACAAGATTTCGATGCAAAACCGGATTTAGGCATTCAGCCTTTTCACATGCGGGGGTATCAGCAGTACGGCCATTTGAGGTAAGGGAGGGGAGGAGGGGGAGCATACACCAGAACAGATTTGATTAAATGCCACCAGGATTCATTTTGAGGAGGGAGAGAGGTTTGAGAGTTCAGACTTGAGCTTAGAAAGATGTTGTTTTCTGGCTCTCCTTAGGGTAGATACGCACTTGTTCCGAGCTTTATGGAAGGAACTGAGATTACCCTCAGTTGGGTGTGCTATCTATGAGGGAAAGGCAAGTTGTTTAAAACCAATGACCTTTTGCAGCAATGACTGCTATGAGTCGTTTTGGGTAGGTCTCTCCCAGCTTTACACAGTGAGATGGTGAAAGCTGTCCATTCTTCATGTGAAAATTGCTCTAGTTCTGCCAAGTTTGATGGGGGTCGTCAATGGACTGCAATCTTCAAGTCTCGTTTAAAATGTTCAATTGGGTTCAAGTCAGGACTTTGAGCCACTCAAGAACATTTATTTTCTTCTTATTCAGCCATTCCAGTGTGGCTTTAGCTTTGTGCTTCAGATCATTGTCCTCCTGAAATGTGAGTCTCCTATCCAGTTTCATATTCATGGCTGACTCAAGCAGGTTTTCATCAAGGATTCTCCTGTACTTTGCACCATCCATTGTCCCTTTTATCCTGACAAGCTTACCAGTCCCTGCTGATGAAAAGCAGCTTATTTCATGATGCTGCCATCACCATGCTTGACAGTAAGGGATGGTGTTAATTGGTGATGTGCAGTGTTCAGTTTGTGCCATATGTAACGCTTTGAATTTAAACCAAACATTCAACTTTTTTCTCGTTTGACCACAAAACGTTTCTCCACATGCCTGCAGTATCATGAAGATGCTTTTTCGCAAACTCCATGTGAGCTTTTAAATGCGTCTTTTTCAGCAATGGCTTCTTTCTTGCCACATGTCCATGGAGGCCAGCTTTTTGAAGGGAACGAGATATTGTTGATTGATGAACACTACTGACCCCCATCTCGGGCAGAGAGTGTTGCAGATCTTTCAAAATCATTGTTGGATTTACAGTGACATCCTGAACCAGTTTCTTTTTGACATTGCAGTTGCCCTTTGGGGAGGAACTGTTGCACATTTGTTTGCCCTAATCTTTTTTTCCAGTTGTCCGACAAGTGTCAACAATGTTTTCCCTCATAGTTGTAATTACCGAGAAGAAGTGACCCACCGAGCTTTGGCATTGCTCGTCGATGGTTGAACAGGAGTCTTGTAATCGAGATGCTGCATTCCCTTCTCATTGTTAAACCATCTATCATCTGCACTGGATTCATAGATTTTGGTTTTGTTCACAACAGTTCGGTTTTGTTCATCCAAAAAATAGTGATAAATGTCAAAAGATGTGATGGCAATCTGTAAGGTAATTGTGGTGTGGTATTGTGGTCTCATTCCTCCCTTGTCATTCCTTCCTGCTTTTTCGGTTGTTTTTTGGGGGATTTTCCATCCCTACATGTTTTTTCATTTGTATAAATTGGTTTTTCTGACTATGTTTAAAGTGAAAATTTTTGAAAATTTTAAGTTTGAAATGCCAATGTCATCTTTTCAAAATGTTACACCCTTCTTACACCCTTCTGAAAAAAAAAAAAAACCAAAAGGAACAATGTGAACTCAGTGGAAAATGCAACAATGTGAAACACACTGGCAAAACACTCACACAGCAAAGCAAAAAGCCAAGCCATGTCGGCCCAAGCCACTGCAGAGCGTTATACAGTATTCACAATCGTTATGCCTTCCATTTCAGTTTTCCCTTCAGTGTAAAACAAAAATCATATACATTGTATATATATATATAATATATATAATATATATAATATATATACATATATATAATATATATATTAATAATATGTATATTTATAATACATATATTGTTGCGAATCTGGAACCATTATCGCACTCATCATTCAGGTCCTTTAGCTCAGTTATCTCGTTAAGTACTGTTTCCATAGATAGCTCACCTTCCATTGTTTAATGGTAAAAATTGAATAAATGCGCTGTGATTCATTTTAATAGTTAGGGTTCGATCAGAACACAAAGAAGAACGAACCTCCCCCTCCTCTGCAAAGAGGAAGAAGAGACCCTCCCGTCCCATGATGCAAGGACGTAAACACTCCCTCCCACCAGCGTTGTGCAGCACGAGGGCATGAGTCACGCCGGGAGCGGGGGAGGGGCGATAGGGATAAGAAAGGGACCCTCTGCTTGGTTAGGGGGTTGTTCATTGGAAGAGGGGTGTTCGTTTGTCGTGGCTGGTGTAGTTCTTCTTTGGTCTGGTGGTCGTGGAGTGCGGCCTGGTCAAGGGCTCGAGTTGGTTCGAGGTTGTTGTTCTGCTGGTGGTTCTTCAAGTTGTTGTTCAGTCAGTGGTTCAAAGGGTCCGTGCTGGTTCTGAGTTGTTCTGGTTCGGCCTTTGTTCTGCTTCGTGGCCTCATCTTGGTTCGGCGCTCTACTTGGAAGCGACGCCATCTTCAGAAGGCTCGGTGTTTCGTCTCACCAGCACGTGGTCCGGAGCGCGGGGGATCCGCTGGAGCTCGGGAAGGATCGCGGCTCATGGCGATGGGATCCAGCTCGCCCTCGCGGAGCCTGGGTCCGAACAGCTTGAAGACCACACGAGTGGAGAGGTTCGAGATAGGTTCTGGGTTTCAGCTCATCTGTCCCTCGAGCTGAAGTCCTTATTAAAGGCATCAGCCACCATTTCTTGGTGTGTGTGCGTATGTGTGTCTGTGGCCCGTCTAATAAGTAGGAAACTGTTAAGTGCTTTGTGTGCTGTAAATGATTGCATTGCATTTCGTATAGTCAGTATAGCTCTGCTCTTTGTGTTCCTAGTTACCCGATTACTGTATAAATAAACCCAATTGTTAAATGTTTTCAGCTCGTCACGTCGATTCTTTCATTGACTGAGCAGGTTGTGTGTTAAATTAAAGGCCGTTGGGCCGCAGTAAGGGACATTCTGACCGACGGTTCTCGGCGATTAAGCTGCTTGGAATCGCGCACGGGGCAGGCTCGCTTAAGCAGCTTGTTTCGTACGACTTCTGTCGAGGGTGTGGAGGCTCGGTAGATCGCCACGTGGTCACGGGAATTTTGAAGAATTGGCAAATAACCCTGTACCACGTGTAGAAACATTGGCCCTTCACGGTTCTTGCACAAGGACCCGTAGACTCCGGACTTATCCGGGGCGACGATCTATATTCCGGGCGATCGGTCGGGCGACCCGACTTGTGGCTCTGTCAGAGCGGTCGGCTCGTGGCCGACCCCCGGCACCGTAACAATATATATATTACATTTATTTATATACACATATATATACATATATACATATAATATACATATATATACCGGCGTGTGGCGTGCGCCGTTAATCCGGCTCCTCGGAGGCTTGGGTTGGAGGATCGCTGAGGATGGGAGCTTTGCACTGCGCTGGGCTGCGCTATGAGAGGTGTAGGGCAGCCCGGAATCATGGCGAACCCAATCCTTATCCCTGTGTCGTAAGAGGCGACCAGGGTTGTGTCAGGAAAGGCATCCGGCGTAAAACCTATGCCAAATCAGTATGCGGATCAATACGGATGATCCGCTGTGCGACCCTAACGGGAGCAGCCGAAAGAAAGATATATAATTATATATACATATATACATATATACATATATATATATAAGAACATATACAATATACATATAACATATGTATATATATCTCATATATATATATATATATATATACATATATATATATATATATATATATAATATATATATATATATATATATATATATATTATATATATACAGTGGAAAATCGATATAACGCTAAGCTTATAGCGCTTGTACTGATATAATGCTCATACACCTTGGACCCCCAAAATACTACTATTTCATGTTTAAAGCCAAAAAGTGAGAAAATAGAGACAAGTTAGTCAAAATAGTGCTAAGTGGCGGAAAAAAATTCAAGCTCATGCCCTGTGTTGAGTTGACATGTGTGTGAAAATCACGAGCTGTCATCTTCTCGCACCTTTCCGTATGAATGGCGAAGCTGAGATGAACAAATCAATTCAATTCAAATCATCATAGCATCCGTATCTCCTGTAACTCACGTTCATGTTCGCTTCTAACACCATACAACACAGTACACAACGTAAGTACAGTACTGTACTGTACAAATTAACTAATGTCGCGTGACTACCGCCACATCCTTTCGGAAGAGTTGTCAACAACTTAAATCTAAGCTCCCGTTACATCTCTGTACCAGTTCTTCGACATCTTCATCACCTACACCGAGAAATCTTCAAATTTGTTAGTTTTGTTTGCTCTGTTCAGTTCAGCGCCGCATGCCGAACGGAAGTGTTATTCCATAGAGAGAAGCTACACATAATTAAACGGATACGAATGGTGAAACTCAAGCGACCATCAGCAAGGATACAGGCATCGCCGGTTCAACTCTAGAGGATGGTGAAGGATGAAGAGAAAATCAAGAGCTTCATCGTCACTGTCAACTCCAATGAAGGATGAAGAGAGAGAAGAGGTCAAGCTTGGGAGGGATCAGGATTGACAGGAACTATTCAATTGGTTCTGCAAGTCTAGAGAGCTTGACATACCCACTCAGCACCATCCTCCTTCATCAGGCCAAGAAGACAACAAGGATCTTCACAAGGAAGAGAGAGGTGAAGATGCTGACTACAGCTTAACCAGGGGGTGGCTGCAACGCTGGCAGGATCGACATGGGCCACATGAACCAACAACATGGAGAGGCCAAGTCTGCAGACCTTGAATCTGCCAAGAACTACCTCTCTGTCTTCAATGAACTAATCGAAGAAACTTCACAGAAGACCAGGTTTTCAATGCAGATGAAACTGGTCTGTACTACAAGACCCTCCAGACAAACTATGGACCTGGTTGACAACCATCAAGAAAGACTGGACACAAAAGCCAAAGGACAAAGTCAGCCTCCTTCTCTGTGCCAACAGATCAGGGTCTCTGAAGATGACCCGTTGTCATAGGGAAGTCACTAAACCCAGGTGTCTACACCATGTCATCAGATCCCTCCTTCCCTGCATTACACCAACACCAGGAAGGCTTGGATGACAGGAGCCTGTTTCAAGACTGGTTCTTCCCAGAGTTCTGCCTGCTGTGCGAAGCACCTGAGAAAGCTTGGGCAAGAAGAGAAAGCTATCCTCCTCATTGACAACGTCCCATCTCATCCATCAGGAGACATCTAAAGTCCAAGGATGGGAAGATCTTCGCTTCCTTTATGCCAAGAACACCACAGCAAGATCCAGCCTTTGGACCAGGGGTCATCAACTGTCAAGCTATTCTATAAAGACAATTATGCGAAGCTATGGCAGGGAGCAGAAAGAGATGACCGTCTTCCTCAAGGCCATGGACGTTAAGAAGACGATGGAGTTGCAGGCCAGCCTGGGAGAAGTCACCAAGGACACCATCATTAACTGCTGGAGAAAGGCCTAGGTCCTCCCAAGTCTGATAATGAAGAAGACTTCAATGGGTCTCCAAGGAGGAGGTGGGCAGGTCTGCCATCACGGCCCTCAACCTCGCCCCTGGCACATCAGCTCTTGATGCTCTCCAGGCCTGGGTTGATCAAGAAGAAGAGACCTGGCTGAAGAACTGCTCAGAGAAGAACAGCTGTCAACTGGAGAGGAAGAGGAACCCCTAGAGGAGTCAGAAGAAGAGAGCACCAGTTGAACCTCTCCCCCAGCCTCTCCACTCCAAAGCTGAACAGTCTTTCCTTTATGTCTTCGTTGGTTGGAGTCCTTGGATGAGCAGGAATGCCCAATCTTCGTTTGAAGATACACAGGTTAAAATCCTTCTGATGACACCCGAAGACTCTCAAGAGCATCCATGAAACCAACCAAGGTCACCATTTCTTCAAGAAATAAATTCCGAATTCTTCAAGATATAAATTCCGTATCTGTTTGTGATTAAGGAAGCATAAAATATTTTACCGATTTATGTGATAATGTACATTTTGTATTTTTATTTGTAAGTAATGTTCGATTGTACATAAAAAATATAAAATATATTCTATATGCATTCAATTCCTGTGTTTATTTCTTGTTTAAAAAAAAGAAAAGAAAATATATGACCGCTTGTCATGAACCCCAACAATCCAAGATGGCGGACATACATGTCCACGTGTTTTGCTCTGGTTTGTATGTAAATAAAATATTTTCACTGCATCAGTATAGCGCTGTATCATTTATAACGCCTAGTCGCTTTGGACCCACCGGTGAGCGTTATATCGATTTTCCACTAATATATATATATATTATATATATATATAATATATATATATATATATATATATATATATATATATATATACTAGCGATACCCGTGCACATGCACGGGATAGCAGTACAACATAGCTGGTAGCAGACGACAGACCGTACACGGGAATGACAAAAATACGCATTGTGCAAAATACAAGTTACTATGAACGCCAAGACTTCCCAAACATTGTCGGCATGTCGCTAAGTGCCACAGCAATTTCATAGGATCGTGTGACCGAGCCCAGCCAGTGTTTTACCCTATTAATGCATAGCGTCTGCAGGTATCTTATAATTAGAAGACGGACATATGACCGAACCCAGTATGAAGTCCGCTAGTAGTCCTATAGAGTCAGTATAATAATATCATATATATAAAGGTTCTATATACCTAATATATAGATATTAAAAGGTTGCAGCCGAAAGCAGTCATGGGCCTTAAGAAGGCCATAGCATGTATGGGCCTCAGGCCTCGAACAACTTCTTTCCTAAAAGCGATTGTGTTGTTGTTCTTGTTGTTGATGATGTTGGCGTGAAGGTAACGTTGAGGTAATATTTATTTTTTCGGATACGATGCTGTTCTTGGAGGTGTAGTAGTTGTTGTGAAGGTAATGTTGAGTTAATATTTCTTTTTCGTGATGCAATCCTGTCCATTGGTGGTTATAAAGGCCCACACAAATGCTCCTGAAATTACATATATTATCCAATAATTTCGCTCATGAAGCTTGCAATGTTCTTTAGGAAACAATACAAATAGGAAATTGAATAGTGGTGCCACAGAATAAGATATAAGAGTTTAGGGTGCCATCAGTGAAAAAGGTTGAAAATCACTGCTTTACTTTATCGTTCATGGCAGAAATGGCCTCCACCACACATGTGTGCCCCGGTGACTCCACCCCCTTAAATCTGGCACCCTAAAACCCAAGCAAAAATCCGGATTTACCCTAAAACCTTGAGAAATGTCCTCCAGAACGGCTGAGACATGTTCAGGTGAACCTTGACACACATGCCTCCCAAGCCTTGGGAATACCAGGGTGTTCAGAAATAATTGGTAGGTCACATGATTTGGCAGCCATATTGGATTGAAGGAAAATATTTTTAAAATTCTCTCTTGAACTGCTGCATCAATCGACGACGTGAAACTTCAAAATTATGATCTCATAGTGATGTGTAATCTCTTCTTTTTTTCATCCTGATCATACACATGGTCTGGCAGCCATGGGGGCAGGGGGGTTGAACCCCTCAAAATATATACATATATACATATATACCTAGTATCTCAGGTGCACTCTTCTCCGAAACTACGCACACAAATTTGATGAAACTGTGACTTACCAAAGGTTATTAACCACTTAAAAATCTGCGCTCGAGAGGGTTTTTGCCCCTCCCTCCCCCCCCCCCCAAAAATAAGTGTTGCTTCTCTTCTCTGAAATTACGCAAACAACTTTGATGAAACTTTCCAACAACATTTTTCACCAGTGATGTACCAAAGTGTATTGACCGCATCAAAATCTGCACTCAGTGAGTGGGTCTACGGGGATTTTTTGATCCCCCCCCCCCACAAAAAATAGGTATTTGCTGTCTTATCCGAAGCTACACGTAAAATTTTTATGAAACTTGACCACAACCTTCATCACACATGTTGTACAAAGTGTATTGACCGCATCAAAATCTGTACTCGTTAAGGGAGTCTGGGAGGGGTCTGAACCCCAAAATAGGTATTTGCCCTCTTCTCAGAAATTAACACACCAATTTCAATGAAACTTGACCACAACTGTAATCACCATATTGCACCAAAGTTTGTTGTCTGCATAAAAATCTGCACTCATCAAGGGGATCTAAGAGGTGGAGGTGGGTGGGGGGAGTTAACCCCACAAAATAGGTATTTGCTGTCATCTTGGAAACTATCACACAATTTCGATGAAACTTGACTACAACCTTCATCACCCATGAAGTACCTAAGTTTGTTCACGGCATCAAAAAATTCATCCATCTAAGGAGGTCTGCGGGGGGGGGGGGGTGGGGGGGTGAGTGACTTGCTCCTGATCCAGGTGAGTGTCTAGACAGCGGTCCTATGTTTTTTGAATAAGGCTCACTTGGCTGCGCCTGGATGGGTTTGAGGGTCGAGAGTAGCAGCTGAAACCCCAAATCCGATCCAGGTTCCTCCTGATGATTTTGTCTTTGCTTTTTTGCTTGTTCGGGTTCCTTTTGATGACACCAATGCAGGACTTATTTTATTTGGTTTTCCATTTGATTTGAATTTAATTTTTTTTAATCCCATTCTGAATTAAATTGAATAAAGAGGACATAATGGGCCAGGTGTTCCATCAAAGCGGGGTTGCATCAAAGCGGGATGTCCTGGTACCCGGTCATCACTGCAAGCAGTTATATAGTGGCAGTTGTAGTGTTAAGAGCATACATCGAAAACTGTTCAACGGAGGAAATTGAAACTTTACCACATGGTACACGACTATTTGATTCAGCGCACATTATTTGGATGACACCCTCCCACTAAGAGCTTACATGGTGAATGAAACAAAGCCTAATGCCCAGAGACAATTTCACTTCCTCGCCTTAGACATTTGAATTTTTGTAATCGCTTCAGCCTTTATTGTGCTCGACTGGTGAAAAAAAGCAAAGAAGAAGTACAATTTGCCATTTTAATGATCCCCTGATTTATACTTTAGTGATCTGTTCTGGCATCTATCAGCTTTGGAAGTTATGAAAACACGAAAATCTACTTTGTAAAGGCTTATGAATGTACTCTACAGCAGACTTTTCAAAGTATAATTTGTACACATTGACCTCAGAAGTGAAGACAGATGCAATTACAAATTCGCCGCCACAAGAGTTGGCTCGTACCAAGTTCTTCTCAAGACTGCATGTGATAAGTATTCCACGATCTAGTGAGGGATGTCATCCAGATCGTATCTGGTCAGACTGACAAATGACTGTTCCTCCTCTGTAGTGGGTCATGGTGCGACCTTGATATTTTTCACGTTGTTGTTGTGAAGGCCTAACAGCCGACATTTTTTTCTTGCTCATGCTGTCCATCTTGATCACACATCTCAATTGGCTGGCCATGAGGCAAGCTCCAGACATCCTGCAGAGTAACTCCCAAAGGGTGGAATTATGCTCTCCCCAAGTGTGGATATGGATCAAAATGTCATCAATATACCGTAGGTATCAACACACGTGGTTTGTCCCATCCTTTTTATGTGCTGTCACTATTTGTGATGTGTACAGCGAATTGGACTGCTGAATTATCCCCATCTCCAAAATATCCTGTATGTCCCGACTAAATAACTCACTAGCACTCATCAAAATTGGGTACAGTTTTAACTGAACAAGGTCACTTGTACTCAGGTTAATGTGATGACAGATTGCGGTCATGGTCCTTGGAAAATCAGTAATCACAACTAGATATTTATTGACAAAGTACCTCAACTACTCACCTTCGATACACAGGTGAAATTCTGACAAAATATCACATCCTTGGGCTTGCAGATACTGAGCATCACCAGGTTTTTGTGACCGATGCCATCCTCCATGGTAATTTCCCGAGGCTCAACAATGGCAGTACTCAATACATTTAAGTCGATAGTCTTGACAGCTCGAGTTATGTTTCCTGCCTCAACATCTTTCTGCTGCGACACCAACTGGTCACCACTCCTAATGGAACGTCTGGACTCTGGTAACTCCACGAGAGAGCAAGCTGATCACTTTTCTGTGCTCGGACCCAAGTGATTATCACACATCCTTCTTGCCAAGCTAGTTTTATTTTATCTGCTGCCATATTTCCTGGTACGTTACCAACAATCAAACAGTATATTGCATCCGGCAATGGAGTTCAACTCGACCAGCCAGTTAAGGAGTACAGTATATCTAATATAGAAAGCTCTTTCTAACAACTGACTGACTCACTGATACACTGACTGATATTTAAGATCTGTACCTTCCTGGTAACGTAGAAAGTTGAAATTCTGCATGCCGATTGACATCGAAGTCGGTACACTGGTAAAAATCACAGAATCGTCGAACATCCATGAATGAGAATGTAAAAAAACGAAAAGGGCACTCGGTAGAGCGCATACCTCCTCCACGCAATGCCTGATCCACGAGAACATATCGGGCCCAATACATTTTTGAAATGTCATGCTATATATCGTTTTTGGCCCGATATCTCAATGGTGAAGAATCACTTTTTAAAATTAAATAATTCTTGTTTCCGGATCCAGATTCACATCTTCACCAAAATCGAATCGTAAATCACCAAAAAAAAAAGCACGGTTCGTATGCTTACCTGCTATTAACCTGCGTAACCTGCTATTAGAAGCAAAACATGACCAATGTGAAAGCATACCCCGCTTGTATATAATATAACTCAATTATGACTATTTGCATCTTCCGTACCATGTTGTCAATCCACATAATTTTGCTGAACTTCTCGAGGTACTGGTCCTCCTTCCTCACTGCAATTCCGCTGCAACCTGTGTTCCTCAAGATCTGCGCCAAAGTGCTCCCGATCTTCCCTTCACCAC
This sequence comes from Eptatretus atami, assembly GCA_035128595.1. Taxonomy (NCBI): domain Eukaryota; kingdom Metazoa; phylum Chordata; class Myxini; order Myxiniformes; family Myxinidae; genus Eptatretus; species Eptatretus atami. The sequence goes on along the minus strand of CM068953.1, from coordinate 139,788,502 downwards.
TGGCATCTGAACATGGATGTAGCATAGGATTGGATACAGGCACTGTTCACACACATTGAGAGCATTACATCTCAGAGTTTAGCCACATACAGAACATCTGTGAACATACAATTTACAAGTATAACATTGTATCTCAGAATAAACCACCACCTTATCTTTGCCTTCCAACACAACAAGTCCATTATCCTTTCCCTGAAACCTGGTATTGGCATCCTGAACAGTTGACAGCTGAGCAATCAGAAAAAGATCTGTGATCCGAATTAACTCTTTAGGATCTTCCTGTGCATGCTCACACAGGTGAACAGATAAATCTTTCAGGCATGCACTAATAAGTTGTTCCTTAACAAACAAGTCAAACAGGCTGTCAAACATCTGGTTCAAATTGCTCAGTTGAAATTTATTGTCAAACAGTTCAACCCACTTTGTCAAGTAATTTGTTGATCTGATTTATAAATTGCTTTGAGCTCTCGCTTATCTCTGACTTGACCCTCCTGAACTTGGTTCAAAATTCATCCTCAGCGAAATCACAACGTCTCAAAACTTCTTTTTCCAACTAGTCAGTGAAGAGCTGGCACATCTCACAGCGTGGAATAAACATCGATTCCTTTGCCAGTTCATAGAGCACTGAGTGAACTCAGCCATCTTATCCTGCGCAACCTGCTATTAGTAGCAAAACACTCAAGCCTCATTAAGTCACCGTCGAGTTCATATGTCCACTCAATAAAGGCAGAGAGCTTTGGAGATTGAACCTGCTAAAAGTTATTCACATTTTCTGAGCAACTGCCTACTTGAGCAATCCGTACTTCAAGATGCTTTATCTCCAATTCGCCTTCTCACATTCTAGCCTCCCTTTCAGCTTCGATCCTTTTATCTTTTGTTTTATCCTGAAGTCTTTTATTTTAAACTTCTAGCCTTCTAGCTTCCATTTCACCCTCAAGCCTTTTGACATGTAACCTTTCTTTTTCAACATCTCTCTCTCTCTATGGCTCTCTGATCTCTCTCTAGAGCCAGCTTTTCAGCCACAAACTACCACACTTCCTTTCCTTCTAAACTCAACTTACTTACAATCTCTGAAGACTTCTCCATCCTCAACTTGGAGCTCACGATAGCATTTGGCACTTCAATTCACAATCATATAAGTCATAACACTTCAATGCCACTACCACTCTAACCTTGTTACCTTCACTTTTACAAGCATTGATCATTCACCCCCATCTTCTACAGGCAGTTTGACAAATACCACAGCACAATCACCTGATGCAAGAAATAGCACAGCTCACCCCCTCTCCACTCACCAGTGTGGACCAACATTGGTTGTGTTTGAGACTACCCCACTGCCACCTCCACAAGAATGCTCCTCTCACCCTTTTCTTCATTCACATGTGGTCCTCTCTAAATTGAAGACCAACCCCAATGTTCTCACAGCATTCAATCCATTCACACCGCTACACCACCGAGGACAAATTAAAGACGGTGCCATGGCAAGCACTCTCACGAGTCTCACCTGTTCACGTACAATCCGTACCGTGGTCAGCAGCGCCGGTATGAAATTCGATCCCACACGAGCACCCAACCAACAATTTAATTGGAATGCTTGCTTGAGTGCTTAAGCCGCTTGCTGAGCGCCCTACAGTCGAGAGTGGTGCAGTTTGTGTCCCGATCGGGATGTACAGTTGGCAGTTGCTGCAAGGTAGAGGTACATGTGGGTAGATTTGGGTTTGTAAAGGGACTCTCCGTGGGTGTGCGTGCATGCCTGCATGCTTGGTTACAGGTGCCGTGGTGGCAGTTTCATCCTGTATCTTGGAGGTTTTAACTTTTAACCTCAGCAGCGCATGAGCGATCACGTTTTATTTTGGCCTCGTGAATGTTTCGAAAGCAATTGGATATTTTATATGACTCGGTGTGCTTTACAAAGGTTATATGATTTCTCTTTGTGAGTTTCAAAGCAAAATATATTTGATAACACTCGATTTCTGTGCCATTTGCTGTATTAATGTGTTTTCTAAATTACCCCCAATTTTTTTCCACCCGTCACAACGATTGGCAGCACATCGCTTTGAAATGTCAATAATGCAATGTTGTTGTTTTTTATATTTGTTCATTGAAATCCCCCCCAAACAAAGGTGAAAGCTACTCAAGGTTTTTGGGTTGTATACAGTATGTACTGTAGTCGATAATCACACTGACTCCAATCAGCCTATTCCTGAAAAATTCCCAATATTGGATTGGCTAAGCACTAATATAAACCATGTGTGTGTATGTTGTTGTTCATAAAGAATAACATATTCTCTCTGCCAACTCCCCTACCCCAACCTCTCTCTTTGTCCCATCCTCGCTCTATCCCCTCATAATACAGTGCAGCACCCTCCTCCTGTACCTCTCACTCTCCCCCCTCCCTCTATCTCTTTTTCTGTCCCTGTCTCCGCGCTTATCCGAATGGTGGTTATCTTTCTCACTACAAACAGGTCAGTGGTGTTTCTGTCTTTTACCATCTCCTCTCCGGTCTCTCCCCCAACCCCTCTGCTCTGTCTGTGATATGTCCCCCCTCCCATATTTCTGCAGGGTGCTCAAGGTCCGTCAGCATACTCCTTCTGGTAAAACTACCAAAATCAAGAATCGATGCTCACCTTGATGCTTTCATTCCTCCTTTTTTTTCCTGCCTTTGGAACAAACTCCTCACTCTCTTCAATCTCACTTTTCCCTCCAGGTCTTCAAAACAGCTGTTCACTACCATCTCTTATCTTCCCCCATCCAAAACCATGATCTCTTCTACCCCCGTTAATCCACCCCAAACTCACCTCCTTCAAATTTCCTGCTTTCCTTCCTGAAAGTCCCTGTCGTGTATGGACTTCAAAGTCCCTGTAGTGTCCATCTTGTTTACCCCATGTACCCTGCCCCATCCATCTCCCTTCCACAGATCCCTCTCTCCTCATGTCTCTGTTCCCCACTGTTTTGTCCTTCCTTCTCCCGCCCCTCTTATCTCCTGCTCCCCTTGTTGTATGTTCTGTGTGTTAGCAATCATACGGGCCTCGACATTGGATACAAAAAAATAAATATTTCCGCACGTATCCAGACAGTGGTTTTCTCTGCACATATCTGGATGTCGTTATCTCTTCATGTATCTGGATGGTGGTTATGTCTGCAAGGTGGTTATCTCTAAATGTGTCTGGATGGTGTTTGTCTCCATACGTGTCTGGATGGTGGTTATGTCCGGGCAGTGTTTTTCTCCAGATGTGTCCAGGCGGTGTTTGTTTCTAGATGTGTCAGGGTGGTGTTTATGTCCAGCCAGGAGTTTGTCTCCAGACAGCTTGGCGCTGGACGCATCCAGGCGGTGTTTGTCTCCGGACGTGTCCTGGAGGTGTTTATGTCTGGATTGCTTGTCTCCGGACATGTCTGGGCAGTGTTTGTCTCCGGACATGTCCGGGAGGTGTTTTTTTCCAGAGAGTTTGTCTCTCGACATGTCTGGGGTGGTATTTATCTCCGGACATGTCTGAGCGGTGTTTATGTCCAGATGGGAGTTTGTCTCCACATGTGTGCTGGTGGTGTTATGTCCGGACAGCTTTGCTCCAGACACATCCAGTTGGTTTTGTCTCCGGACGTATCTGGTGGTGTTTGTCTCCAGACTGTGTTTATTTCCTGACATGTCCAGGCGGTGTTTCTCTCCAGGCGGTATTTGGAGTATGACCGGTAGAAAATGATTTCAACATTATTTTGTTTCCATATTCACTGTCATTCTATGCAGAATCATTTTGATGAGACGGTATAAATCGTAATTTATACTCCTCCGCCACGTCTGCCTTCCCTTCCTCTCACCTCACACTGCTTTCCCTTCCCCATCTCTCTCTTCTCTCTCTCTCTCTCTCTCTCCTCTCTCTCTCTCTCTCTCTCTCTCTCTCTCTCTCTCTCTCTCTCTCCACTTTAATCAGCAAGGTGGCAGGTGGTATTTGCTAGTACATATATAATATATATATATAATATATATATATATATAATATATAAATAAATCAATTTGTTCCCTATAGAAATGTAGATATGCAAGTGTTAACCAAGCACTGAACACAAAACGCAGCCTAATAGTCACTCGAAAATCATTTGTGACAATTAGTTCATTCTAGCCAATCCACGATTGGCAAGAATGCAGACATGATATCACACAACGTTCCATCCCAATTGTGGACCATCATCATGTCGTCACATGAGTGTGTTTTGCAACTAGTCTGAATAAGCCATGGCTGCCTCCACATAAATGGATCACCACAGAACCATAATCCAGTGAAGCATAGATGGTGTGAGTCCAGAAGAAACCAAGTAACTTATTAGAACTGATTGAGATTGGTCTGAAATAGATTACTGGGCAAATAATAAATGGAGCGATTGAGGCTATCTTAAACAGCCAGGTCGGCACCACAGGTGGCGTTATACAGGGCCTTTTATGAGCTCCGATTGTCGTACCTACTTGCGGTGAGGTTTGCGTGCAAGCCAACTGAACACGTGCTTTCATTCACTATCACTTGGAGCATACATACTGTACTTACATACAAGTTACAATTTCATACGTGCACCCTATATTCATTACGAGCGCTACATTTCAATCATTGATGCACCACACACATTGAAGAATGGCTAGTGATGGTGCAAACTATCAACATCTATGAGCGATTGACTTTAAAAAGATCCGAACTGAAAGGGGAGTTCCTTGCTAGGGAAAAGCACGATGTGAACTATTCAATCTAGCTGCGAAAGCATAAGTATGTTACAGCGTGATTGAAAACTGCAACCACAAGGAGTCGGATTGGAAACGCCAGTGTATGGAGAGTCAAGACAGGATGGTAGTGGACTTGAATGGGAGAAGTGTGGTGTGGGTGCCCGATTGCCATTCCATGTGGGCTTCCACTCCACGTCTTAGTTTCTTCCAGCGATGCAGCGAAGTCCGATCTCACTGAAATTTCACCCACATCACGATTGCCATGAGCAGGAAATTTCAATTCAAGAAAGGATCACCGATTTTAATCTATTCAAGCGTGAACAGTGCCACCTGTGCCGTCAATGTGGCTTTTTAAGATAGCCTCAATTATTGACGCTTTCTTAAAATCCCGTAAGCCGTTGCACTAATTTCCGGAAATGAAGTCAAGCGTTTGAACAAATCAGAACAAGTCCTCTAAAATTGTGAAGTCTTCACCTACTGTATATTTTGCAGTGGGAACCATCAATAGCATTTAAATAAATAACTTCATGATTTCAGTGGAAAAAATGATTCTTTACCAGTTCTATGTCCTCCCAAATCCTGGCCAGTGCAGGAGGAATCTCAAATCTGGAAATATATACATATTCAGCCATTTTTTTCTTGTTCTTTTTTGCAGTTCAGCTCTCAAAGTTAATATTTACTTTGGCCTGTCAGTTGAATGCTAAAGTTGTACTTCTGGGGCTCATTTCACACAAAATGACGTGGGAAAAATGGTAATTCAATTTTTGATCAAACACTATCTTTTCATTAAGTGTTAGAAAACTTTGGTCTCGATTAAAGAAATTAACATATTAGTGGTAAATAATTTCACACCTCTGTTTTATGGGAATTACTCTTTAACCCTCACCCTATACCTTTTAAACTTTTGGACCCCAGGTCTACATTTTGACATTATTTCTATCTTAATTTAACAATGCATTTCATGTTTGACTCGTTTGTTTACCTATATGTGCCTGTAATATATATATATATATATATATATATATATATATGACATTTTAAGATCCCACCTTGCTGCACAGAGTTACAAGCAAATCTTTTCTGGGGTCTAAAAAGACCCCAGTTGTTGTGTTCATTAGATTTTTTGCATATATGATTACTTCATATGGTATTTGTATCGAGAAAGTCGTTAAAAAAATTTATTTTTTAATATGCTTATGTTTTTGTTTTTTACTTTATCACTAAAACATCCAATCACAATAATTATGTTTGCTCATTGATGTGAAACTTCAGCAAATTGAATGAAATTTCGTGATTCTGAGTTCGGGTTATAAAAGTCCTTAGTTGGAAGGTTAATATTTTCTTTTATATTTATTTTTATTTTTCTTATGTTTGTTTTACTTTATCGATAAAACACCATGTTTAGTCCGTGATGTGAAACTTTGGCAGATTTATTGAAATTGAGCGATATTGAGTTGAGGTCCAAAAAGAACCCCCAGTTGGGAAGATTCGGTTGTAAATATGTTGGAAGGATGAGGGTTAAATTGCAGGCAAAGAAGCGATCTTCATGGGGTATGATTTAAGCACAACAAATTTATGCAATAACAAGAAGGGCACTCAGTGGAGCGCATAACTCCGCCCTGTAATGCCTGATCATGAGAACGTATTGGGCCCAATACATTTTTGAGATACTGTGCTACATATCGGTTGAGCCCTATCTCTCAATGCTGAAGAATCACTTTAAAAATTCTAGTACTTGGATCCGGATCCGGATCCGGATCTGCACCAAAATCGAATCAGTTCGTCCTTGTCACACACCGAACCTGTCCACTAAATTTAATTCGGATATATCCACAACTTTTTGAGATAACTTGTACACAGACAAACTGACAGACAAACAGACAGAAAGGGGTGAAAACATAACCTCCTTCACCTTCGGTGGCGGAGGTCGTAACAGTACATAATAAATACGAGGAGATATACAGATGCAGGAATTCCCAATGTCCTGGCACAAATTTACCAGAGCCCAAACAAGACTTGCGATGCACAATTAAACCTACACATGAAACCATATAACACAGCCTTAACTGAATTACGGTTGCAAACCTTTTACAAGATAGACACCGGGAATGCAGGAATGGTAGGTACCAGTAAAATAATGATGAGACCTCCCAGGCTTTCAGTCCTGGCACCTAGACAAGCCTGACTGATGGGAGCTCTGAGCACCCTTCTCCCTTCGGGCCTCCCAGGTTATACTAGTATCTCAGGTTCCCAGACAGACGTGAAGGTGAGCGTGAAGGCAGACGTTAAGTCAGACTTGCTAACTCTCTCATATAAAGAAAAAGATTTCTATAAATAGTATCATTTTCTGCCTACTGCTAAATAAAGGTGAATACATTCCATTTTGGAGGAATGTTACTTCAATATAGGGAAAGAAATACATACAGAGAAAGGGCTACACCGATGACTGCTGATTGTTTATTCCCCCACTTGAACTCATTTCTAGAAATATGCACAAAGACTTTTGGGATTTTATGAAAGGGTGAAGAATAGTGAATACCTACCTCAGTACAATTTTGTATTTTCTGTATTAGCAGTTTATGAGGATGGTTCAAATTTCTCCAGGATGGAGTTTGTCTTGGTTAAAGGCAGGTCTGAATTATGAGGAATTTGGCATTCATCGTGCTACCAACCAAAACCCATAACCATTTGTTTCCTGCTTTAATGCATGTGCTGAAAATCATGATGGTGGCAAGTGAGATTGTAAAGATGGTAAAGTGTGAATAGTTATTCAATTACTGGTAAACGAAAACATCAAGCTTGCTGAAATTTACAAACTATTGGCTGAGCAGAATGTTAATGATTGATTGTTAAGGACATCCACATTTAAAAGCACCAATGGGCTCATGAGTCTTTGAAGACGAAGGCGATGAAGAATGATCTCCTGCAATGGATGCACTGTACAGTGTACACACATCCTGAATAACTTGCACCGACGGCATACAATGAGGTACGTGTGTGTCTGCTGGAGCATTTGGGTGTCCAAAGCTGAGCAATCGCTTGAAAAGTAATTTGACCTGAAATATTGTTTTTGCTATTAGCTGCAACCTCAGCTGCTATTACAAACAAAAGTCAAGGTCAAACCTGAACCACCAAATGTAATGATTTGTTATATCTGTGAGCACAGAGCCAGGAACTAGCATTGCGAGTGCTTATTGCATTCCCTCCTTCATGATGTCACAAAAATAGTGATGTCATTTGGCCAGTTGGTGATGTCATCACATTGCATTAATCCCACCTTGAGTAGACTGTTCCTTTCTGAAACCGTTGTAATATTATGTTCAATGGATGATGTTCCATTCTGAACACAGCACAGCTCAAGATGCTGGGATCTCCGGTTCAAATCCCAGAGATGGTGTTGATTTGTTGTCATGCGATTGTCATTCGTGTAAAAGTACACTGATGCATCTTAATGTCTTTGATTTCTAATTTGTTTTCTTCCATTATAAGGCTCACCGTAGTGTTATTCCAAACCAGAGAAGGTGAAACTGGGAATCATTTCCATTGCCTGCGACAGGCAGCAAAAAGGGCAACATTACAATGGTGTTGGTGCAATTGTCACTGTGTCATTTTCCCTCGGTATGGCATTTCACAAAATAATGTAACGTGTAACGTGTTAACCACAATGGGTTTATCTTCTGTCTATAAGGGATAAACTGCTTATTTCTGAGCACTGACTTCATGTCAAAAGGGGCTTTGGTAAAATATCAAGCACTCAAGGTATATGAACAAAGTAGAGTAAAGTGTGGTGAGAGGTCTTCCTGTTTCTGCCCTCCTTGATCCTTATATTCACTATCCTGACTATTTTTCATTTTTTGAAATTTCCTGCTATATCATCAGCCAGAGAAGTAAAGGATACTGAACGCATCACCAGTGTCGGGGAGGTTATGGGGTTTGGGCATCTTGCCCATCTTGACCAAAAAATCGCACCATGCCGAAGGAAGCGGCTCAGTTTGGCCTTTTTCATATGAAATAGGCAAAGCTAGAAACGAAGGAAACTCTTTGAATTATCCTTTAGAACCCTACAGAATTAACCTTTAAAACCCCCCATACAATTACCCTTTAAAACCCTTTATAATTACCGTTTAAAACCACACAATTACCCGTAGAACCCATCACAATTACCCTTTGGAACCCCTTATAATTACCCTTTAAAACCCTTTAGAAATTACCTGTAGAACCACACTTTAGAACCACCCTTTAGAACCCCTAATAATTACCTTTAGCAATTACTCGTGGGCCCGTTGGTCCATTGGATCAAATTTTCATTGGTATTCAAGGCCTTGTAGCAGACCTGTCTGCTGCCTGCTCTACGACTTGAGCATGGGCTTGCCTTTCACCAAAGCCAGATTTGCTTGGGCCAGGAAAGGGAATATACATTCCTTTATTATTCTTGCTACTTCTATTATTATTATTATTGTTGTTAATATTATTAGTATTAAGTAATATATGGTTTGTTACAATATTATCATGATATTGGATTTGTAAATAAAATGCCATGCCGTGGAAGGACCGATTAAGCTGCTCTATCCACCTTAACATCGCGTGCATTTAAAACATGGGAATTCTTTCAGGTTCTTTGTATTCGATTAGCCTAATCAAATCAGGAGATCATGACGATCATTTTTGGGTGTATCACATTCCACATCAGTCCATCCATTCCATTTTGTGCTCTCAGGTTTCATCTTCTCCTTTAGTCCATCCATGGTCTACAGGATGCTTCGGTTCAGGATGCGGTATAGGACTTTGGCACCAGATAGAGCTCTGGAACATTGCCCTCAAGTCGTGTCACTTGAATGCATCTTTAGTTATTGGGAGCGTGGCTGCTGTTTTGTCTGTTGTTGATCTTGATAAATAACTCAGCTCATCAAGTGTTGTGATGTTCTTGCTTTTCTCTTTATATAAAAGTTGCAGAATAATGTAGCAGGGCACAATGAGGTCACGAGATGATGAAAGGCCAAACTCTGAGAGCAAATTATCAGAGTTGACATGCTCTACTAACCTTGTGAAAGCAATGTGCTTGCCAATCTTGAACAAGGCACCGGTCGTGTCACATCCAGTTAAGGTATGTGCTGCTGGTAGGCATATGCCCCAATCCTTTTTCTCACCCAGACTACCACCAATAGCATGAATCGGAATATACCTCTCCCGAGTGACATTTTCCCAAAGTGCCAGCGTGCGCGAGAACCTCGTCGGACAAACTCCCTTTACTGTGGAAGAAGAGTAAGTGTGTCATCACAATGTACAATTATCCAAGGGTGGGTTTCAGCAAGTTTGTTGGTGTCATGGAGAACAATTTTGGTGTCTGCTTCCTCTTGTGTGGTGAAGAGATGCTGCAACATTGTGACACCAGAGTTATTTACTAACTTCACAGCTTTACCATCAGAAAACCCCCCAGCAAGTTCCATCGGTGATGTATGCAGTACTGTCTGGTTAGTAAGGAATATTTCACAGTGTATGCATTTCATCCCAGACAGATTATAGTTCCCTTGCCAGATCAGATCTTCTTCTTTCATATGCAGCACAAGGCTGCGTGGTAGCATCACTGGCTGAGGCCATGGCTGTGCCACTGATGTAAAATCCTCTGTATGTTAGGGCAGGAATTTGTTATTTGCCCTTGGTGCTGGCAATAGCTCACCTACTCTTCGCGAAGGACCCTGGGATCTTTAATGTCAAACAGCAAATCCCGGCAGATCTGATGCCACCCATCGTCATTGAAGAGTGCGAGGGACAATGCAGCAAGCTACTGTTCGAAGATAATCTTGAGGTCAATATTTTGTGTTATGTATACAGATAACGAATGCCTAAACAGACTTCAGTACAGTAAACCAGCTTCTTCTGCTTGACAGAGGACAAAGGTTTTTTCGATATCTGTGAATGTTTTTGTCTTGGATCTTGGCAGGGTATCCCAAAAGCTGGTTGATTTCCTTTGCTGCAACAACTTTTTCTCTGCAAAGATAACCCTTTGTGATTTTGTAGTTTCCTTCAGTGCCGTCAAGCAGTCTTCTACATCCTTTGTTGTAACCTTTCCAGTTAGAATGTTGACAAGATAACTCAGCACAGTCTCTATGTCAAAAGGATTCTGGCTCTGGTTCTCAAGAGTATTGGCAATCTACTCTACATCAGAAGCATCTCTTGAGAGCCGAGTGCTTCCTGCTTCTTCAAGTAGTTTAGCTTCATAGTTTCTGAAATGGATCCTGAGACATGCCTTGTCAAAAGCCAACCGAGTCGAGCTCCTGTGCATAAAGTGAAACCAATGACACCCCCATGACTTTTAGTTTCACGCTCAACACTGGAGTGTTTGTCCTTTGCTTGAAACATGTGCTGTATGCCATTCAGATCTTGTTCGGTGTTGGTATCAATCCATGCTAAGCCCTGTCTGTCACACTATTTCTGTGCAGATGTGATGATGAGGTAGGACAAGGCTTCCAGTACCAGAATGATTCCTCTGACAGCTCTACTAAGTTGCTTGCCTTTAAGCATGAGATGGGCTGTCACATCTGCAAAAACATCTGTCACTGTGAGTAACTATAAAAGGCCACCATCTCCAAACAACTTGCCAGGCTGGCAATGAATAGCATCAGAAGGTGCATGCCACCCAGTCGCATTGTTACCTCTCCCATAAATAACTCGGGTTTGCTCCAAAGTATCTGCTGTGCCAGTTCTGTCGTCACTAGAATGTGAGCTTGACCAAGCTTTTCTGACACAGCCACTAGCTTCAACAGGGTTGTATATATTGTAGTCAGATCTGCTAACGTGGCATGTATGACTTGAAGACATCTGATGGTTGCAATTGGTACATTGGCAACTGATGTCAGAGCGTTGAAGCCACTCCATGCTGGAACGACGGTGAGTGTACCCCAACTAACAAATTGTGGCAGCTCCCAATCAAATCTTGGACATTCTTTTTGAGAAGATGTCTGAGTCTTCATCAAGATTGGGAATGGATGTCACAGGTCATGGCTCTTGTCTCTTGTGTGGAATAGCATCCTGATGTAGGTGTTCTTTCATACATCCTGAAACACCAAATGCTTTCTTTCCTGTGTGTAGAATATGTGTTTCATCGTTTGGGATTTTACACCTTTTTATCGCATGTGTCATTAGTGTTCAAGATCAAAGAGTGTCTTCATTTTGGTCAAGGTTGTTCATTGTAGCATCAACAAAAGTAGTAGTATTGGTGGTCGCTAGACTACCATTATTCTCAGGTTTTCCGTCTGTCTGTATGTTGGGTGGTCGCTAGAGTACCCTTATTTCACTTTTCCGTCTGTCTGTATGTTTGCTTGTTTGTTTGTTTGTATGTCTGTATGTAATGGACAGCTCTGGAGGCCAGAGGAGTCAACCGATTTTGATGAAACTTGACAGGCAGGTTCATACCAGGATCTAGTTGTAAGCTTTTGAGCACCGTTGCTATGGACACCACCGTTGCCTAGCAACGGACTTTGAATTTTTTTTAATCCTAAAAAAATTATTTTTCGAAAATAAAAAATCGGCTTCCAGGCTTTATGGCACTATAATCAACCTCTTTGTCAAAAATTTTCAGCCATCCGTCAAAAACTGATGACAAGTATGCAATTATGTAGCGACCACCCATGTCGCTACCGGCTTGTCTGTTGTTTGTATGTAATGGACAGCTCTGGAGGCCAGAGGAGTCAACCGATTTTATGAAACTTGACAGGTAGGTTCATACCAGGATCTAGTTCTATGCTCTTGAGCACCGTAGCTATGGACACCACCGTTGCCTAGCAACGGGACTTTGAAATCTTTGAAAAATCCTAAAAAAAAAAATCGAAAATCAAAAATCGGCTTCCAGGCTTTTATGCGCACTATAATCAACCTCTTGTCAAAAAATTTCAGCCCGATCCGTCAAAAACTGTATGACTAGAATGCAATTATGTAGTGACCACCCATGTCGCCTACCGGCTTGTTATCAATAGTCACGTTTTGAATTCCATGTGGTATGTGTTCATCTTCTGCTGATTAAATCTAGTCTGCTTGTGAGATCTGGGGTTTTAAAAAAGAAAATGTAAAATATTTTTTATTCTTATTTTTATTGTGCAATCAGAATCATAAATTGCAAAAATAAAACAAATGTCCTGCTCTTTCTTATCCAAGCATTTTCAAGCGTAAATTTTTTTAAAAACAAATGCTGCCAATGAGTACACAAGAATCTCTGTAAAATACCGCTGCCACCAAATACAATCATCACAACCATTCTTTCCCATGCTTTTATATATTTTCTTTGAGGAAAAAAAACAGGTTTCATTTTGTTATACTATGGGGCGGGGCACTCGACCACTTTTCTTGGCTTTGGCCACCGTACTATCAGGCCTGCCTGCCAAGTGTACTTACTGTCTTTAAATGCTGCAGCTCTGCATTTGCCTTAAATGGGAAGAATCTGTGACCTTTGCCCAAAATGAAGATAATATTGATCATTTTCCATTATTTTATTGTATTTATGCAGAGGTAGGTCGAGTCTCATAGAAGAGTTGAATGACAAAGAGCGATAGGTAGTGATACACTGACAAGTGGGCACAGGAGAAAGCCAGAAAACATACATACAGACAGACATCAGGGTGATAAGATAAACCTGCAGATACACAGAGAGGACTATTGGTGTGTGATTTGAGAAGTCCATGGGGAAGAGACTGCATGAGATGAGGATATGTTGAATAATTTAAGGTCCTTGGGCATGATGATGCAGTCTTGGGTAGGCAAATCGATGGTTAGGGAAGAAGTTTATCCTGAAATGAGAAGAATTGAAGCAAGATGCAGGCTTCACCTTCTTGGGTGATATGAATTTTTTGCTGATGCCTCTATTTGTGGCTTGGATCAAGCTTGAGTAACATGGCTGTGAGGACTTTTGGGCTGTCTTGCCCACACCACTGATAATCACGAAATAGGGTTTCCCTATACATGATGTGCATTATCCTACAACCCTGTCTTCATTGCAGAGTAAGGCTGGCAGGAAAGCCGAGAGGTGTGTACACTCGCCTCAGAGTTGTCTAGCCTGAGTTTGAATTTTGACCGAGCTATAAACTGGTCATCCTCGTGTTTTGCAAGTAGGGCAATTCACCAGTGTGTGTGTGTGTGCTCACCCTCAGATGGATGTTAAACTGGGTGTGCTATCTACCAGCATAAGTTGATGGATGTTAAAGATCCCATGGTGTCCTTCCTGAAGAGTTGGTGAGCTAATGCCAGCACCCTGGAAAAATTATAAATTTCTGCTCTAACCTACAGGGATGAGAAAAGTGCAGCCGACTCTCGATCAAATGACGTCCAGGAAAGGGGCGTATTTGGTGCCACCTCTCCATTTGTTCAACTTTTGAATACCTTATTAGGGCTGAGCGAGGGCAGACTGGTGAGGCAATAGCGAGGGCAGACAGTAGTGAGGAGGTACCGAGTGTAGGTTGTGGTGAGTGTGTGGCACGAGATAGGTAGGAATGAGGTATGGGAGACAGTTTTTGTTGGCAATCAAACTATTAAATACAGTATGCAGATTCTTCATTCTGCTGGAAGGATTGTCAACATAGAATTGTGTGCAGTTTTAAAGGATCAGAAGTTATGGATGTTGAAGGAAGGTTAAATGACATCATATTGGGTCACGGTAGGGAGACATTAGTTGTGGTAGGCTTTGCTGGGCATTTTTTTGCCTGCGCTGATGAAGTCGCTGGAGGAATTATGTTTTCAAGTTGTCCGTACGTACGTACGTCGGCCCGTCGATTTTCTCTGTTTTCTCTGCAACCGCTTATCTAATTGACACAAAACTATCAACATAGGTGTGACTACTCATGTAGAATGTTTTACTGATAATTATGATGTCATAGGTCACGTGATGTAGCAGCAATGTTGGAAAAAAAGGAAAAACTTTGGACCTCTGTGTCTGAAACCGCTCCATGGAAAAAACTGAAACTTGGCACATGTGAAGTACTCCACATGGGAAAGAAGTGTGATTTTTTTGATGATGTCATAGGTTGCTTCGTTATGACATCATAATTGCATACGCCGAATGCTTCATCCAATGAGTGAAAATTTTTCAGTGTCACATAAGTTGTATTGGGGGGGTTGAAAACCTTCAAAAATCTTCTTCTCCAAAACAGCTGAATAGATCGAGGAGAAACTTTACAGGTATGACTGCCTACCCAGGAGGAATGAAAAGTTCTCCACCTATGATGTCATAGGTCACATGGTTTGGCAGCCATTTTGGATTTACCCTCAAACTTTTAAAAGTCTTTCCTCAAAACATTTTAATTTTTCTTCCATCAACTCCAGTAATCTTCTTTCAACCCTTTTCTCCCATATTCTCCCTGACTCCCCGCATTTTATAATTCCCAAAGGCAATCTATTGCAATCAGAGAGTGAGTAAAGAGATCGAATCGGAGAATAAGTAAACCTTTTCCCAGTCATTTTCTGATATAACTTTGTCAGGATCAAGAGAATTTTA
>CM068953.1:139758336-139773307 GCA_035128595.1 Eptatretus atami | reverse complement strand
CCAACATATTGTACATTAATTGATCTGAAATATAAGCCCTTTGTACATAAGTACATAAGGCAGTAGAGAAGAGAGCTTGAGAAATTACTTGTTAATTACTTGCAATTTGTTAATTTTGAGCCAGGGGCACTGTGTGCATATAACACTCAATAAGCCCATCTCCCCCTCTCCTGGCTAAAAGAGATACATTCTTTATCATCCATTTTTTCCCTACAAAGCATACATTGTGAATTATCAAGCAATGCTCATATTAAACTGTTTTTTACACTCGCCAGAGGAGAGGGTATTGCGCTTGCGTCCATTTGTCTCTATCTGTCTGTCTGTCTGTCTGTCTGTCTGACTGTATGTTTATTACTTATGAAAAACGAATATTTTTCAAGGATATTGGTTGGTCTTGTGCATTATTCTATCTCTGTCTGTCTGTTTGTTTCTTGCAAAATCAAAGATTTTTCAAGTATATTGATAAGTCGATTTTGTTATTCTGTCTTTGTCTGTTTGTCTGTTTGTCTTTCTGTTTGTCAATCGCCTACAGGTCACAATTTTAAACCGATCTTCACAAAACTTCACCGTATGATAAAGTTTGTCATAAGGAAAAGAAGCCAATTGTTTTTGAGGTCAACATAGGCCCAAGGTCAACAACCAAGGTGGAATTCCTAAAATCCTCAACTTTCATCGAATTGACTTGAAATTTGAAGAGGATTTATATTTCAGGTCACTGAATTCAACCAGCCAATTATTTTTTAGGTAAAATATGTTTTATGGATTTTGCAAGTATCATCGTCTGCACGACATCGTCGTCTTGTTTAGTCTTCCATTTGATTTAAATTGAATTTATTTTAATCCCATTCTAAATTCACCTGAATAATAATAAATGTCACGGGTCAGGGTCAAGTGTCTGAGCAAAGCGGTGTTGCATCAAAGCGGGACGTCTTCATACCAGGTCATCACTGCCAGCAGTTATAAAGTGGCAGTTCTAGTTCTGTCATGTTTTAGTACCCTGTTTTAGAACCCACCCCACATGTTTTTGTGTCATGTATCACATGTATAAAACTCTTTCTTTCCACTGACACACTCACTCACTCACTGATGTAAATGTTTTGTGATTTATAAGGGGGAAATTGAAAATTTTGCATACTTGATGTAAATTAATGCCTCAATTCCAGAAAATACAAATCAGAAAACTCTCAGTAAAAGTACATAAACAAAAATATCCGTAAATTAGGAGGGCACTCGGTATAGTGCATACCTTTGCCACGGATTGCCTAATCTAGTGGAACATATCGAGCCCAAGAACTTCTTGAAATATCATGCTATATATCGTTTCAGCCCCATCTCTCAATGGTGAAGAATCATTTTGAAAATTAAATAATTCTCGTATTCGGATCCAGATTCGGATCTTCACCAAAATCAAAACCATTCGTCCTTGTCACACACCCAACCCGTCTATGAAGTTTCAGCCGAATCAGTGCACAACTTTTTGCGACATCATGCTATATATTGGTTTCGCCTTATCTCTCAATGGTGGAGAATCATTTAAATAATTTTCAGATCCAGATCCGTATTTGGATCTTCACTAAAATCTCATCATTTCGACCTTGTCACATTCCCAACGTGTCCACCAAGTTTTGTCTAATTTTGTCCACAACTTTTTGAGATATCCTGCTATTTATGGTTTTGGGCCGTATCTCTCAATGGTGAAGAATCACTTAAAAAATTCTCAAATCCAGATCCGGATTCGGATCTTCACCAAAATCTCATCATTTTGACATTGTCACATTCCCAGACTCTCCACAAAATTTCGTCCAAATCCGTCTTCAACTTTTTGAGATATCCTGCACACAAACAGTCAGAAAACAAACAGAGAGAAAGGGGTGAAAACATAACCTCCTTCCACCTTCGGTGGCGGAGGTAACAAAAGTTGCCTCGTTTAGCCTTGCTCCCACTCACAGAACGTCACGTGATCAAAAACAATGACACGCCATGTGACCCGACTTTGTAGTGTCACGTGATCTTACACGGGCACAATTGCTCCTGCAGAGAGTGGGTGTTTCTAGGTTTTATGGCTATGATTCGAGAAGTGTCGATGGGTTTCTGTCATTTACAGACAGTGCATAGTGATAGAAAGTAATAAATATATTATTATTTACAGTGTACAGTGGTAAGTGTTGTCATGCATATTCCAAGTATTGCATGTATACACATACAGTCGGCCATCTGTATAAGTCAGCCTGGTTATAACAAACATTCATAACATATGCTTTAGTTGATGCGTATTTACGCTGTATTCATGATCCACATTGCAGGAAAACCCAGATACAAAGATTGCTTTGTTCCAGCAAATTGAACACAAACATGGAACTTATAAACAGGGCAATTAAAATGTTTCCAGCAAGTTCAATTGTGATGTTAAAAAATCGTCGAAACACAGATGAGATTTCCAAAATATAATATCAGAAACATCAAAACAAACAATAATTTTATTATTCCCTGCATTATTGCATTGCCCTGGTGGAAGAAATATACAAAATTCAGGGACGTCACCGAGGAAGAGGTGTGAAGATGCTCAGCTGGTGGAGGTTTGCTTGGAATCACTCCTTTTGAAACAATCAGGGGAAGAGGCTTGAAGAAAACATGAAAGAATTTAATTTCTGAAACGGAATTTAGGTTTTTGGAAATGGAAAATCACTGGCTCTCAGGAATTTGCAGTGTGTTAACAGTCTGCTGCACTGTATGGTGAATTTATGCTTCACAGCAATGTTTTGCCTTCTTCATCACTGATTAAAAGCACGCAAAATGACTATTCTACAGTACCGTACTGCGTTTATCATCTTGTTGGGAATCAAACCCCAATCAGACATCAAATCACTTTCTCTTGAACAACCTATTGCATAATCGTCACTAACCCTAAATTAAATCAATACATGTATATCAGAAAGGAAAGACGCGAATGTAACGTGATGAAAACTCAATATGTCTCTGTTGCTAATGACGTGCAATGTGGGAACAGCTGCAATAATATGACAACCATTGTTTGTTTCAACTTTGGTTTACAAGTGCCATTCCCACCTCCTTAACGTTCGTCGTCGACTTAGAATCCCAAACTCCACCTCTTAGTGTTATCTAACAACCACGTAGAATGCAAACAATAGTTTTATTTCCTAACTTTTGACCTTTTTACATTAAAAAATACGAACCTTTGAACTTCAATAATGAGTCCATTCTGACACTCATTCTTGATTTACTTGTTTATTTAGTTGCTTGCAGAATGTAAGCACAATACATTTCATCAAATATATGAAGCTCTTTCACAATTCACTACATTTAATATATAAAGCTTATATTTACTAGTACGTGCCCATACGTGCGTGCCCGTACGTGCGTGGCCGTACGTGCAAACCAAAAGAAGAAGAAAAAAAAACAACTTTCAAACAACTACACAGTCCGTTCCTTCGCTCTTGTAAATGACGACTGGATTGGGGCATTGTGTTTATCTATAAATGCGCATAATAAATCGAGAAATTATTAGAATACAGTAAGTCATCACTATCCGGAAGTGGTGCGTGCCTGTTAGTGCCATGTGACAAATGTTCACATGCATTCCACAAATTATCGCTTGTATTGAAGTAACAACTGCTGTGATACTTCTACACACAGAGTTAATTAAAATCCAAATTAAAATCAAGTTTACCTCCCTGTCTTTGCTTGCCATGACATTCGTTGCCATTGACCATTGCCACTCCTACGCCACGGTAACTAAGGCACCGATCCCCATCGTCACCGGCACGGCCCGTGACGTCATCGTCGGCCGGCCGCGCACCGGCCTACGCAGCCACGCCTACGCAGCAACGTGTCTTGTCATTGGTTTGGTAAATAAATGGCCATAACTTGGGAAGCACTTGTCCGATTAATATCAAACCTTGAAAAGGCACATAATCAGGTCCCCAGCAATATAGCTGGCAAGTTTCAATTAGATCGGACCAGTGGTTGTCGAGAAACAGTGGTCACAGACACACACACACACACACACACATTGCTGGAATTATAGATAGATTATGTCTGCACAGAGGATGCAGCACACAGCTCTCTCGGCATGGCTTTTATAGCCTCTTGAAACCATGTCTATGCTGCCTGGTACTTGCACTGCAGCTGGCTGGCCTGAGCTACCATGATCAACATTGTATTTATGGACAGATGATTTGTTCAACTTTCAGAAGCTCTGCTGCAGATTTTTGAGTGAAGCAGGTGTCATCAATGTTTATCTTGAATTTGGTCACATTGGGCACCATGCCATCCATCCTCCATCATGGTCTGAAGAACGGCGTAATTTACCTGGTTCCTGATGTCATCAAATGTGGTCTTTGTGATATCACCTAAATCTGTCTTCTCTAACAAAGTACCACAGCATGTGCTTGGTGAATAAAGGTGGTAGATTGTAGTGTACTCTCCAAATCCAAACCTTTTCATCTTTGCTTGTTTGTTGGATGTTGATGACGAATTGGCTATATAGTTGACACTTTTGAAATGCTTCCGCACATCATCAACACCACTGCGTCAAACAGAAAAGGAAACCTGACAAAGAGCGCACTTGGCTCACCTCAGACACCTTCCAAGTTCCACCTTCCAAGTTCTTCCAAGTTCCACTTCACCTTCCAAGTTCCACTTTAGACAAACTACTTCCCAAAGAAAATGTCATCTCCACACCTTTGACGTCCAACAAAGTTTTGTGTCTTCCAGCTGGTGGTGAAGGAGCAATGCCACTTCACTTTATTTATTTTTTTTCAGGTGTTCCAACAGACTAATACTGAGCTCTTGAGTCAGACACAGAAGAATCTGTGTTTATAGGACGTCATTACAATGATGTTGCTGGTATTCCAGAGCGCCCCAGGAAGAGACAAATTCCCACAAGCTCTGCAGCTGCATTTGTGTTGTCTAATAACCCCATGTTGTGTCTCGTGTATTCATCTGCATGTATGTCATGTGTATTCAGCACTACTATGAGTCATTTATCTCATGTAAAAAAAACAACCCCAAAAACTTTATTTTGGTTGCACAATGAGTGCCAGTCATGAGTATCTGGTACCAACCAACTCCTTTTCCCAACTTTTTCCATTCAAGATGAGAAGAAAAAAACGCCATTTCGCTGCATCCCACTATTATTGTCCATTTCTCATGTAAAAGCAAGATATTTCAGTGGTCGGTCAGGAAGTGGGACACGTAATGTCAAATCAAGACTGTCCTGCTTAAATCCGAATGGATGAAATAGCATGATAAATACATCAGCTGAGATACCCATTCTTTGCCCAGGTAAACTTTATTTTAAATAGAATAGGAAAGTCAAAACCTGGTGAAAAGTCGAAAATTGTTTTTGTTTTGTGTTTCACAATGACATGCCTGGTGTTGGCTTCATGGTTCGGGTGGTGGGCTTGGGATCCAAGGATCCTGAGTTCAAATCCTGCTCAGCTGTTGAAGTAATACCAGGTGGGGTTGATTCTGCCTGTCGTCCTTTCGAAGTTGACAAAATGAGTGCCAGCTTGCTGGTATCCTGTGTCGGAGTGGCGACCCGTTCAGGATTGTGCCCAATTGCCAAGGAGACTGCTGAGGCAGCACCAACACTCTGCACAGAGCGTTGGTGCTGCTCTGGTCCCAACGGATGGATGGATGGATGGATCACAATGACAATGAATGATTGACTGAACTGTGAACTGATGTTGAGGTGCAACTGACTTAGTCTCACAGAAGAACTTCCTGGTTTACAATATTGCGCATTTTCTTTTCATTACAATGTATAAAAAAAATCCTTTGTGGCTTTCCACTCTGCTTGCTGCCACGTATAGCTGGCCATGTGTGAATGTGAGCTCTGGAAGACTTCGGCTGGCAACCTTGAGGCTTTATCCTTGGGACTTGTTGATGGTCATGCTAAAGCTAACTCTGATTGAAAACTGAATTTGCCAAAAGTCAAATGGCTAGCCTGTACAAGATGGGATAATCAGTATCATTGGAATCCTGGATTACTCTCCCCATTTGGTCAGTGGCGCTGATGATATATAGACAATTCTGTAGCAATTTTTGATGATTACCCAAGTTCCGTTGCAAAGCTTTGGTGGGTCGAGGTTGCGTAAGAGCATGACTTGTACTCAGTTTCAGAAGGAGGTAATGGGGTGGCATGCTGAAGGGCTGCAGGCAGTTCGGGAACTCTCTGGGGTATGTAACAGCTTCATCCCTCCTGGCTTTGGCCTCTGATTTGTCTGAAGCGGCCTCCTCTGGGAAGCTTTGTGTAAGTTCTCAGTTGATTGTTTCCACTGATTCATTCTGTGGAGCAAGGATTTCATGCTCACACAGCCACTCAATGTTTTTGTGGTGTTGCAGTACGTTTTGGTACACCCTCAACTGGAGATATTTGGCTGAAGATACCATGGTCCCCAATTCTTTGCTATATTGAGGAAATATCCGTCACTACCACGGGGAGCCTGGTCATCTCCAATCCTCAACAGGAGCTTTGCAAATTGACTTGCCTCATGATCACTTCAAAGAAAGGATCAGATGTTTGTTGTCATACGGAGTTTTTAAATGCTTCCAAAAATGTGAAGATTTGAGGCAGGCATCGATCTTGTTGGCTTTTGTGCCACCACACACAATAGGAAGAGTTTAGTGGAAATCTCCTGACAACACCAACAAAATCCTTCCCATGAGGTGGCTGCTTATGAGGATGTCCTTCAGCGTTCGGTCGAGAGTTTCCACTGCCAGTTGATGTGACATTGTAGCTTCATCACAGAAGATGAGTTTACACTCATTAAGGAGGGATGCCAAAGCCGATGACACATTGCCATTTCTGTGCTTGTCAGGTTGAGTGAGATCTTAAATGCAGAATGGTGTATTTGTCAGCCTTGAAGCTGGGTAGCAGTTGCACTGCTTGCAGCTACCAATGCAACATGACCACTGGAATGAACCTTTCCGAGAATGAGGTTTATGAGAAATGTCTTCCCTGTGCCCCCAGGGGCAATCCTCCTGCCCCAGAATCAATGCGTACCCTCATCACCCTGTTAGAAACAACCATTTGGTCGTCCGTAAGCTGTGGCTCTGTTTGTTAACATGATTAAGAAGAGCGACCTGGTTATAATACTTCTCTCAAATAATTTCTCTCGCTAGTCTGTCATCATCCTAATCCATCCATCCATCAGGACCATACTCTGTGCAGAGCGTTGGTGTTGCTGAAGCAGTCTCCTTGGCTATTGGACACAATCCTGGATGGGTCGCCACTCCGACACAGTATACCGGCATGCTGGTACTCATTTTGCCGACCTCGGTAGGATGACAGGCAGAGTCAACCCACCTGGTATTAATTCAACATCCGAGTGGGATTTGAACTCAGGACCCTAGGATCCAAAGCCCACCACCATAACCATTAAGCCAACACATGGCCTCCCATTAGTTCCACAGTGTCTGACAGATAGATGAGTGCCTCATTGAAAATGTGATAGGTGCAATGCATTACAACGATCATATATATTATACATGTGTGCCTGAAATGGGTTTGTAAATGCCTCACCTCAAATGAGCAATTTCTTTGGAGTGTATATTGGTAGAAATGGAATTCAGCATCGATATTCAGTGAGCATATATCACATTGGGTGGAGCCAGTAACTTTGGCAACTCCTTTCCATTCCACCATCGAATATTTCCAAACCATACTTGTTGTACCTCTTAAATACTGCTTCGGAGCGAGTCTGCATGAAATTATGGAAGCTCGGTTGGGAAACGGATTTCAGCACATTTTAGGCCTACCGCCTGACTGAAGATCACCAAAGTTCTTTCCATGCCAACTGACCACCTCGAAGCACCTATACCTCACCACGTTGCTAATTCAGCCCCAACTCACCTCCTCTCTTTATACTCCCCATCGCTTTGCTTTCAGAAATTTATTTTCGGTATTTCTCACAGCATTTAATTCTGGTTTCCCATTCGATGATTAGTAATTCAGTAATTTCAGTTTTGCTTCAGGATATCAGTTTTGATTTTTATTGTAAATTGTGATGCGATGCAAATGTTACGTGAAAAAGGTCATTTGAAATTATATTTGAAGGGATTTGTCTTCAATTTTTTTCTGAGTGGTCTAAAGTGTCTTAAGGGTCTTAAAATGTCTAAAAAGGGTCATAGGGTCTAAAGGGTGTAAGGGGAGTAAATGAAAAATGGGGCTAAAGTTTCTTTAGGGTCTTAAAATGTCTGAAAAGGGTCATAGGGTCGAAAGGGTGTAAAGGGAGTAAATGACAAATGGGGCTAAAGTGTCTTAAGGGTTTTAAGAGTCCTAAAGGGGTCTAAAGTCAGATCCTCAACAGCAGGGTCGAAATGGGTCGAAGTCATATAGGTGGGTCTAAGGGTCTAAAGAGTGTAAACAGTCGAAAGGGTCGAAAGGGGTCTAATGGTAAAAGAGCAAAAGAGGTGTAAAGTGTCCAAAGGGTCTTAAAAGGTCTATAGGTTTTAAAAGCATCAAAACAATCAAAGAAGGTCTACAAGTCTGTGAAGAGTGTAAATGTGTATGAGTGTGTCTAAGGGGTCGAATGGCTCTAAGGGGTCTTTGTCTAAGGGTTCTTTCAAGGATCTAAAGGGTAGAAGGGTATTTAAAGGGCCTAGGGTCTAATGAGTCTTGAGGGT
Source organism: Eptatretus atami (assembly GCA_035128595.1). Taxonomy (NCBI): domain Eukaryota; kingdom Metazoa; phylum Chordata; class Myxini; order Myxiniformes; family Myxinidae; genus Eptatretus; species Eptatretus atami. The sequence goes on along the minus strand of CM068953.1, from coordinate 139,764,658 downwards.
CCAAGGTTCTAACACATGCAAAGGGCTCTTAAGGGCCTAAACCTTTGGTTGTCGATCCCCTGTCTAAGGGGTCCAAAGGAGTGTAATGGGTTTAAAGGGTCTGTGATATCTAAAGGTCTGAAAGTTGCATTCCAATAGCATGTAACGTAATTCATAGATGTAGGCATGGTCGAATAATACATAATTAATAGACATAATCATGGCCCAAGCCACGTTCAAACAGTACGTAATGAATAGACGTACTCATGTGGGTCCATCGAGGCCTTACCCCACCCGGTGGGCAAAAGAGGTCTAAAGTGTCCATGCTTGTTGTACCTTCTTTAGAGGATCGGCATACCCCAGTGGGGTAAGGCCTCGATGGTCCCATATGAGTATGTCTATCAATTAGGTACTGTTTGAACGTGGCTTTTACCATGACTGTGTGTAGGGTGTGTGGCGTTTGTGCAGTTAAGCTCAGTCTCAAGGGTCTTAAAAGGGTCAAGGAGGTGTAAAGGTTTAAACGGTCTTAAGGAGGGCGAAAGGGCGAAAAGGTACGTTTGACTGGAATATTCTGTAATTTCTAGGTGAAATTGATGTACGTACTCATGCTCCAAGTCAGGTCAAACATTATGTAATTACATTATAGACATATTCACATTTGTCGGCCGAGGGTTCACCTTGACCGAGGTTTCACTCCCCCCCCCCACCACCACACCACCCAACCTCCCCCTCCCCACTCGTCCCCACCCTGAGCATGGGTGGAGTTTGCACATTAAAGGTCTAAAAGTCTGATAGGGGTCTCAAGGGTCTAAAATGCTTCTAATGGGTTTAAATGGCTCTGAAAAGGTTGAAGACATGCTCAAAGTTAGAAAGGAAATAAACATACAAAAGGTCCATTTCAATAGTACATAATTAATAGACAGTTTTGATTCCCACTTTGCATCTTGAGATGCGACATGAATGGTGCATGGAAAAGGTCATGAGGTTTTTTTCTTCATTCAAATAGCTAAAAACATGGAATGGACCATGAACTACACCATCTTGTCAAGGATAACCCCCTAGTTGTGGTGATAGCTGAGATTACCTATGACAAACGTAGACCCTCTGCCTCTTTGTATATAGTATACTATCTAATATATAAAAGGAGCTCCATCTGGGTGTGCCTGCATCCGTCCGCCCCTGCCTGTGTGCATCCGTCCGTCCCTGCCTGTGTGCATCCGTCCGTCCCTGCCTGTGTGATCCGCTCCTTGCCTGTGTGCATCTGTCCGCCCCTGCCTGTGTCATCCGTCCGTCCTGCCTGTGTGCATCCGTTCCGCCCCTGCCTGTGTGCATCCGTCTGCCCCTGCCTGTGTGCATCCGTCTTTGCCCCCTGCCTGTGTGCATCCGTCCGCCCCTGCCTGTGTGCATCCGTCCGTAAACAATTGTCCTGCGGAGGATACCACTTATCCCTACACAATCGGCAGCACAGCGTACAAACAGTATGATATGGTTGAGTAAGGGAAGGATAGATGGGCCGGTTTCAATTTACATGAAAACAAAAACTCTTCCTCCTTAATCTTCTTATTCTTCACTTATAATAATGGTGCGTCTCATTCAATCCTGTTTCTCCCATCGACTAGATTCAGAAAACGCTTGCTATATTCAATACTTTCTTCTTTTCTTTTTTTCCAACATTTCCATTTTATTCATATCACAGTAATGTATCGCTCTATCAAACAGTATTTCTGATTATACACCGCCTTTTGAAGCATCACAAAGCAGGTCACTCTACTTACAACACAGGTGAGAAATATAGACTGGTGATCAAGTAATTTAACTCGGTCAAGCAGGCGGTGGCGAGGAGACGATCACAAGCAGAATACAGGAGAGTGCGGTGCGAGAACTAATGCCATATTAAATATATTCCTAAAATAATCATACTTCTCCTTATGAAACAAAAGTAAATCCACAAGCCCCTGAGTTATACTTTTTAACAATTGTGTTGTAATTGGGGTCGGTGCTGGGGGGGATGCTATTGGTCTCATCATTTTTGATTGGCTAATAATAAAAGAGCCCGTGTGTCAGCGTGTCGGTCTCCTCCATAACTCCAAAACCGTGACACCTATCAGCTTGAAACTTTGCAGGCATCCTAAGGGATGAATGAAAACTGGGTATTTGGGTAAATTTGAACACTGCTTTTAAAGATAATTAAAGGGGTGCTCATCATCAAAAACAAAAAAAAGAAGCCTTACCAAGATGGCGACGTGCTTGCTTAGCCCGCTGTCACCTCGCAGGGGTTTTAAAGGTGCCATTTTGTTTTGGGATGCTCAAAAATGCCTTTATTTGGAACAGACCGCCTCAGTTTCTGTACGATAAAGCACTCAAAATTTATTTTTCTCCTTTCCTCACTCATAATAATCGATTGCCTGATCTTGCTACTTACGATTCGCTGTGTGCACTACTTTTGTCATTGCGAAAGTTTTCAAATTAGGAGCTTGGGACGATTTTATGCATGCAAACATTTTATGCACTTCACTAGACAAACAAACATGCAATTTTCTACGAGGGTTCTCTCACAGACTAATTAAAGTATATAAATGAAATCTGTCTTCGTATTAGAGGATTGGATCACATGGACTAAATAACTGTTCAAAGCTGGAGTGAAATCTGAAAATTTAAAGAAATCAGCAATGTTTTTGTTTTTGCGGGTGTGTGCCATTACTAATCAGCTTGCTATCACTTGCTAGGTACTTAAGCCACTTGGTTCGTTTGCAAGCCATGGTGATACACGGCAAAAGTACTGCATCGTCACTCTACACTGTCCCTCTCCTAAACACAACCATAAATTCATCAATCGACTGACAAAATTCAGGTTCCACCCACCTGTGTTGTTTCCCCGCAGTGTCGTGCAGTGACTTGCCGGCTGAAAATGTTGTGCAATTTTGTTTTACACGACATTGCTTTCGTTTTCACCTTTTTTGTGCGATCTGCTTCCATTATACCACCCGTCTGTTCAACATAGATGCATATAAAAAATAACGTCCATCAACCTCGTGTTTGGAGTACCGCCATGTTGGTTCGAGCTGTGAAAAACATAGACTGAATTTTGTGTTTTCTGGGGCTAAATATATTGTGAATTTAATTCGCTTTTTTTGCACTTGAATTCCACATTTAAAGAGTTCTGATGGAGTGGTGGTGTGGGGGGAGGGGGAGGAGGGGGGGGGCCCAAGCATAACATATCATTTTCTTTGCTATCCCCCTCCTCCCCTCACCTTTACATTTCTTCCTCTTTTTTCTCCTCCGTCTTTCTTCTCTCCTTCTGCCTGACCCTCCTCTTCATAAAGTGCAGTTTTTTTTTTTTAAGTTTTAAGGAGATGGAGCCATCTTGCCCCACCTTTTCTTGGCAATAGTCTCGCCCCACTTCACTGAACATGCTTGTGTATTTCAGGCATTAACAGTTGTCCATATTAATCTCATTATGTTCCTCTACATTTTAGAAGGTGATGTGCGGTTTCTAAAGAATTTTTAATGGCTGCAGAATTAACTTGTCAAAAAAAAATTCCACAGAAATATTTGAATCTTGTTCCAACATATTCATGTTGGAACTAATGTCTGGAAAACAACAACTTTGTATGCAAATGACATAACTTTGTGATGCTTGGTGTTGGCTTAATGGTTAGGGTGGTGGGCTTCGGTCCTCGGGTCCTGAGTTCAAATCCCACTCGGCTGTTGAATTAATACCAGGTGGGGTTGACTCTGCCTGTCCTCCTTTCGAGGTCGGTAAAAATGAGTGCCAGCTTGCTGGGATACGGTGTCGGAGTGGCGACCCGTCCAGGATTGTACTCAATAGCCAAGGAGACTTCTTTGGCAGCACCAACGCTCTGCACAGAGTATGGTCCCAATGGATGGATGGATGGATAACTTTGTGTACTAAGTTATATTGTCTGACATTTATCAGCTGTATGTTTACGATGTGTAACTGTGAGATTTATTATGGTAGTTTTCATGTGAAATAATTGTTTCCATTCATTTTGAATGCAGAAAACAAACTTGTTAGGATGCGATGTTTGTTTAATTGTTTTGATTTTGGTGCTATTAGGGACGACATAACATCGCAGTTGCTATTTCACTGTCGATTGAGTTTTCCAGTCTGAGTTTGAAATCATTTGGAGTTAAACATTATGAAAAACTGCCATTTTGTGCAGTTTCAACAGGATAAACTACATCTTGGAGCATGTTTCTTATTTAAGCTGGAACATGGGAGATCATAAAATTTGCCTTGTGTTTCGATAATCTATCTTGTGTGAGACCAGTTGTTAAAATACCACTACAACCTCCACTGTTCCCCCCACCTACATCGTCCCTTCAACCCCTCCCTCCACTTCTCTCACCAAGCACAACCCTTAAAAATCTGTCATACTCCTGAGTTGAAAATATTACATCATTCAACTGTCAGGATTTTCTCCAACAGAGCCGATCATATGTTTATTTGTTTGTCCTGAAAACTGATGTTGCATGTGTACACACCTTCCTTAATACAATACTTGATTCCTACTGCACTGGAAAGAGCCAGGACATTTCTTTCAACATTTTTTGCAAGCTTTGGAGATCCAGAATGAAGGCTGGCGATTCTTCAGCCGGGCCTTGTTCCCAAGATGCCATGCTGTGACCGAACTCTCAGAATGGAAATGGCAAAATAAAAGTAAGTAATGGATTCCTATATTATTTGAATTAGCTTACTGTAACATAAAAGTATTATTAAAAAGAGGAGTTGGTTCTCATACTGTACCAACAGTTCTCATACTGTACTAGAGCACGTAGTACCAACTGTGTATTCGTGACGTCTCTTAAAGCAAGCATCAAATATGGTCGAGCTTTGGGCTCACTTCACTAGACAAACAAACATTAAAACCCTGTGACTTGTCTCTGATAGGCGTTTCCCCTTCCAATTGCTTTTATTAACTGCACATGTGGTCTACAATCTTACATTGTTAAAATGAGAGGGATCAGTGCACAGAGCAAGTTGGCATTTGGAGGTGGTGGGAAAGGCGGGTGTCTGGGCGAGAAGAGGCGGTGGGTGGGTGGGTGCTTAAAAGGTGCTTGAAAGAATGAAATTAAAAAATGAGATGTTGGAGGCAAATACTGCTGTAAAATAAATAATGCAAAAGCCAGAGTAAATGAGTCGAACAACACTCTTTCAGGGACGCGATACAAGTAGCCATTTCGGCTTTCACTAGCTCTCACAATCGTAAATATTTAGTGCAATGCCATTTCTTCTGCCTTGATGTTTGAGAGCATGTTTCTTTACACTTGGACCCTTTACACTAATGAGATGCTCAAATGTGTAATTGTGATAATTTATATCAGCTCATACAAAGAGTATTGCTTCATTTTGAGTAAGTTCTTCTTTTTGTTTTCCTCTTCTTCATCGTTGTTGACCTTTCGTGTTTCTGGAGCTTTCTCTTGATGTCGTACTTCTTAATAAACTGTTATACCTATTGTGGTATTTCTTTGTACTTATTGTCGGCTCTGTAATTCAATGCATTTAGGTTTGTACGAACCTAAACTTTAAGGTCGGGGGATCACCTGTGTGATCGGTTGCATGCAACTTGATTCGCTTATGCGTGGATGTTTCTGCAATCATTTGCAAGCAGTTGTGCAACAGGTTGCTTGGAGTTGAGACGGGTTGTACTTTCACGTGATTGATCATCGCGGCGTGCTTCATCGCATCCACGTTTGCAAACGATTATTGTTTTTTTCCTGCAATCCTGACTTGTGCTATTTATCTCTATATTTTTGTCACGGTGACGCCTCAACCATCGTCTTGTCCAGGATTTATGTGGTTTCGCTTCTTCGTTCGAATTGCAATTCAAAACTATAGTTGAGACGTCTGTAACGCCAGCTCTGCATCAGTAATTAGTGAAGCCATTGTTGGATAAAATATTTGACAGCACCAATGCTGTCAAAGTATTTGGCAAATGAAATGAAAGAAAGCATACGTTTCTCAAGGTTGTAACTTTGTTGCACAACTACTTGCTCAGATGTGGGCATAGTTGTTGCATGAAATTCAGTTATGTGATTAAGAGCGACTTGGTTGCCCAACTGATCGCTCAATGCATGGAACGAGCTTGCCCTAACGATGTGTGGTTTTCACCCTTACAATAAATTATCATTTGGTTCCAAAAATCAAGTGTTTGTGCTTATTTTCAGCCTCCTCCTAGTGGGTAGTGGGTACGGCACCGAAGATTCAGCTTGTTATAATGTTAATGGTTTATGTTTGAGAGAAACTACTTTCAAGCAAAATATATGACCTCACACCAAGTCTAACGGTCACTATTTGGCAGTGGCTTGCTTTATAATGGGG
>CM068953.1:139744556-139758320 GCA_035128595.1 Eptatretus atami | reverse complement strand
GGGGGGGGGTGGATTGCACTAACTCACTGTTGGGGTAAAAAGTGGTTTAACATTATAAAAGCCAGCTTTTTGACTTCACTTTCCTCAGAACTGTGTTAATTGGTTTGATTTCTGCAGTAAAAGCAATGGTGTTTTGAACTGTGTAAAGGTTTAAGTGTTGCTTCATTTGTGTAATACCACGCTCGAGTCGGCCACACTTTTATTACCATCTGAAAGTTAGTCATCATTTTCCTTGCTGCCACAGTAATAAACATTGTCATCGTCTGGCTTTAGCTGTTAGAACTATTTATGACAATATTTTATATCGGTACACTTGTGATCCCTTAGAAATAGCTGAGTGCAGTGGAGTCTCAAATAATTCTCAGGTTTTCTATTCTCAATACTTCGTCTCGTTCTCTTGTTACAACTGTCAACGTGAGTATGTGCTTCTGCACAATCAATGCCAAAAGTTACACTTTTGACAAAATATTACTCATTTCTTAGTGGAGATGATGAAATTTTGTATGTCCACAAAATTGCTTTCGTATGCTCCATTTTCAATGGTACAAGGTGCTTTGAAAACTTTAAGTTGTCACCTGCACACGAAAATCTCCTGTAATTATATCAATAAACATCCTAATGGCCACTCTTGTCCACTTTTGTGGTGATCACTACTCCACTGATGCACGAGGCTTGTCTGCTTGTTTTTAAGCGTTTTTTTTTTTAAAGCTCCCGGGTATTAGGGATATTTCCACATTGAACTTTATTGCTTTGATTAGAGTGATATTTGTGTAGCCAAGCTGCAATTCTCCACTACTACTACTACTACTACTTCCTTAACTGCTTCAATTATTCCCACCTTCCTGTAGGTTTGGCCGGGGAAGATTTTGGGGCAAGTCTTTGATGTACCGGCTCACCAGATCTGACATTTGACTGAATGCGATTTGGGCAGGAACTTGGAATTTAGCCAGGGTGCCAACAAGTAGTCCACACAGAGGACACCGTGACACACAACTTAACATCCATCCGCAGGATGACGCACTTTGTGATGAAATGCCATGCCTGTGAAGCACCAGGATGACAGTTTATAGCAATTCCAGGGATTGAACCCAAACCAGATAGTTCACAAGCGAGTGCGGTATATCCTCCCCATCTTGTCCGACTAAGTCAATCTGTAAGGCACTCTAGGAAATGTCCTTTTTCTCCATTTAAGTGAATAAACATGGCGTATCGACCATCAAGCACTCATCCACACCACACTCAATTTGCTTACCCAGCTTGAGCAACTGTGGGAATCGAACCCAGACCGACAATGCCTTACCCACTCGTCTATCGTCATTCATTCATGTCAACAAAGAACAACAACAACAAAAAAAACACATGCTTGCACGTTTGGCTCTGCCGCAATATTTCTCAGCATAGTATCACACAATGAACATTTATACAACCACCAAGAAGTCGGACAATGTTGGATTTTGCGATCAATTCCAGAACTGCGATTTGGTTCTGAGGATTAGATAAACAGCTCCACTACAAGATATTCAAAATGGAACAAACCAAAAGAAATTAACTTTTATTTCCCTCCAGAGGAGAGAGTATTGCATTTAGGACCATCTGTGTGTTTGTTTGTTTGTTTCTCCGCACATATCGTGCCAACATGGACCACAATTTTTACACATTTTCTTTTTTTCAACTGAGTGCCTCTATTAAAGTATTTACAAGTGGAATGTGAGTACGTCTATAAAATACGTTCTACAAAACCACACTAAAAAGTCTTGGTGAGGGGTCTGCAAACTTTGAATGCACTTTCAAATTGTTGTTGTTGTTGTTATTATTGCTCTTGTAATAGCTCTTCTTGTTGGGATACTTTGATTGCTTCGGTGGGGAATCGGTGCTACATGTGCTCCCTATCGTCTCAATTTCCATAATCACAGGTGAAATTGTCTGCAAGGGAAAATGACATCATTTCTATGTACCTTCATTGAACCGAAGTTTTTTTTTTTTTCCTTTTTTGATTTCTCTTGACGCAGCAGCCTCTCTCAATTCGATCACCGGGCCACGGTGCGCGCAACCTAAGCCGTAAAAGATTTTCCACAGCATGTATTTATTACGGAATGCTTTTCATGGTTGTCCGCACACGGCGAGTGCGGCGAAGTGACGAACTGCTACATTACATGATATCAGCAAGAAAACAAAAGGAGAACAAAAAAAGAAAGAAAGAAAAAAAACACCAAATAAAATATCACCATTCTGAGATCCTGGTTCGCCCAATTCGGAGCCTAATGTTTGTGACAAGAAGAACATGGAGGGTTTGTAAATACCGAGGCTGCCCCTTTGCATTCTCTGCTTCATTTGCAATGACTGTCACTTTCAGAGGTCTGGAGGTGTGCCGGAGTGCAATCGCCTTCTTCTTTTTCTTTTGTTTCTTTCCTCCGATGCCCCTTTCTATTTGCTGTTTTATAGTTTTGTAGATTTATGTTAAAGAGTCTACTATGGTGGAAATTCTTTCAAATCATTTGATACTTTATAACGCTATATATTGAAGAGGAAAATGTCACTCCGATGATGATCGTTTCTTTATTCAAACTGTGTTTTCTCCTTGTTTTCTTTTTTTGGACTAGCTCATAAGGTGACTTGCAAATGAAGCAGGTTGCAGGTGTTTTTTTTTTGTTTTTTTTTGACTTTTTAAACAGGTGATAAGATATGACGTGTCTTGTCATTAAGAGAGTATGTTCGGGTAGGATAGTGCAGGGGTAGCGTCCTTACCTTTGCGATATCTGCTCTGGCTTTGATTGCTGACCCGCCTATAAACTCATACCTGATTGGTGCTTCACTGGTTGGCGCAGTCCCTCGGATGGCATTAACGTTGGTGCCCTGTCTGCTGGCATTAGCTGGTGGATGCTAAAAATCCCACGGTGTAATTCGCAAAGAGTAAGTGTGTTATCGTCAACACCCTGAACAATTCCTACTCAAATCGGCTGCAGTCAAACGTCAGGCCTGGCCTATTGGTTTGAGAAGGACAGTCTAAAATCTTTATCCGTTAACACACGGAAATTCGTAAGGAATAAAATTTAAACTCCAAGGTTTTTTTTGTAGAGTTGTGCTATATGTAGGAGGAGAACCTTGTATATGTATGTATATGTATATATATATATATATATGAAGAACCTTCAATGTAGGAGGAAGCCATTCGGCCATCAAGCCAGTGCATTGATTGCCAATTGATGGTTTGTTGTCCATGCTCTATTTTTTTTTTAATGCTGAGAATCAAGCAAGATAGGAGCAAATTTTTAGTATGACTGGTCGAGTTCAAACCGCAGACTTCCCAGATGCAGAGTGGACGCTCGAACCATTATGCCGCTAAGTCTGGTACCAAATCTGCTTACATGCTCTTTAAGTTATGAATGTATGGCTATAGAATGAGTATCTGAAATGCTTTGACTATCACGCCACAGTGCATCGCTAAACTGTATACACAATACGTAGAGGGTTCATCATTGCGTGAGAAATGATAAATCCCAGCAAGATAATGGTGTTTGGCGTAACATTGTCACTACGTTGGCATTCCCTCTACGTGGGGAGGGTTTCACTTGGGAGCTTTAGCAAGTAGGAAGAGCCGGGTGAGGGACGGCGGAGGGGGGGGGAGGAGCAGTGTGTAGCATGGGGTCTGGACCCCGTGTCACTGCAGTGGGAATGAGGGTACAGCCATTCGCTGCGCAGTCTGGACCCCGTGTCACTGCAGTGGGAATGAGGGTATAGCCCTCCGCTGTGCAAAGAAGATCTCGTAAAGCTGCCCGTCTCCCAGCGCTCGCCTCTGAGCTCCGAGAAAGAGAATAAATCTCTAATTAAAATTTACAACATCTCCGCGCGCGCTTGAGCACGGCATCTCATTATGGGGGTCGCTCGGGTGTGCCCCCCCTCATCCTCCCGCCCGTCTCAGTGGACAAAGATCCAGCGGTGATGCCTCATTGCTAATTCTATGGGAACTCCGCATGAGAGTGAAAAAAAGCACATTCCTCCTAGTCCGGGTGTATTCCTCACGCGCTGTCCCTGTGACTCGGCGTGCTTCGGGCGCAGCTGGCGGGAGGATTTTTAGCGGGTGATTAATCGCGCCGGATGGTTGCGGCGCGTGGGCGCTCCTGGAGACCGGGCCATGTGGGGGAGGCGCAGCCAGGGGAAAGGATCAAGTGGGAAGGTTACAGGCTGGTGTGGGGTATGGTTTGGAGGTCAGTGGGGATGTGGTTAACAGGCCAGTGGGGATGTGGTTAACAGCCCAGTGTCAGCGTGGTTATAAATAGGAGGGGGAGGCTGTGAGGAGATTAATCGGCAGGAGGGGAGTGGTTAGCATACTGGTTCATGAGGGATGTGGTTACCATACTGGGGGTGGACATGGTTTGCAGTTAGGTCAGGAGGAGGAGGAGGTGTGATGAGCATCCCTGGAGGAGGGGGTGTGGGTTGGTTAGCCTGCAGGCCGTGGGTGTCGGGGTCGTTCGTTAGCACACCGGAGGGGCGTGGGGTGTTGGTTATCCAGCCGTGTGTGTTATGGGTGGTCGCTTAGTAGGCTGGAGGGAGAGGAGAGTTCTTTATCAGGTCGGGGGCATTGGGGGAGAGTGTTAGCAAGCTGTCTGGAGGGTGAGGTTGGTAAACAAGTGGGAGAAGGAGGAGATTGGTTTCGAAGAGGTTGGAGGAGACGAAGTGAGGAGTTGGTTTGCAGGCCTGGAAGGGTTGGTCGCAGGCTTGTAAGAGGGGTGGGGGATATGGGGAGTTTGCTAGTAAGTTGGCTGGGGAGGGAGTTATTGAGCTGGCTTGGGACCACAAACGTTATGTCTGCGTCTGCTGCGCGTCCTGTCAGTGTCGGGGACAGAAACGCAATTCTCATCTGGAAGCCGGACTCTCGTTTTCTCAGCAGAACAACCATGACTGCCATTAATATTATTTAACTCTGTGTGTCCTGCACAGCGGTGTAAATATGACTCATATTTTCCCGCGTACAGGTCCAACACCCAGAGTTCCGGGTTAGTGTAAATAATAATAAATATACTGATCCCGTTGTGCCGTGCTGTGAGCGGGTATCCTGTACCTTTGGTATCGTATCGCAAAGCACACACCTGTGTGTGGAAACTCAGCACGGTTTCAGGTTCAGTCCTGTTTCCACCTGGGCCCCCCCGCCCCCCCCCCCCCATTTGACTGGTTCATATCCGATCCGTTAATTGATAACATAACTTAAACTCCCTTTCAATTGTACGAGGATCATAAACAAATGGAAACTACCAAGCGTATGATCACAAAAACAATTGTCCGTTTTGTCGTTTTAAAAAATTGTTTGATTTCTAATGAATTTGTTCCGAAGTTGTGATTATAATTTTCAAACTTTAGGTGAACAAAATCTTTTAATCATTTGTCGTCCGAATTTGATTTATTCCGTCGTTTCTGTCTTCGGTGCTCCTGGATTTTTATTCAATGTAATGCACTTGAATTGATTAAGCCCCTCTGCCCTTTCCCCCACCGTTCCTCATATGGGGTCATCTATGTATTACGTATGCGCAGGAGTATGGGACAACAAAGGATTGAGGGGAGAGAGAGGGAGAGGAAGAACAATCATACAAAAGGGACGAGATGGGGGTAAATTTCTCCTCATTTGGAACGTAATACACACATTGCCAACTCATCGTAATCCATGACATTTTGTGTGTCTCACGTTCTCACGTTCGCTTAAGGTATGAGGGTTGATCAGTCAGTCCCTACCTGAGCACAGAGGGAAGGGGAGAAAAAAATGAATATTTTTCAGGTTAAAGGTTGACATGGACTACTGATATAAAATGACCACTACGACTACTTCTGATTCTGATTTGGCATACTCTGTTTCAGTGCACTGGTGCTGCGGAAGCAGTTTTCTTGGCAATGGTTATACTAAGTGGTTTGCTCTTGCCTTCCCAGCAGTAGTTAGGAAAGGAATTTGTAATTTGTTCATGGTACCAGATAGCTCACCTACTCTTCGCGAATTATACCGTGGGATCTTTAACATCCACCGATCGATTAATGTCAGCAGATGGGACGCCCAGTTTAATGTCCATCTGAAGGACGGCACACACGCATTGATGAATCACCCGACCTGTGAATGACAGGTTGTAACTGTGGAGAGATTTGAACCCCCCAGGCGAAGCAGTTTTTCTCAGCAGACGACTGTAGGACCTGTTGGCAACTATGCTGTAGTATATGAAAGTACTACTCTCGTGTACTATAGTTCTAACTGTTGCATTTTTGCCTGGGAAGGCTAGACAGCTTAGAGTCGTGTGTGTGTACCTCTAGGCCATCCTGCCAGTCCCTACGACTATGACTCCTACTTTAATGGCTCCAATTATTCCAACCTCTTGTAGGGTTGGTTGGGGAACATTTATTTGCTTAAATCTTTGATGCACCGGCTGGCAAGGTCTGACGCTCCACCAAGTGTGGTAATAATTTGTAATTTCTTTAGGGTACCGGTGATAACTCGTCGAGAGACACCGTGGGATCTTTGACCACCAACAAGCAATGTCGGCACACGGCTCCTCTGGCTTAATGTCCTTCTGGTGGATGGCACCCGTGACACACCAAAATAACAGTCTATAGCTGGATCAGGATTCGAACCCTGGCTAGATAGCTCAGAGGTGAGTGTGCACGCTTGTAAGCTACAAATGAAAGGACTGCGAAGAAATATTCAGACGAAACATTACACAAAAACACCTTGTTTAATTTTTTTTTAAACCTCAGGCCACGGACTTGCTGACCACCCTTTGGTACCTCCCTTGAGTATACACGATCAGTGCTCGAGTCGTCAGTACAAAGATGAAATAGTTTATTGAGTACTTTAAGCCATACACTTTCTGATGGCAAACAAAATCGATTGCAAATTGTTGTTACAAGAGCAATGCTAACACAATTAAACAAAATGCCTTGGGTATCATGTAATAATTTATACATACCGTGAATATATGATAAGATTATGTACAAATCAAAGGAGAAATGCATGCCTATAACATATTCTTTCCATCAGTGTCTTACGGGAAAGGAAACGCATGTTAAGGAATGATCCTTGTTTGTTTTTTAAACTAGTCTCGGTTGGTCCTGAAATGATTTCAAAATCCCAGAACTGCAGCTTCGTAACAATTGCGGGATTGTGTTTTTTATTTTTTTTTTTTTAAAAAAGGTTATTTTGAAGATTGGTGTTAAAAGTTTTTTGGAACATCAACTTTATTTCCATACAAACGATTAAGATTTGAAAAGGATTCCTCTAATAAAGCATTGCAGTTTCCATCATTTATTCGATTAATGAAAATTTGATTTGTATTGCAGCAATTGCAGCAACGTCATAAAACAAACCAAGAAAAAAAAAACAATACCGGAATAAAAACAAGTTTATAAATAAACAATAGGCACTTTTATAGTTATTGAGAATATTCACAATTCTACGAACGATTCAACAAGAAGTTAATGCTGTAAAAATATATATCGATGAAGGCACCTGCGTGATTCTGTAGTATGAAAATTACTCTGTGGCTTTGAAATCCTACAGCATTGCTATCGACCTAATATCATTTAATCGCCTTAAAATTACAAGCTGAGTTCTTAGTTATTTTCAAACGATAAGGAAGACTTCTTGTCCTCACGGAGGATTCAAATATGCAGTTCGTACAAATGAGAAAAGCGACACGTTTGAAATGACGACGCTGTGCTAGCGAGTCACGAGCCGCGATTGCCGTGCCGTTGGGTCCTTGGAGGTTGGTCGGGCTTGGCGTGAGGACGTGCTTACCCAGGTACGCACTCCTCGTGTAGACATTTGGGACGTTTACTACACGAGGACTGTGGTCACGAGAGATGGACTTTTTCACTCGAATAGGAGCTCGTCGCTCTAAACTGCACGGACGTATCTAGACCCATAAACAGCAGACATACGCTTGATGCCTGCATCAACGTGGAACTATGAAAACGTTCATTAAGGAAAGCTTTGACTACTTGACGAAGCTAAAATGGCGGTGGATTCCAGATGCTGAGTGCATGATGGATGTGTGATGTGCACACGTGTTCACCATACGCCTTGTACCTTAATGCGGTTCACCCGAACTTCCCTTTTTATTTTAAGAATGTGTTGAGGTCAAGGTGTGTACCGCTTCATGTTCACGGTCGGGTGAGCTGGGTGTAGACTGGCTGCTCCCATGGCGGTGGGCTGTGTGTCGGTGGGAGTGACGCAGCCTCTGCCACTGGTGTGTACGAGGCACGCTGGGAAGGACCCATGTATGAAAATGTAGAGTACAAAGCTCCAGGTTGTGCCCCGGAGATGTGACCCCCATAGTAGCCACCTTGATGCGGTCCATGTGGGTCAGAGTAGCTGTACTGTGACCGCGTAATTGTGGGTACCACTGTGGCCCCATAGTGCTGCAGATTGAATGGGATATAATTTCCGAGGTGTGGGTGTTGCTGACTCTGTGGGGGTGAGTGTTGTTGCTGCTGCGACTGCTGCTGCTGTTGTTGCTGTTGTTGATGTGGTTGCTGACCTGTCTGCGTCTGCACCTGTGCAGCCTGCGTGTCGCTGTAATGGCTCGGGCTCAGCTGTTCGGTCTTGACATGTGTGCGCACTTCGGCATTCATCGGGCTTGATGATGGGGCACTGGGTGCAGGCAGTGGTGTCTTGGTTCCAGGTGTCAACCAAGTGTGTGGCGTTCCTCCTCCAACAAGACCGTACACACTAGGTGGTGCATACACTCCTTGGCCAGGGTGCCCGTTGGGTGGTAGATATTGGTCAAACTCATTGACGTCGAAGGATTCCATATTGGAGATGACCTCACGGCTCAGTTCACGAATATCCACATTGCTGAAGTCGATGTGTTGCCGACCTCCCTCCTGTAGAGGGCGTCCTTCACGTTTGATGTCAAGCTTGTTGCCGTGCACCTCCGTCTTGGGGGTAGTCGGGGGTGTAGGCGGACCCTGAGAGTTCCCTGTAGGAGGTGAAGAGGGAGGGTGAGGAAAGGAGATGATGATCACTCAGAGTGTGACATATCCTGCACAGAATGTTTGAATTTTCCATGTGAACTTTTTAACATTTCACATTAATTAGGAATTGTGTTGCATGATCGAGGGTGGCATTCCAATTTTTCGAATAAGCATTCCCAAAGGTACTGACTTCGAAAGATAGTTATGCAAAAATGCCTCCGAAACGTTGAGTGGTGATTGTGGTGGTGGTGATGATGACGACGATGATGTATAGTTGTGGGTTCGATAGTATCATCATGCAGACATGATAAAATAGTATATGGCTTCATGGGAATTGATTAGCATTGGATTTTCTTTTTACTTGGCACATATTTGTATCGTTTCCAGGTAGTGTAAGAAAGATGTAAACAATTTCCATGGAAGATTTGACTGTGTCACCATCATACGTGTTCGAGTGACGAAGATTCAAGCATCCAAAAGGTTGTGAGATCTCTTTTTTGTGACCGCCACAAATCGGTGACTGCATTGGCTGTCAGAATTAGAGTGGTGAAATGGAGGATAAAGCAGTTATGAACAAACCTGAGTGATCGCTTGGGGAATGCACATCAGGTGCACTGTGCGGGGAGCCTGTCAGGGCCTTGTACAGGCTACCTGGAGCCGGGTGCGAGTCCTCTCCTATCCCGTCCGCATCTGCTGGGCCCCCTTTGCCCGCCTTGCGGCGTCGAGGCTGGTACTTGTAGTCAGGGTGGTCCTTCTTGTGCTGTACGCGGAGTCTTTCGGCTTCCTCCACGAAAGGACGCTTCTCGTTTTCACTCAGCAAACTGTGAAGGTAGAGTTTTCAAAGCAAATCCTCAGCACCCTTGTAAGGTACATTCAGTGCACTCAGCCTATATCAGGTCAAACGCACAGTGCTACTGAACCGCTATCTACTTATATTTGGAGCATACAGGGCCAGGGATAGCATCCTCACAATGATGTGCTTTCGACTAACAGTAACGCTCTGTTGGGGTGAGCAATAGGTGCAGATCGTGGCAAGCCTGACAAGTGCAACGTATACTTATGATGTGTTCTGATGCTCCATCTGTTTATCTCACAAAGCTTTACACAACCACTGAACACACGCATACAAACATACATACATACATTCATACATACATACATACATACATACATATTTGCATTTATAGGTTTATTCGACCTTTCATAGAGAATCTCTTTCCAGAATGAAGGTGGAGAATCAACAAAATTAACAGTTCACAACTCGAAACACATAATTATACATTTTTAGGGGAAGTGAGTCCAGATGAGGTTGTGGTGGTTCGTATGCAGCCTGCGGCTGCTGGTTGCATCATTTCTGGAAGCACGGCTGTACTGCTGGTGCAGTGCCCCTGTTACAAGTTAGCTGGTACTCATTTTGCCGACCTCGGAATGATGACAGGCTGAGTTAACCCACCTGTTGTTATTTCAACGGCGTGACAGGGGCTCATACTTAAGACCCAAAGATCTCAAGCAAGCCACCTTAACCATTAAGCCAACACCAGGCTTTACATATGAGGGGAAAGTAAGTAAATAATGGGGGAGAAACCAAAAACATTGCTTTCAATACTGATCGGATGCACGGATGGATCATTGGCCCCTGATGCTGAACTCACCGCCAAAGCTTCCCAAGGGTCTTGCTGAGCTCAGCGTTGTGCAGGTGCGGGTACTGATCGGCAAGCTTGCGGCGCGCTGCCTGCGCCCACACCATGAACGCGTTCATGGGACGCTTAACGTGCGGCTTCGCCTTGGACGAGCCATTCACTCGTACAGGCATGGGCACAAGGGTCCAGTCGTAGCCCTTGAGGACCTGGCTCACGGCCTCGCGGATGCACGCGGGGAACTTATCGTCATCCTCAGAGGACGCTTTTCGGGTGCTCTCTCTGCCGGCGGAGCTTCCGCTGCCACCCGCCACCTCGTCCAGCAATCCGCGCCTCGCCGACCCTTGGCTGTCGGTCTCAGACCCAGCGAATGAGTCCACCGTAGATCCCACCGAGCTGTGCTCTGACAGGGCCGGGCTCGGCGTCGCTGACATTCGCTCGTCTTCCATTGTTCGTCTGTCGTTTCGAAACTCAGCGATCGGAAGAGGCGCACGAAGCCCGAAGTTGCAACCCGCTCTCGGCTCCGCTCCAACGCTCGTCCTGCTTCTGCTCCCCACCCCACTGTTGAGTTTGTCCCACTCTTGCTGCCTGAGCTTTCTCTGTCCACTTTTTCCCCAGCCCTCACCCTCTTTCCTTCCTTCTGCCCGCGTCGCAGTGGACCATCCGAGAGGCGGAACGTAGAGGTTTTAAATCCCAACTGGAGAAAGTTACGTCGAACTCTTCCAGTGCTGAGGTGTTGCATCAATCACATGCCAAAGTTGCGAGGGCTCCTCCTATTGGTCAAAAGTTTTGGAGGAGGGGTTAGACGAGCTAATAAATATATCAAGAGTTGTGAAAAGATTCGCCATGACAGACGCTGAGATGCCAGATGCAAAATGGGCCCATCATGCTGAATTTGCACATCAAAAACAATACAACGACAACAGCAACGACAACAACAACATGTATGTGTGTTTTTCGAGGAACTTGATCACGTGAAACACATATCTATCCATCCATAAATACCATTTTTTTAAAAACACCTTGCAAGTAAAGCCCTGAATTATTTACGACTTTGAATCATGTGTAAAACAATGTGTGGAAAATGGCATCGTCTGTCGTCAAATTTCCCAAGAGACAATTTGTGAGACTTGTAATGACCAGTGAACTTTCTATGCTGAAAAATATTTCAAAAATACAGTAATTCAACCAAATGTCAAATATATATATATATATATATATATATATATATATATATATATATATTATATATAATATATATATATATGAGATAGAGAATAGAGATAGAGAGATAGAGATAGAGAGATAGAGATAGAGATAGAGATAGAGATAGAGATAGAGATAGAGATAGAGATAGATTTATATATGCTATTGTGGACATTAAAACGAAATCCATTTGATAGGAGAGTGTAATATTATCCTGCACAGTGCTTGTTTGTGATTTTCCAGCATTCGTCTCATTGCACATAAATGCATGCAAATATTGTAATTAGCAACGTTACAGCAAGAAGTAT
This sequence comes from Eptatretus atami, assembly GCA_035128595.1. NCBI lineage: Eukaryota > Metazoa > Chordata > Myxini > Myxiniformes > Myxinidae > Eptatretus > Eptatretus atami. The sequence goes on along the minus strand of CM068953.1, from coordinate 139,746,223 downwards.
ATAATTATGCTTTCATGTCCAACGTGATAAACCCAAGTTTATTTTATAACGTTGTATGATTTAAAATTATGCACAAACGAAACACGCGTGTGTGTGTGCATATATATATATATATATATATATATATATATATATATATATATATATATATATATATATATATATTGAAATATATATATATATATATATATATATATATATATATATAAATAAATGAAATATATATATAGTATATATGTATATGTATATATATATATATATATATATATATATATATATATATATATATGTGTGTGTATATATAAGTATATGTATATGTATATATATATATATGTGTGTGTATATAGAAGTGTATATATATATATATATATATATATATATATATATATATACTCTATGTATATACATATATATATATATATATATATATATATATATATATATATATATATATATATATATATATATATATATACACATACATGCATCCACATTGCAAAAACGGAAACTTTTTGTTATTATTTATATTGGGAACATTTAATATGAGACCCTTTGTATGTGTCTGAGTTTTTGGATGCGTGACTATGTTATTGATATCTGGTAAATGCGCAAACTTATGTAAATGTGTACTGCGGACTATTTAATCACATGATGCCTATTCCATCCGTTCAGTTCAAAACCGTTTTGATGATGGGACATTTGTTTATTGCTCATACCAAATAGTGTTACAAACTGCAAACATTATATGAACTATGGGAAGATGCTTCACTCATCTATTGGCGATTATAAATTCTGCACAAATCTGTGTCCACACTGCATCGGGAATCCCCGGCCATGAGCTGTACAAGGGAGTACCTGCGAGAAACTTCCATCTTGCGTGTGATGAGTGTCTCCTCAAGATGCTCAAAGTCCCTCGAGCTCAGCTACAAAAATTGTTCTCGATAACGATGTGGATGCGCTTTGTGAAGCTGTTTAATAAATGTTTATCATATACACTCGAGATCGTGTACATTGAATCGGTACTCGACCACCCCGCCCCCCCCCAATCACACAACCCCCATGGGGGAACAGCACCACTTTGTTTGCATCGGGCCACTTGCGGTTTCGTTCATTTTGATTTCAAGCTAAACCAAGTGCCATGCTTTGAGGAACCTCACAGATCTGCACACCTTGCAATCCTTTCCAAGTGTCGCGATCGTACCAAAAGGGTCTGCACGCTCAAAGGTGGAGAAAGAAATTTCGAATTTTTCCCTCTCTTAATGTCATATGAGACCTGCACTGCTTGTTACTATCCCAAGGAACTACTCGACTCTGTACGGTTAAACGGATTTACTCTGCGTAAACATGTCCCCTTACGTGATCACCGATGCTGTTTGTGGTCACATGTTATACATATTTACGTCACTCTGTATACGGCCCATGCTGTCACAAACACCTTTGTCTACATACGGTCACGTGCTGCATTGCTTGATGCAAGAGTGAACCCGCAGTGGCCGAATTTGACAAATGAGCTGATATAATAAAAACGCAATTCTGTTGTGTCCTGCACTGTTGACTAGAGCTCCATGAGGGTTTCACAAGACATTCCAACGTGTGTATTGCCATGACGTGTTGCATACAGTGACGTAAGCATGATTAAACACGTAGATATATATATATATATATAT
>CM068953.1:139722742-139733140 GCA_035128595.1 Eptatretus atami | reverse complement strand
AAAAACAACAACAACAATACAACTACAACAAAAAACACAAAAAACTCACAAAACAAAAACAACCACAAACCAAGAACACAATCACCACCACACAACACCCATATAAAAACAAGAAACGCACACACAAACATCACATAACACAAAGAACACACACCTACATAACCAAACACCACAAAACACCACAACATAATTTAACACAAAAAAAAAAAAACTATGAGAGTGACCCTAAAACCAAACCAACACAAAACAAAAACACCTCATGTAACAAAAAAAACAACACACACACACTACCAAACAACCATACACCTCCATAATAACACACCCCAAAATGTAAAAAACAGACCATAGCAACAAAATAAACATCAAAGAACCACAATAAACACACACAACACACACACAACACCATCAAGCTAACCAGAAAACAACACAAACACCAACGCACACCACACAACTAAATGAAACTAAGAACACACACCACACAACACAACTCAAGAACCAAACACCACAACAACATCACACATAAAACAAAAAAACAACAACTATGTAAAACCAATCACACACAACACACAACAACACACCCATATAACTAGAACAGACACCAACACCATACATAAACACAGAACAACCACACACACAACACTCATGTAAACGAAACACACACAACACAACACACACATCTAACACAAATCACAAACACCTCATAAACTAACTAACAGACAACGCACACATCACACACCACAATGTACACAAAAACACAAACAGAACAACACACAAACCATTAACACGAAAACACAACACACAACCAACCTCATGTAACACAAAGACACACAAACACACACCTCATATAAAAACACAAATAAACAACACCCAAACAACAAACCACAAACACCATATAAACCACAGAACAACACACACAACCAAACCACACCTAGAAAACCCAATAAACACAAACAAACCTCAAATAACCAAGAACACATCATCTCACCACACACACACCCAACCGAGAGAATACCTGTCAGTCTCCCAGACCAGAGCATGACCTATGCCGTAACACTGTCACTAAGACCTCAAACGACTATAAAATATTAGCTGTAACTAATAAAAATATAAAAAAATTTACAACATAATAAATAATAAACCTAATAAATAGAAGAATAAAAAAATTAATAAATAAATAAACTATATATATAAAACAGATTAAAATAAAAACATGAAATATATAAAATACGCATATATAATAATCTATATAATAAATATATAACTTAGAAAAAAATGTAATAAACAAATTTAATAAATAAATAAATTTCAATATAATTTAAATAAAAAAAAAAAAAAAATAAAACATTAAACCGAATTCTTAGAACAACTTAGAAAGAATTAGACAAAACAAAAATAGAAAAAAAAAAAATGCACACAAATCCCTCGTAGGCTAGAAATGATCATTCACCACTCATTCAAATAGAAATTAGAGACCAATAGATGACACTGACTCGCGACCGAAGGAATCATTAGGCCGTCGAAAATTTGCACTAACTACAGGGACACCTTCATGTCTAATAATCTCAATCCCCCAAGCATCCCAAGTATCGTGACGGCACCACGTACGTTTAGTTCTCCTCAAAGTGGAGCCTAATCGCCATGCCGTACGCGAAGTCACTGTCGTACCTGCCCCACCCACACTAACTACCATGTCCCCACAAGTGACTTATTTAATCAATGGTATCACTCATGTAATGTCATTATCGAGCTGTTCGCACTCAACCTCGCAGGATGCCCCCTTTGAGTCCTGCGACCCATTGAGTACTGCCCGCACAAGTCTCATCCGTACATCAGCCGGAGTCAATCCCCATTTAATAACAACACGAGTTCCAAACAACAGGGACAATTTTGCCAAATCCGCCGGTACAACCCGAAATACACCCAGATGAGCTATACTAGACCACATCCCCAAATCTAAAAACATTCACTTTCACTCTCAGACCACTCTGACTTCACCCTCGACCTGACAACATTTTCGCTCCTACACACGAATCAAAGTTGTGGCCCTTCTGAAGAGTATGACTGAAGTTTGACCCATTCCAGCCTACCCAATGTGCTGCAGCCCTATTTATGAAGCTTTTTAAAAATGGAGCCCCAGTAACAGCCTCAACACAACGCAAGAAGCAATCTACCACAAGGCACAATATAAACTGAGTGAACAACAACAACAAAATTGATGAACTAGAAAAGCATATAGTGAGTCTTATAGACTCACCATAAGAGACAGAGGAATACTGAGAGATAAATACACTGAAACCCTACTCATTTCAAGAAAGACACAACAAAGATATCGTTTACCGCTTAGTCACAGCCTTGCTGATGTGAGGCCGATTCAGCAAACACCAACCCCTCTATATATGCCAAAACTAAGATTCCATCACTCCGCAAAAAATTACAATCACAGTGAATATCTACATTAACTACCCGACCTAACATTCCTAATCTAACAATCCCATTTATCTCACGCCAAGATCCATGAACGTACTGCGTATAGCCACACCCTTTCTGAATACTTGGATATGACACCAGAATCCAGCAATGGGATGCCTAAGATCTAGAACGCACTCGAAAAACCAAGGTACGCATCCTTTATAATCATTAAAAGCCTGCCAAAACCCAGCTACAACCCTATTCTGGATGTGACACCATACAACTCTCCAGAACTGTGAGACATGTATTTGCAAGGCTCTGCTTAAATTCGACTATAGCCTCTCGCTACACAAAGACGTTGTAGTACCAAAGAAGTCACCACCATCCCTATAGAATGATCATAACTCTAGTACGTACAATCAGGCCAGCCCACACCGTGACGCAATCAACTCTCACTTGTACAGCTCTATAGAAGAAAATTTCAGGAGAAATAGATCTATAAGCATATAAAAAGTTCCCCTACGGTATCCCCAATACTCCGATATCTATCACACCCCACTTGAGTATGTGTGGCAAAAACCGATGACATCAAACTGAACCAGATTATGTTAAACAACTAACGAAATGGAACATCAACCTCACACAAGCCCAACTGCTCTATTACATCAACTACGATATACAATATCTCTTACCTACTCCAAGATGAATCAGCTATATAACGGACGAATTATCTTAGAGTCAAAAACACGCATGCATAACTCAAAATACATCACGCAGCAAATGAGAAACCCACCTTACGGGATTATTTAAATTAGCGCAAAGATTACACGCGCGACCAAAACTATACCATTGACCATGAACTGAAAAATGGAAGCCACCTTTCCAGTGCTGTATCAGAGAATAAAAACAATCAGTCCCTCAATTTATCACCTATAATAAAACCATCATGACATCCATCCTCCACTGATAGCAAAGCCGTTAAAAAAAAACGTAACAATGCGATAATAGACAGCATCATATAATAACAAACTGCGAGTTTTCAGCAAGCCCTCTATCACAATTCTATCCCACACACCTGTCAGACTTATCAACATCACAGATACGAAACACCTCGCAGATCACAATCCCCATACTATTTGCCAGCCCAATGCACCAGACATTAACCGACAACCACCTAGACCCAAATTTAGCAATCATAAACTCAAGAAAAGTAAAGGTCCGAGCCTACAAGTGTCAGCCATCAAAATAATCATTTCCAGCCGTATCAAAACTCACACTTAACCAATCAAAAAATGCCGAAGTAATCTTCAAGCACAGACGTAGACACCATAACTTAATGAGACTCATAGCCAAAACCTTGAGGATATACTATCCCAAGGAAAGAAGGCACCACCAAACCACAAAATCCAACCACACGAAGACCACATCGAAAAAGCGAAAAAAAAAACCAAAAAACCAAATAACAAATCACAACACGCATGACAAACAGTTAACCTCCATAGCCGTCACTTATTCACCCAAAGAGATGCACTAAGTATTTAGTCCACGGAACAAGCACCTCGTCCTCGCAATATGGTGCATTATTGTACCAACGACTCAAAGGTAGCACATGGCTTATGCACATTAACACATTAAAGACACACAATCGTCACTCAACTCAGTTCTTATGATTCACCGAAATTTTCATGCTCTTCAATTGACAAAGACAACTCGATATCAAGTTAAACTCAAAAAGTGATCACCACATGTATACATTGCGCACACATTACCTCAAAAACCAATACCAAACAAGACCAGAACAACCCCCTAGTATCGTGTGATTATCCCCAGCCAAAAAAACATACATCACAAACGACAATCACACAGCTAACTTCTATATATGCAAGAAGAAATCTTCACATACTACACATACATCGATGCATGGAGAACAAAGAAACAAACAATCACTCTCCCGACAACCTTTGATCCGCTAGCATAGAGACTCCGCCATTGAATGAACACACTGCGTCATCCGCACATCAGAGCATCCAAGTTCACACGTACTGTTCACGAATGAGCTATTCTTAAACAATATCAACGAATAGAGAGATGCATCAGATTAAAAATACGAATCGCAATTAAAAAATCCAACAAGAACTCAATCACGAAAAAAGCAGTATCGGAAATGTGAGAAAACTTTAACGAGCATGAATCCAAAGAAAAAGAGACACATTAGTAACTCACACTACCCTCGCACATCCACACCCAAAGTATGAAAACTCACAAGTACAGATGACACGAGGACATCTCGAGCACAAGATGAGTAATGTCAGCGAATCAGTACAAATCAACAAAATCACCTTTCTCGGAAACTTAAATGATACAAAGCCACACATCTACATCAACCACCACCCAATAGTGAGAAAAAAGAAAACCCATGGAGTTCCGTCAAGCCCAAATGTATCAGATGGAAAGTTATGATGAATAAAATATTATAATTTGTAACTCTATCGATACAGTCCACATATAATGACCAAAAAAAAAACTGATTACTCCGTCTCCTGCCATAAAACGTATGACCATAGAGGCAACAATACAGTAATATCTGTAGAAAAGTCCCAATTGAAGAGTCAGATCTCATCGGCGTGAAAAAGTCTAATGCTACAAATCCAGACTACGAAGATATCGCTCCACTCCTCGCAACGGGATATCGGTGTTGCACAACAAACTCGATGACGTATGCTCCAACCAGCAGACACAAACACCGACCCACTCATCCACCCCTATACGAAATCTAAACAATGTTTCACCTGACCAGACAGTGCTGAATCATTCCCAATCCCTAGTACCAACAAAACAACCAAATCTAGTCTGACTGCCATCCCTAAGGCTTGGACACCTGCTAGACTATGCTTAACTCAAAGCCACTCCCACCACCTGAAGGATACAAATCAAACGTGTCAACGACTGAAAACCAAACGCTACCAAAACGATGACTAAGTAACACAACCAAAAAACAACTTCAAAAGATATTATTTGAGAAATCTAAATCAATATCATAGCAGTCACAATGCTATTGAAGAGAAAAACTGTCATGAAGAAAATCCCCAGAGACCAGCGTTTCACACGTAATCGGATTCTCACTAATATAATACTGATACACAATGACTGTACATGATATGTTACCGTCACTCCAGTTAAGGACCAATCACTTGGTTAGAAACTTGTGATACTACATACACTCAGTATATATAAAGCACAACATACGAATCACCTCATTTCATCATTCATATAAACACACAAGATAGTAAAAAATGACACCTATTGTAAAAAAAGAAAGAAAGAAAAAATGAGGTACCAGTACACGTACTATTATTAATCCGTACGTGCAGCTAGTCAACAGTTACCGTGCAGAAAGTCTGATCTGAGAGTCTGGCCTAGCGGGCAGTCTGTATCGTGAAATATGTTATCATTAAATTATATTCAACCTCACCAAAGACATGGGTATTGACATCGAGTGCATACCTTGAGATTAACCACTTAAAAACACAAGTGGCGCTTGGCACTTGTGTAGAGCACGAAGCCTGCGATGCGGATCAAGCAAAATAATAGTTATGGTCCAGATCCTGGACAGGCATAAAGGTCACAGCTGAGCCAGTAGTAACACGGCCAGTATGGATCATGCGCGCTCGGAGCATACCAATAAACAGATTAACAGCAAGCCCCTACACGCACATCGCGCAGTCTCACTAACTCTCCATAGCCAACCCGACATACATAAACACATTATGCGACGAGAAAGCGTCGATCGAACGCGTAAGCAGTATGAAGAGCATTGCAGAAATACATGATTGCAAAGGCTGCACGTGACAAAAAGTGCCCGTTTCACGCAAGCATTGGACTTGATGAATGTCAAAAATCAACGACGTAACTTACACTCAACGAAACAGCAGTGTTTCAGACCCGCTATGCATGCAACGACACACCTACATAGTACAGCGTCGTATCAAAAGCTCACACGACGATGCTTAATACATCAGCCGCGCTCGAGAGATGGAAAAGATCGAAATGACAAGCGAAAAACGAACGAGTGCCAGTTATATCGTCGAGAATACGAACTTACGAAATATTCTCAGAGAAAGATATGGGTACTATCTCAAAACACGAAACATTGAAGACCAGACCAGAGAGCCAAAGCGCAATCAAACTTGCCGCTCGCATAACTCAGAGGAAATAAATAAAAAAAAAAAAAGCATATCATATTGAACTGCTAATTTGTGCGCCAAGCAAAGCCCACAAGTGACACAGTCTGTCGTTTTCAAGAAGTAGGTGAAAAAAGATGAAAGACCCCACCATAGCTCACGAGAGAAGACAGAGAGCTAGGCTCATTACCATTCACGCATCACCCACGAAAAAGACAGAAAACGCATACGAGAATAAAACATGAAAAGCGCAAGTGAAAGCATTCATCCGAATGCAAGTTCAATAATAATGAAGGAGCGTCCAGTCGAGATCTCACAAGATCGCTCATCAATCAAAGAGGGACTGCAAAAATTGACACAAAAAAATAGAGACAGAATCTGAAACTAATTTACGGAAAAAAAAAAAAAGAAAAAAAAAAATAAAAAAAAAACAAAAAAAATAAAATAAAAGGTCGACGTTACAATTCAACTACACACAAGCGAGACGCCTACGCCGATCGAGCAAAACTCTCGGATAGTCACCACGCACTATCACCGAAGCAGGCGTGCGAAGGACCAATAAAAAAACGGCGATAGCTGTCGATTAACCAGACAAAGATACCAACCAAAACTAATATGAAACCAACCCCCAGCCACGACGAGCAACGCATTCACGTGCAAAACACGAAGCCGACACGCCGCACAAGCCAGAAACCATTCAAACGTGACAGCAGAGTTGAAAACAGTACTGAGCTTTATTAATAATCGTATATGAAGACACACATGCAACGCAGAGATAAAATATGCCCGTTAATAAAACACAGATGTGCATATGTCGCAAAGTAGGACATTATTGAAAAGCGTGATAAACAAACAGATACATAGTGATTCGAGAAAAAAAAGGCAGGAAGGCGATTAGAAGTCTTGGTGATGAATGCGGAACTGACCCACACGACATATGGATAGCGAATTAACAAAACTGTACAGCATCGATCCACTGCGCCCGAAAAAAGCAAGGAAGTGCATACAAGTGTAACCTGTTTCAGTTGCCTCAAAGGTAGAACAAGAACCAATCAGTGAAGTGAGTGAACGAGACAACAAGTTCGGTTCAAATTGATAACCGAGACCGCAAAAAATGATCAACATCATGCACAAGATAAGCCCTACAATCCGTGGTCATAACCTGAGTCGAAGAGCGACCTATTCGAGATGACACAGACCACGTCGAAGCAATTGGACAAACATGCTTGGAAACGACGTCTCAGTGGATTACCAAAAGATCAGAGAAAAGACAACTGAAATCACGAGTTTGTGTGAAAAAAAATAGCTTAAATAAGAGAGAGCACCGCACCGTGCAGAATGGCTAGCATAGCACCTCAAAATAGCACTAGACTGTGTAATGGAAACAACAGTGGCCCATGAGCGTCTCAGACAGGCCAAAACGCATCGAATATGCAACGCTTGAGGAGGGTGCACCTCAGAATTCTACCCATCCAGCTGCGGCCTAGAGGTTACACTCAACTATCGAGGACCTAGATACACCCACGTTTCGTCACCGGACACCTCCCTCAAAGAACCACCAAGCGAGGATCCACGTGAGACCAGGAGCCCGCACGATCGAAAAGGAGTTATCCGTTCATTTCTGTTTTCCTGCGACTACATACACCGGTTCCGACAGCAACGGGACATGCCAGCTCACGGCTCTCTGCTGCCGTGCATGGAGTCCACCTTCGTCAGGACATAAAAACCGGTATGTGAAGTAACAGCAACTGGCCGATCAGGATGGTATGTGAGTCGTCAGCGGCCGTAGAACGCCCGTAGATCGTTACTCAACGGTTTCAGAGGAAATTGGAGCAATAACGTCGCGCTACAGAAGTCATGAATGAGCCGACTGTCGTAATGGTCTTATACGATTCACATGACAGAAAAAACGTCGCCCGTTCAGTCTCGAACGTCAGTACACGGTCAAAGAACATGGAGACAATACATGTTCATAAATATTGACTAGTTGTGAAATAAAAAAAAAAAATGATGTTGCATTAACTCGACAACACGAATTAAATTCAAACTGGTTTATGTTTATAAAGCAACAATACCGCGGGAGCCGCAAAGTAAGGATAGCATAATGAGTGATTTGATTGATCATCGGCATCATGATCAAAATCGGTTTAATGCGGGATGATGATGATCGCATGTCTTTTTATTTAATACTACGGAGGCATTCGTTAAAAATAAAAGAAGTCTAGTCAAAACCTCCGATGTCTAGGACAACGACCGAGTTCGTGAATGATCAGAAAAAATAAAAAATGGGAGGATTTGAGAATATAGGAAACACAAAATACTAAGAAATGCAAACATGTTTGAGCACATATATGAGTATTTACAGATATGATACGAAAATGACAATTCTCTGGATCTATATATGCCAAAAAGTACTATAAGTTAACGAAAAAAAATACCAAAGCTGGATCGCTGTCAGCGTCTAGTACGACCATGGAGGCCAACCAAATCTAAATCTTGCCAAAGTTCAGCCATCACTGGCGCCTGGGTGCAGATAACAAGGATTACCTGATCGTTCCTGTCTGAGGAGTGTCTGCAACTTGCACAGGGATTATCGTCTATTTGAAGGGATGTCACCTCGAACCCGCCGAGATACGATTGAGCATGAACGCCATGGGGCCATCATTCTGCTGTAGTGAAACTAGTGAACTTACCAACTAGCTGCTTATATCTTAACCGCCGGTTTTTGTAGTCTGCACCATCAATGGGTATCGATCTAGCCAGCCAGATACTCACAGCATCCTGTCACTACGTTATTTGAGTCACAACAACGAAACACGCGAAGTATTGTGCCAGCGTAAAAAAACAAGAACTTCAATAATGAAGCAGTAAATAAAAACACTATTATATTTAATTTGTGATCGGCACACAGCACGGAAGTATTTTTAATTGTAATCTAGTATGCTTGATTAATTATTGAACTTATCACTCAAAGCTTGATGCACATTTTGCACCTTTTCCTTTTTTTGCTGCGAAATATTCTCTTAATTTTCTTTTTCTGTTCGATCGCTTTGATAATTATCTATATAAATTCAGGTTTTATGGGAAAGAGCATAAATATTTGCATTTGTATTTGGTGCACGTAAAGACTAGCGAGAGAGCATCACAATAGTTTATAAAGTAAGTGTCACTATTATCTTCAAGCAAAAAGGACTACTAGCCGCTTGACAGCGTCACATAAGTCCCGTCTCTATTAAGGAATATACAGACGCATCGGAATATAATTTATACGTACTAAAATTAACAGTAGATCTAACAGCAGTTCCTCTCACATCTGCAGAAGTTCATGCTCTACTAGAAGCCTCAAACACTGTTATACTAACAATAAACACTAACTATGAGAAAAAAAAATCCGATGTCAAGTTAGACATGACTTTGCTTCATGTGTTATGTAAAACGCATGTGCACGAAAGTGTATAAACCAATGTTTTTCATCTTGTGAAATACTTAACGAAATTACACAGAAAGAAATATGAAAAAAAAAAAAAAACACACAATACCTAACCCATTTGTAAATCCAATGTCAGTAGCTTATGAACACACATTTTGCTTCCGTTTTGATAATTGTTTCTATGGTATTTATATTTGATTTCCATTATATGTCATGTCATGGGGAATGATGCATGCCGAGAGATCATGACCGGAAGTGTTTATTTATTTATTCAATTATTTTTTCCCAAAGTGAATTTTATACTTCCAAAAGTGATTTTTTTCATGACAGGAAGTGTTTATTTTGTATTTAACATTATCGGGAGTGATTTTGAAACTC
>CM068953.1:139709092-139714026 GCA_035128595.1 Eptatretus atami | reverse complement strand
CCTAAGTCACATTTGCCACGGCGGCCGTGGGGTCTCCAAAATCTACGTCCACTAGCAATTATACGGCGGCTGCAGTATTTCCACGGTCACACAATGTAGCAGTCACATATGTTTTTCATTTTCCGGTAGCCGCATGGCGTATTTATAAATTGTGGAGACCGAAAACGTGGGGGTGCCGTACGGTCTTTGATTTGATGTCGCACGGTGACCTTAGGGCATTCCTGCGGCGGCCATGAATTTTCAATGCGACGCAAGGTGCCCGCAAGGCGACCGCAGGGGGGCCCTAAGGCGAAAGTGCGGCCAGACGGATGTAACGAGTGGGTTTCTTTTTTATTTTTTTTTTACCAGTTTTTTGTTTCGGCTTGTCGAATTGCTACGGCGAACGTAGAAATGAAAAAAAGTTATAACTCCGCGTTATAATTCCACGGCGACCTTACGACCTGTAAAATATAGCCAAACAGCATAGGGCCACCCTGAGGCCACCGCAGAAACTCTGCGGCCGCCGCACGTTTCTGTCAATTCAGAGGGCGTACGGCCACCGTATCCTCACCGTAGAGCAAATGTGACTTTGGCCTTAGGTCTTAGAAATTGTGGAGACCGAAAACGTGGGGTTGCCGTACGGTCTTTGATTTGATGCGCACGGTGACCTTAAGGGGGCCTGCGGCGGCCATAGAATTTTCAAGGCAGATGCAAGGTAGCCTCAAGGTGCCCACAAGGCGACCGCAGGGGGGCCCTAAAGCGAACGTGCGGCCAGACGGACGGTAACGAGTGGGTTAATTATTATATTTTTTTTTACCAGTTTTTTTTGTTTCAGATTGTCGAATTGCTACGGTGAACGTAGAAATGAAAAAAGTTATAACTCCGCGTTATAATGCCACGGCGACCCGGCCTGTAAAGATAGCCAAACGGCGTAGCGGCCACCCGAGGCCACCAGCAAACTCTCTGCGCCGCCGCAGCCGCCGTATCCTCGCCGTAGAGCAAATGTGACTTAGGCCTTAACTAAATTGTGATGAAATATTTGCTTTCCCTTTCTGTGTGAAAATGACAATCCGAAGGGAGAGGGTGTGGCACAAAACACAATAGCATAACTGGAGTGTAACAGCTGACTTAATGCTCCATCAAACTAAAATACTGAACTGGGTGTCTGTCTGTTTGTCTGACCACGATACATTTGTTTGTTACTTATCCGATCTCAACCAAACTAGCCAGGGGGACTAGGGGTTACAAGATGGAGGTTGTAGCAACTTCACTTGCCCCCCTCCCCATGGGAATTTTCTGCCTTGGACAAACTCCGTATTAAGGTGGATAAATAGCTTATTGTGGCCTTTCATGGGGCACACCGACAGGAAGTAAAAAATATTATAACCACAAACTATTCAATTAATTCTGTCTATGTTTATGCAATCAATATTGGGGGAAACATGAAATGTGAAAGGATTTTTTTTTGATTTAATCCCCGGTTGATGCCTCCAGGGAGTGGGGACTTAAGGTCACAAGGGTGAAAATGGGGGAAAAATAACTCAAAATTCGATATTGGGTCATTCCTGGTGGAACTTTATGCCATCTTTCAATTTTGCTTCAGGTGGGAAGTGTGGGGATTTGCGATGGCACACCATTGACTTCGGTCTAGTTTAGCTTTAAATAAAGACCAGCTTTTTTACTTTCCTTCTGTACTGTCTGTAGCAGTTTTATCAAGTCTCCTTTACTTTCTGCCAACAGCATGGTATCATCAGCATACCGTAGATGTTGATAAATCTTCCTCAAAATTATTATCGCCACAAATGAATCGGTCAATTCCGTCCAATCATAATAGTAATATTAATAATATGATATTAACACAGGGGCTGGCAGGATGGCCTCGGGGTATGCACATTGGCATCTTAAATGTCTAGCCTGGGTTTGAATCTCGACCTAGCTATAAACTATCATCCTAATGCTTCACAGGAAGGGTGATTCATCAATGTGTGTACCATCCTTCAGATGGATGTTAAATTGGGAATGCTGTCTGCTGGCATAAGGTGTTGGATGTTAAAGATTCAACTGTGTTTTATTGAAGAGTAGGCGAACTATCGTTGGCACCATGGCCAAATTCCTGCTCCAACCTTAGTCAAATGTCATGAATATCCATTCAGTTTGTGAAGGACTTGGACCAAGCTCCGACTACCCCCTTCCCCCTAACCAATCCCACACAAGAACTTGGAAATAGTTGTGTCCGTGAAATAATAATCTTATTCTTCTCCTCCTCTTCCCTTTCTAAGGGGTGAGGTCCGATGGCACCAATCTTCTGCCCTGCATTGACCACGATACTCCTCCACCTCCCTCTCTCCTCAGCCAACTCTCTCCACTCTCCAACCACCCCCACCTTATGGATATCCCTCCTCACAAATCCTCCCATCTCAACCACGGTCTTCCTCCTACCTTGCTTCCTCAAACTATTCTCTCTCTCTCTCTCTCTCTCCTCTCTCTCTCTCTCTCTCTCTCTCTCTCTCTCTCTCTCTCTCTCTTCTCTCTCTCTCTGCCATTCTCTCTTCCTCCATCCGCACCAAGTGTCCCGCCCATCTCAGCCGGCATTTCACCAATCTCCCTGTCAAACTCATCTGCACACCAATCTCCTCCCTCAGTTCATCCATCCTCCTTCTCTCCACTCTCTCCACTCCTGCAATCCTCCTGACCCAGTTGTTCTCACAAACCTGCAGCCTCTGTTGTTGTCTCTCTGTCAGTGCTACCGTCTCCAGACCGTAAAGGTAGGCTGGTCTATATTTTGATTCATAACCTTTTGTTGAAGTTATGTCACAGTAGTTGAGGAAAATATCAAAAATAAACATAGGGGCAATATCCCTGGGTACTCACCTGGTAGTGGCTGGATAAGATAACCAGGGAACCACTGGTAGGCATAGATGACCCACAAAATATGTAACGGAGAAGAAAGTAAATACCTGTGGATGTTTGTAATGTCATGAACAACCTTTAGTGCATCACAGGTGGTGAAGATGGTGGTCAAGTTTCATCGGAATTGTGTGTGTACTTTCTGAGAAGAAAGCAAATTACTCTTTTGGGGGGAAACCCCCACTGTAGACCCCTTTGACCCCAATTTTTTTTTAAATGGTGTTAACAAGCTTTGGTACATCATCCATATTGAAGGTTGTGGTCAAGTTTCATTGAAATTGTGTGTGTACTTTCAGAGAAGAAAGCAAATACATATTTGGCGGGGGGGGCAACCCCCCATAGACCCCTTTGGACCTCGCTTTTTTAATGTTGTGAACAAACTTTGTTCCATCATGGGTGTCGAAGGTTGTGGTCAAGTTTCATCAAAATCTTGTTTGTGGTTTCGGAGTAAAAATCAAATACATATTTTGGGGGGCAACCCCCCCCATAACCCCCTTGGACCTCGCTTTTTTAATGGTGTGAACAAATTTTGGTCCATCATGGGTGTCGAAGGTTGTGGTCAAGTTTCATCAAAATTTGTTTGTGGTTTCGGAGTAAAAATCAAATACATATTTTGGGGGGGAAACCTCCCTTATACCCCCTTGGACCACGATATTTCTAATGTCATGAACAAACTTTGGTAAATCATGGGTGATGAAGGTTGCAGTCAAGTTTCATCAGAATTCTGTGTGTCGTTTCTGAGAAGAAAGTAAATACCTCTTTAGCGGGGAGCAACCTCCCCCCATAAACTCCCTCTGTAGACCCCCTCAGACTCCGATTTTTTTTTTAATGCCATGAACAACTTTAGGTACATGACGGGTGATGAAGGTTGTGGTCAAGTTTCATCAGAATTGCAGGTGTAGTTTCTGCGAAGAAAGCAAATACCTATTTTGGGGGGCAACCCCCGTAAACCCTCTTTAGCGCCCGATTTATTTTATTTTTTTATTTTTTTATGCCATGAACAAACTTTGGTACGGACACAGTGATGAACGTTGTGGTAAAGTTTCATCAAAATTGTACGTATAATTTTTAGAGAAGAAGATGCAAGTATTTATAGACGGATGGACTGAAGATGCATCATCCCATCAGCTCCCCGGAACTACATTCCAGGTGAGCTAAAAATTTACGATTGAAAGTAAATCGTGTGCAGATCAAAATGAAAATGCATTGAGGTGACTGCAAGAAAGGAAGAGCGGACAGGATAAGGAAATCACTTGATTTTGCATTTTCAGTGAACCTTCTGCGAAAAGTTCATTTTGTTTAAGCATCAATATCAATAAGGCATCACAATTGGCTGAACTCTTCAAAATTGCTTCAACTCCATGACAGATTGTTCACTGCGGAATGTCAAAGGGAAATGCCAATGCAAAGTACAAATTGAATGTTAAATCTTCTGTAAAAAAAAACAAAAAACAAGGGATGTAATGCATGTGCAACTTGACCATTCGATGTTTTGGTTTGCGATGCCATCAGACTAAGAGAAAACGATGTGATTTAGAGAAAGTTTACAGCTAGGTGGCGTTTCAGCCTGTTCACTACAACCCATAACTTTGCCAACTCCTGAAAGCTTCGATTGTTTTCCTTACATACTTCTTTGTGCACAAGGACGAGGCACGTGGAAGAGCTAGAACACATAGCACAACAGAACAGAGCAGAAATAACAGGGGAAAGTGGGGAAACGCATCAACAGCAGAGAATAACGGGTGAAGGGAAGAATAAGAGAGGGTGGTGGGAGGTGGGTGGGGGCAGAGGGGATGACCAATCTGGATGCAAAATCAAACACTGCAAGAAGGGGCTGCTTGAACAGGAAGGGAAAACTGGGGATGATACAGAAATGGAACAAAAATGGAAAAGTGGGTTAATGAGGGGAGAAAAGGTCATGAATACGGTTGGAGTGAACAGTCATCTTTGAAGTCCTGTAGGGAAGAATGAGATTGAAGAGACTGAGGGAGTTGCTTCCACAGGTGGGAAAAAGTGAGGAATGAAAGAGTGGTGGTGTGTACAGTGAT
>CM068953.1:139699092-139704092 GCA_035128595.1 Eptatretus atami | reverse complement strand
AGAGATGAATCACCGCACATATGATATTTCACTATGACGTCATTTCAATTTTTATGACGTCATTCCTATTTTTTGACTTTTTGTTTCACAACCCAGAGTTTTCATCGGATCTTCCGTGAAACTTTGCCATGTATATGCAGAAAGCCCACACGCAGGCAGTAACCATCTCAGATTTTGGAAATTCTTCCTAGAAAAAAAGTGAGTATAATATCGCCGGCTAATGGAAATCGCCTATACCATTATCTCCGAAACTAGGCAGCTGTTTAATTTTGTTTGCGGGAATCAAAGCCGGGCATTAGCACAGATAATTTATCGCAAACCTGATACATCACACTGACGTCATATTCGTCTTTATGACGTCATCATTAAGAGGATGAGGATCTTAGCTCATTTGAGCTTGTCTTAACAGGAATAGCTTTCTCGATATCTGCTCGTTGAACAATGTACTATTTTCTGATGTGTTGTGATAAGAATACCGCGAGGGGTGTGTACTGCGCAGGTAAAGGTGTCGAGGACCTATACTAAACGATTTTCGTTCAGCAAATATAAAGCACCTGCGATGGTGATACAAATGAAGTACCTTGCGTGGAGCACTACCTTTTACTGCACAAGCTTCAGTGGTGTGTATATAGAGCGCACAGAGCGATCTCTGGACCACGAGGAGTCCGCCTTGCGGGGAAACTCCTTTTCCCTGCGTTCCCCGCGGATCACTGTGAGCTCGTTTCCCCTCCGACACATTCGAAACATAATTTTTGGCTCAAATCGTTACGCTCGCAAAAAAAACAAATAACAACAGCCCGATTCACCGCACACCTCGCCTCTTTGTACCTGTGTAATGTTGCCGAACACGGCGTACACAGTACGCCAATTGTGCCTTCGGTCCGTGCCCCTGGCGGACTTAAAGCGCTATATTCATAGCACGATGTACAAGACGCTGCGACTCGCCATCCTCACCCCCAACCCCCTCCGTTCACTTGTTAGTGATTTTCCTGCGGTTGACGCAGTCCCGCCGCCATGTGCGAGGTTGGCCCGCATCGCGGAATGTTTTCATTGCCTCAAAGCGCTCCGTGGCGAATGAATGGCCCGCGTTCCTGCTCAACGAGAGGACTGTTTGCTCCTCCCGAGTCTCGCGTACCTGCAGCGCTCGGAAGGTGTGACAAAACTGGCGACACCAGGGCCATGTGCGTGTCATTGGCTTGGGCAGTTAATTCTCCGCCGTCAATAGAATGTATATTTATTTGCCCATGATGGTTACAAGCCAATGGAGCGATACTTTTGGAATGGAGGGCGCCGGTTGACTCGATCATGGGGTGAATACATGTTCGAATGTTGGCCAATGTATATTTTACGAGATGTACAAGGAATTTTGGCACAAGAGGAGACCATTTTGGCCAATCGTGCCTATGCTCCGTGAACAGCACATAACTCAATCTATCATCTTCTTAATTTCACATTTTCTGGACGGTTGGGGGGGAGGGGGGGTGGGATGGGAGTGGGAGAGGGGGGGGAGGAACAAGACGTTTATTTTATTGTTTAGGAACGAGATGTTTTCATCTGACTGCATGGTTGCAAGGTGAGGAATACACAAACTACAGCACATTGATTAACGTTTTGACAAATACCTCTCACAGTCATCAAATTCACAATACATGTTGAGATCACCCATCATACCTAAGCTACTCCGCATGTCCTGCCCATCTCATGAACCCCTCCATTCCCAAGGACTCTGCATACCTATTAACTCAAATTTAGAACAATTTCATGTTCCTGCTGCACGAGCTTTCCAGGGAGATCATTTGTTAACAATTTTCAGAGTGAAAACCCCCGTTTTTTATAAATAGGTACCATATATATATATATATATATATATATATAATATATATATAGTATCATATATATATTCCATTCCATCCATAAGGACATACTCTGTGCAGAGCGTTGGTGCTGCACAGCATCCTGGCTGTCTCCTTGGCTTTGGGCACAATCCTGGACGGTCACTACTCCGACACAGGATAACAGCAAGCTGTACTCATTTTGCCGACTTCAGAAAGGAGCAGGCAGAGTCAACCCCACCTGGAATTAATTCAAACAGCCGAGTGGGATATATGTTGTGTACATATATATATATATATATATATATATATATTATATATATATATATGTATTTTTTTAACTTTCAGTGGTGCTAGGAGACAGGGCAGCATGTAAAAAAAGCTTTTATTAAATAAGTAGTCAATATTTGAAAAGCAGTTTGATTTCGTCATAAGTGGGGCGGACGTGCTGGTTGGTGGGCATGTTATATTGAAGGTAAGATGTGCATGATTTAATATATCATCATATAATGGAATGTTTGATGAGAGTTATAAATATGTGATAATACATTAAATCCTCCAGCGAGTAGATTTTGATTCGTGATGTTGCATTGATGGGATGACTGATTGATTGTACGCAACTGAGGTTGTGGATCGACTGATGTAGGTAATCTAATGATGAGGATCCTTAACCAAGGTTGTGTATCCACCGTTTGGAGAGGTTCTGGGCTGAAAGGATCGAGACCTCATGGAATCACGATACTTCGCTGATGATCCGTGCAGTTGGGAAAACATTCAATTGATTATATAGGTTAAGGTTCTTACTTTAGGTGAAGGAATTATTTTATGTAGTTTACAATTTAAACTTGAAGGGCACTTGATATAGCGCATACCTCTGCCATGTAATGCCTGATCCACGAGAACATATCAAGCCCAATACATTTTTGAAATGTCGTGCTATATATTGTTTTTGGCTCCATTCCCTCAATGGTGAAGAATCACTTTCAAAATATCAGATCCGGATCCAGATTAAGACCTTCACCAAAATTAAATCCCTCTTCGTTGTCACACACCCAACATGTCCTCCAAGTTTCATCCGAATCCGTCCACAACTTTTTGAGATATCCTGCACACAAACAAACAGACAAACAAACAGACGGAAAGGGTTGAAAACATAACCTCCTTCACCTTTGGTGGCGGAGGTAATAAATTTCGTAGCTTGCACCTGTTGGACCTGTGGTACCTTGTACATGTTGCTGAGTTTGAGCCTGGGGAGTAACTGCTGAAGTCTATCTGTCCGGGTTCTTCCCAACATCTTTGTTCTCTGTTCCTTTCACATTTCTTTCTAATTTTTTCATAATTATTTATTATTTATTCCATTTCTTGCTTTTTTCTTGTCTTTCATTTCTTTTACTCTCTATTCCTCTCTTTCGTTATCTATCTCTTTAAGGAGAAGTGAATTCTTGCAGAAATGTTTCTGTAAGGCTCACTTGGCTGCGCCTGGGTGGGTTTGAGGGTTGTGGAGTAGCGGCTGAAATCCGAATCCTATCCAGATTCCTCCTGATGATTCCATCTTTTCTCTTATTTATTTGGGTTCTTTCTGATGACTCCAATGCAGTATTTGGTTTTCCATTTGTTTCAATGTAGGATGTTGTGAAATTAACATCATTTACAGCAATCCTTTAAACTATATTAGATTTTAGGAACAGCCGATACTGTACAATTAATTAACGTGTGTGTGTGTGTTGCCACAACTTACACAAGAAAATGCTGAAAATATACAACATTAAGAGCAGATTGACTTGATAGACATGATGTAAAGTTTTCTACCTCCTCCCCCACCCTCTAGCAAAAAATTGTATTTTCAGATCCACATAAAGGAAAACCACTTTTGGACACGTCTGCCCAACAGCACTGTTTGCAATTTTAGACTTCATCATGAAAGCAAAAAAACTCCATTAATCCAAACTTTCTGTGATGTTGTGACCTTGCAAAGAACTGATTAGTAGTAAAGAACAGATTATAAGTAAATGTGACTTTGGAACTGATTAGGAATTGTGAAGGAGGGAATTTGAAAAGGTGTCTTTACAGAGAAATTAATAGAAATGAAAAACTTAAGACCGTTCGAGATTAATTCAATTCCCATAATTTTCACACAATTAGCATAATGAGTGGTTAAACATCCTTCAATAAATGCTCATTATTTCATGAAAAAGGTTGCTCATCATGATATCATGATGTGGTTATATGTTTATCAATCCCGCACATATATTGCAATGAAATGGCCTTGGGGAAGAGAAAAAATAATTCCATTTGTTAGCTATCTCCCCTTGGTTGTAATCTCCATTTATGGGTTTCAGAAGGTGGAACAGAGTCCTCCCAGGACTCAAAGTACCCACCTCCATTTTGATAAGGGATTTATGATTCATGGATCAAGCTGGGAAGTTTTCTTGTTCTCAAAGTTTTATTCGGAAAGCTCTTTTTAGGATCACTGGAAAGGGGTACCCGGTGAAAAATTAACCACCCTTTAAAAACCACGCAAATAAATTATTGAAATATCAGTTGCTTTTTCGTATCCTTTTCTCACCTGTGTTCCGAGGAGAGTGAAAAGTCTGGTATTATCAGACATACTGCTTGATACTGCAATATATAGCTGTTGTATGAATGAAATGGAAATGTTGGGGAAAAAAGTATTGAATTGAATAGAACATGTACTGTATATATGTAAATATGTGTAAATATATTTATATATATATATATAGATTATTTATTTATAAGAAGGAAGAAGGCACTTCCAACCAAAAGTAAACTTGCTCTACTCTGCTAATTTGAGCAATAAGCAAGAGCAGATTTGGTCTCGCGCGACGTTTCTCCTGCTTTACAGCAGACTTCCGTAGGCCAATAGACTAATGATGGAGATGTGATAGCAGACCTTTCCAGGTGATTATAGTCGAAGGCCTTCCGCTCCTCTTTGATGTGGTGGCCTAAGGTGCTTCCAGTCTCCCCTATGTATTCCGAACCACAGTCACATGTAATAGTGTACACCACATCTGTGCACTGTGCAATCATTATATATAAAATATAAACATTTTTTCATATAAAATATATAAAACAACAAACAATAATGGCAATGTTTCGCATATGTGGTAATCCACATTGTGGACCAAACCAAAAGCCAGGGTTGAGGGT
>CM068953.1:139658226-139676136 GCA_035128595.1 Eptatretus atami | reverse complement strand
ATAAATACTCCATGTGATGTGCATTTACAAAGGAAAACAATACAAATGTCATTGGTGTTGATTTATTATATTTCCAACCATTGTATTGGGGAAAATGGTCATTTTTATGGGAAAATCCATTTTCGCACACAGCATCAGTGACAGGTTCAGAGTATTTTGTTGTGGTGTGTGTAGTGGTGGAAGTGGTGTTGTAATTGGTAATATTGGCTACATGTGGCCCATGCTGCAGAACATGACCACCCGTCGGATTCAAGTTCGAACCGTAGACACCGACGTCGTCGTCTTGGCGTGATGGTAGCCCAGGCACTACCATGCGTGGATGAACTCTGGATTGCCTTTGGGACGGGCAAGACTACGCTACATCCCTGTCCATGAAATAGCTGCCTCCCTCGGTCCACAGAAGGCACGTGCCTCCCTGTCTTCCACGCCATGACCGGATGTGACATGGTATCAGCATTCGTGGGCATGGGAAGAAATCTGCCTGGGCCACATGGAACTCGTTTCCAGAACTGACAGATTCTCTTGTGACCCTTACCACCATGCCAGTCAACATCCAGGATGACACAATGCACTGCATTGAAAGGTTTGTGGTGCTCCTCTATGACCGCACCAGTCCATATACGGACGTCAACGAGGCCAGAAAGTAACTCTTCGCCAAGAGGAACTCGTCCAGCGCATCCCACCTACCTACGATGCTTTGGAACAGCATGTGAAGAGATCAGTCTTCCAGGGTGGCTATGTCTGGGGCAGGTCTTGGTCCCTCACCCGTGCTTCCATCACCAACAAGCTGGGGCTGGCGGCAAACAGAAGATGGGTCCTACGAACCGCTCTGGACCACACTCCCTGAGGCTTCAAAAAGCTGCTTCGAGCTGGTGTCGTGCGGCTGCAAAAAAGCCTGTAGAAACCGCTGCAAATGCAAGAAGGCTAATCTGCAATGCACTGGACTGTGTGTTTGTGAAGGAGAATGCCAGTAGACAGACGCAGTAGACACAGACTGAGATATCGGCCTAGCTTAGAATGTGCAAATGCAAAGTCGCATTGCTTGTAAAAGTGTTGACTTATTGATCCAGAGCCAGTACACTTGAGCTCAGAAACTCATATTGTACTAGACTGATGTATGCGTGTACCATGTGTCCTGGTAGAATGGTAGTAGACAGTAAACCGTAGCCGCTTCAAATTGAAGTTTGCAATAATTTGACTACATTTTCTGAGTTTGTCATTATAACGATTATCAGTTCCCTTTTCAAATAGAGTAAGTATGTATCTGTAATGCAATTTTTGTTGATTCCAAACCCATTGAATGTGATGAATATCATTTGACACTTGTTCTCCAGGTAGTCCAGCAGCCATTTCTCATATGAGGCCAAATAAGAAAATTCGTTCAACACCCCCTACAGAAAAAGGTTTGACTTGACAGGGTGGTAGAATAGACCCTATAGAACACCTCCAGGTAGTATGTGGTTTCAAATTGTGGTATCATTAAAATTCTACAGGCCATTATACATACCAAGGGTACTTACCAAGAGGGTCACTGTGGGCGAGCAAATTTTAGGGGGAGGGTAACGTAAACGTGAATATCTTTGTCGAGACTCAACCAATTTTCAATATTCAGGTATCATTGGCTTCCTATTATAATTCTCTATCAGGTATGTACAGTTATTTGAAAATGGCCTTTGCCATGGCATCACCAAGCTAAAATATCACACTAATTCAAACTTTCTGACATTTTTTATTGTGTTCTCATATGAAGGTGAACGGTTGTTTCAATTACTACTGTATGTATACATTCTGAAATCAAACGATTAAGAAAGTATTGTTCTGCAGAAATTCATATACATACAGAGGCACGCATAAATAAAACCAACTGTTATTTTTAGCGTTTGACTTTTACTAGTGTATAGCAACACAGAAGCACATACATCAGAGCTGAGCATAATAGTTGTCTTTGGCAACATGGAAGTACATTAGTGAAAGCGAGTATAATAGTTGTCTCTGGCAGCACGGAATCTACTCATTCATCATAGTGGATGATAATAGTTATCAAGGTCGACACTGGGAGCTGTGCCTGACAACACAGAAGCACATTAGTGAGAGCGAATATAATAGTTGTGCATGGTTGCACGGAAGCACATTCGTCAGAGCGGTTGTAATATTTGTGTCTGGCAACAAGGAATCACATTCGCCATGGAAGCATGAAGATGTCATCTGTTGTAACTTTTAGTCAGCGTCTTCTTCACCACTGGATTCAAAGATTGTCTTGGATTTTCACAAGTTTCTTCGGCCATACATGCACATGCTTCTGTGCATGGCATGTGGTTGGTTCTGCATGTGCAGTCGGCTCGGCGACATAGAGACTTCTTGCAGTGACAGACAGTCAGCTCCGGCAGACCCCGTGGTGCTGGATCTTTGGTCATGAGCACAGGCTGCAGGGCACCATCCTGAATTTTCCAGCCATGTCCAGCTGCTGGTGGAAGGCTCTGTGTAGGCTCCAATGCTCTCTTCCATACATAGGCCTGGTAATTTCCTCGCTTCATATGTTGCTGTAAGCTGTGGAATGTAGGGGAGATTTTCATTTCTTTGTCCCTTTTGACAGAACTGCCAGTATCTCACATTCTTCACTTTCATCCAGCCCCCTTGGTTGTTGAGTACATTGCACATATGAAGGCTTCGCATGCTTCTGAAGTGCTGTTGCTGAGCTCGGGTTCTCCTCCAAGCTGTCCCAAACTGGTCTGATGCTTTTACTGTCAAGTAAGACATTGAAACCCTTTTTCTTGCCGAGTCCTGAGAGTGCACTGTTTAACCGCACCCAGTGAGTGCGTGGAGCCGAGTAAAGCATTACACAGCTCAGGTCCTAGTTTGTGTGCCAAGCTGTGGATAGGAATGTACCTAGCTTTATCCTTGATTCCAGTCTGAAACCACAGCTCCCGACACTGGAGTTTTCTGTAGTGGGTGGTGCAGAGGACAGCCACATCTGTGTCAGGTGATTGAATCACAATCCTGTTGTGATAATGAGAGGCATGTTTTGCATGTAGCAATATTCGTGTGTCTCTCTTCATGATCTGACTTGAGGGAACCAGTTTTCGCAGTGCCCTCTGATGACTAGCACAGACTTCTGTGGGTTCTTGAAACCACTACCGATGACTAGGTGTTGACCATCAAGCAGAATGTCTACCCACATGTGGCCCATGTGTCTGCCAAGAAGGCACACAAGTTGACTTTGTTTTCTACATTTCCAATGTATTTGATCCACTGCTTTGGAATAGGAGTGGCTGGCCCTTGGATTGTCACCTCTAAGGCTGCAGATGTTCCTCGTTTCTCTCGCTCCCCAGCTTTGATTGAGAGGCTGGAGTACCAGTCGAAGACAACATCCCGCTGACAACCATTCCGACGTAGAGGGGCAGTAACCAGGCTGTAATACTTGAATGCCATTTCACCGAAGTTTTCAGCACCAGCGGACTTTGTCATCTGTACCAGCACCATTGCATCGACGATGTGGGCCGTATACATCTAGCTGGTTGTGACTTGTGGCAGTTTTGGATGGACATCTACCTTCTTCTCTATCAGCAATGAGTACGCTCTTGTTGGTCTTCCTCAAGCTGCCATCGTA
Source organism: Eptatretus atami (assembly GCA_035128595.1). Classification (NCBI taxonomy): domain Eukaryota; kingdom Metazoa; phylum Chordata; class Myxini; order Myxiniformes; family Myxinidae; genus Eptatretus; species Eptatretus atami. The sequence continues at coordinate 139,672,529 of CM068953.1, read as the reverse complement.
ATGGGCCAGGGATAATGGCACTGTTGATAACTCGTAGCTGAGGAGTTCTCTCAGATTGATGTCCCTTGACTTTACTGTGATCAGAAGGCGGCCAAAGAGTTCATGGTCAGCACTAAGAGTGATAACTTTCTCCTCAGTTAGCTTCACTGTTTTCTTCTTGCTTAGTGTGGCAAATGTTTTGATCTTCAGGTTTGGCAAGGAATCCCAAAATGTCACTTCATTGGTATTCAGTCTCTGTTCAACAATTGTTGTCACTTGAGCTGTGCCGATCTGGTAGGAGTTAACCATGCATGTAGCAGCATCTGGGGCCATCCTGATACCTGTGGCAATGTTAATCAGCTGTTTGATACCTAATATTGAAAATTGGTTGAGTCTCAACAAAGATATTCACGTTTACGTTACCCTCCCCTAAATTTTGCTAGCCCACAGTGACCCTCTTGGTAAGTACCCTTGGTATGTATAAGGCTGTAGAATTTTAATGATACCACAATTTGAAACCATACTACCTGGAGGTGTTCTATAGGGTCTATTCTACCACTCTGTCATGTCAACCTTTTCTGTAGGGAGTGTTGAACGATTTCATTTTTTTCAGGTCCTTGCTCCTGGATTAAGGCAATAATGGGTACTTTTCAGCGAAAAGTTTCAGGAGAGCAGCAATTTAAAATCAAATAATGGCTTTTTAACCGAAAATACTGGCTCATAATATTTGAATACGCCTTTTCATGGTCAATTTACTGAATTTTACACTTTCCTTATATCTACCACCAATACAATAGAAAATAAGAGCATATAGCCAATTTCGCTAAGGTAGAATGGTGGCCATTTTGGAAAATGGTCGCCGAAGCTGACCAAGGCACAATCTCGGGTGGCTCATATCTGAATTGTTCGGAATACATTATTCTACATGTGTACCATTTTGGTGCTTTTATGCAAATTTGAAATTGATCTGAAATATCAGACTACGCTGCAGGACTACCATGTGTGTGAATGGCAGCATCATTTCAAGTCTTAGACCTTGTGTAATATTATTATATATATATATATATATATATATATATATAATATATATATATATATATATATATACACAACTGGGACATATATATATATATAAATATATATATATATATATATATATATATATTACATGCCTGGCGTTGGCTTAATGGTGAGAGTGGTGGGCTTGGGATCTAGCGTCCTGAGTTCAAATCCCCTCAGCTGTTGAATGAATACCAGGTGGGTTAACTCAGCCTGTCATCTTCTGAGGTCAGCAAAATGAGTGCCGGCTTGCTGGTATCCTGTGTCGGAGTGGTGACCCATCCAGGATTGTGCCCAATAGCCAAGGAGACTGGTTATGCAGCACCAACATCCTGCACAGAGTATGGTCTAATCGATGGATGTATATATAACATATATATTATTGTTTTTTTTAAAAAGCTTATATGATTTCAGCAAATATCGCACATCATGTCTATCTACCCGAGTGCAAGGCTTTTCACTCAACCACATTCCCTTTCTCTCGTTTTCTCTCCACCTCTGGGAGCATGCTGCTGGTTTTGTCCAAATTTTCCTCAAGCTCTATAATATAGCATCTCGTCGCCAGGTCATGTCATTCCCAAACCCGACTCATGATTTCTACTTTCGTTCGCCTTGTCTCTCTGTGCCTATTCATTTTCAATTGTTCACCACCACGTATGTACGTATGTCCTCTTGTTACTCATAACTCATTTTCAGTATCCACCTTCTAGCCCATATAACTCTTCCATGAGTTATACATCGCTGGATCATCAACAAATTTACCTCTCTCATCGTGTACCCTGTATTACTTATTGAAAGGAAAATCAATGAGTCAGTAAGAAAACATTTTGTGATATGAGTGTTCATAATAAATTCGAGGAACATTATGCAGTTACTTCGTTTCTTTGTACTTATTGGAAAATCCTTCCACTAACAGGCAAATGATTTATCCATTGTTTCGAGCCAGAATCCACAAACTAAAGTCGTTCATAGTCACTGGGGTGGCCTTCGAGTAGCATTTTAAGATCATGGGGAAGTTCGTTCCACAGAGTGGAAATGATGGCTATATATGTTGTATATGTGGGTTTAAAGAAAAGTAGTCTTCTAATATAGATGTCACAGACAATAGAATCTTACATTGCGTTCATTATTCATAGCTTTGTGCCTTTGATAATTATAATCACTTCCACAATGTGTGTATATTTTCTGTTGTTCTGCATGCTATGTTATTGAATAGCAAGTCAAGGTGTGGTTTTGAATTCCCAATAGCAAGCTGTTTCAAACAAAAAAAAGAAAAATAAAGTTAACAGCTACATATCTCAATTTAAGCTCAGCGAACGAGTAGAGAGAATAGAAGAATTCCATCAACGCTGTGGATGTGAGGAGCCAGCCAAATAATCGGCCCACAGGGATTCTCGTGGCTCTTTGCCCAATGTAGAACTCAGATGGCTTCTCCGCCTGGAAAACTTTGTGTGTGTTAGACTTCCCGGAACCTAACATTAAATGCCCTCCCCAATCCCCCACTGGACTCCTTTGCATGACGCATCGCCCCCCCCCCCTTACTCTTCAGATGAGTCTGGATTGACTGAACATGAGATTCATAATTATGCATGATATTCCTCGACTCTCAGCTTGTCATTTGCTTTTGCTATCTCATACCGGCTAAAAGTCTTCGAACTTTGCAAGTGTTTTGGAACGGATGGGATCAAATTTATAATCGAGAGTTTTAGTGTGTCCTCATGCTTTATTTTAAATGAGCACACTTTACATTTAAATATCAAGAAAATTAAACTTTTTTTTGTTGTTGTTGTTTGTGCTACTCCTTTGCAACAGGTGTAATGGTCTAATATCGATGACAAAGCAGAGGTTATCCAGAAGATGTGGTTTCATAATGTGGGTTGAAGGTAGCAGTGTTCAGTATTTTGATTCACAGCTTCAAGATCTCAAGGTGATTATCAGAAGAAATAGCACGTCATTATCAGATTATTGATTGAAAAACATCTGGTTAACTAATGAACTTTCAACAGAAGACAATCTACCTGGTCTAGTGTACTTGTGGAAACACTCAACAGGTTGTGAGAGGCCTTCACTCATAATGACAGAGCTATGGGGGAAATCAGGACAAGTCAATAAATACTTAAAGGTTAAAACGAATGCTAAATAGGTCACCGACCGCTCCTTCACAGGATACTCGACTGAAGACGATCTGAACAGGAATTTTGAATTTGTTCAGGTTGCTGGCGATAACTCGTCTCATCTTCATGAAAGACACAGTGAGATGTTTGACGTCCACTAACTAGTGGCATCGGAGGGGACACCCAGTTAAACATCCGTTTGAGGGATGGCACTCCCGTTGATGAAACACCAAGATGACATTTTATAGCTGGGTGGAGATTGAAACGCAGACTCGACAGCTTACAGGAGAGTATGCATACTTATAGGCTATCCTTCCATCCCTCCAGAGTTTATAGTTAACTTAAATGCCTCGCTGTAAATTGTGATGGATTTTAGAATGCTGCCATTTAGAGGCTATTTCACCCACCCCCTCGAACACAAAAGGTTTTTGGAAGAAAAACAATTATTTATCAACACCATTATATTTCTTTGTCAAATTATATTTTGGGTATTTATTTCGTATGAGCAAATACAAAGCTGTCGCTTCACTGATGGGAATAACGAAAGAGGGGGAGAGTGGGAGGGGTGGGTGAGAGAGATGGGAGAGAGAGAGAGAGAGAGAGAGAGAGAGAGAGAGAGAGAGAGAGAGAGAGAGAGAGAGAGAGAGAGAGAGAGAGAGAGAGAGAGAGAGAGAGAGAGAGAGAGAGAGAGAATATGACAAGACCTGTCACTTTGATAAGATAAGAGCAAGGATGACCCAAGCTTACCTTGCCGTGATATTTAACCCCCCTGAGGATATTTGACTGGTCAAGGGTTAAACTTGACCATCACCGCTGCACCTCAACACAAAGTGCAGTTTCCTGTGTGTTTCTTATTTTACAGCGATGGCCCGCTTCACACAGGGGCAACAAAGGTCTCATCGGCTTGACCTGCGTCCTCCTGAACCAGAGTACAGACAACCGACTGAAGTACAACACAATGACTGGGAGATCACAGGTGTATTAGGGGAGAATGCAGTCATTGGTGCTGTGTTTGCTTCTTGATGTTGGGGAGTTTCTGCTGCTCTGGATTTTTGTTAATCCTTGTTTATTTTTCTACTTTTTCTACTTCTGTCTTAATTTTTCCTCTCCTTCTGCCTTTCTTCTTCTATCTGCCACTCCTTCATTTCTTTGTTATCAGTTTTTATTGTTCTTCTCTCTTCCTCCCTCTTCTGTGCTCGTCTTTATGTCTTTCTTCTTTCCTCTTTCTGCCTTCTTCTTCAGCACTGAGGATTTCACATCACATTTTTCTATCATATTTTATGACAGTGTTTGACTTTTCTTTTTTCAAAAATCCTTGTGGAGCTTCAGGATAAACAATGTTACCTGTTTTTCCATGAGATGCCAAGACTCCATCCGAACCCCAACTCTCTGTCCTCCCCTCCTCCTGCTCATAAACGCGAAAGGGCATTCTTGAATGGATCAGCACATATTTAATATCGTGTCACCACAATCACCGAGTTTGAAGTTTTATTTTAATGTTGAAGAAAATACATCGGAGACGTTCGGATTCCAAGTAAATTCTCTTTATTCAAACCGCAATCATCCGAACCACTTGTCCTTCTTCCAGATAACCTGGAACCTGAAATCCCTCGATTAATCAGAACTCAAGTTATATTTCATATATAAAATCAGGGGCAAAATGATGCCGCTACAGAACTTCTTCTGCAAGTGTGTTAATCAAACGGAAGGTACACACAAAATACATAATATTGGAGAATAAGAGATGTTGACTATCCATCTAAACTAATATAGGGCAAGGGTGTGTGTGTGTGTGTGTGTGTGTGTGTGTGTGTGTGTGTGTGTGTGTGTGTGTGTGTGTGCGCGCGCACGCGCGTCGCATCGTTGATTGGTATCTTCGTGTGTGAGTTTCAGAATGTGGAATGGAGTCCTCCCAGGTGGGCTCAATGTATCCACCTATATTTTTTATTTCTGTAAGGGTTCACGATTCATGGCCAAGTGTGAAGTTTTCTGTTCTCAAAGTTTTATGCCGAGGGCTCTCTTCAGGATCGTCTCTGAGCCCCGGACAGCTTCCAACTGTAATTCGTTTGTCATATATTCCCAGGGATGGTTTTTAATATCTCTGTGAGGTTCTTTGTCATCTTTCCCATGAGGTTTGTCATCATCACTGGTACAACTTTGCATTCTTCAGCTTCAAGGATCTTTTCACTTCATTCTTGAGGTCTTGGTTATTTGGTCATTTCATTGATTTCTGTACGTTTAGGCCTAGGTGGAGACCGAAAATGGGGTTGCCGTACGGTCTTTGATTTGATGTCGCACGGTGACCTTAAGGGGGCCCTGCGGCGGCCATAGAATTTTCAAGGCAGAGCAAGGTAGCCTCAAGGTGCCCCAGCAAGGCGACCGCAGGGGGCCCTAAGGCGAACGTGCGGCCAGAGGACGGTAACGAATGGGTTAATTTTTTTTTTTTTACCATTTCTTTTTTCGGCTTGTCGAATTGCTAGGCGAACGTAGAAAGAAAAAAAGTATAACTCCGCGTTATAATTCCACGGCGACCTTACGCCTCTAAAATATGCCAAAGGCGGCTAGGGCCACCCTGAGGCCACCGCAGAAACTCTGCGGCCGCGCACGTTCTGTCAATTCAGAGGGCGTACGGCCACCGTATCCTCGCCGTAGAGCAAATGTGACTTAGGCTTAGTCCAAAATCACTGGTATTAACACCTCACTGAGCAATGCCTTCTTCTCTCTTTTTTACCTACGTTTATATCTGGGTGCAATGCTTTGTTTTTGATGTTCACGCTCAATGGGATCATTAGGTCGTACGTGAGCGGTACTTCCATGTTTCAGTCCATGCTTTTCGTTAATGTTCCCACAAATTTTCTGGAATGGGATATCAAAATTTTCCAGATGTGCCTGTGGTAACATTCAATATCTGTTTGTGTCGTTGTGTTACAGCTATTCTGACATGAGATTTTTATTATTATTTGTGTTCGTCATTAAGCATAACATATCACTCTCTTTGCTATTGCCACACCACCCCTCACCTGTCTCTTCTCTTTTTTTTTCCTCCTCCTCCCCCCCACCCACTCTCTGTCTGTCCTCTCTTCACTCCCCCCCTCCGAATATAATGCAGCACTCTCCTCTCACACCTCTGTCGCTTTCTCGCTGTCCCTCCCTCTGTCTCTCTCTCTCTCTCTCTCTCTCTCTCTCTCTCTCTCTCTCTCTCTCTCTCTCTCTCTCTCTCTCTCTCTCTCTCTCTCTCCACAGTGTATTGCAACATTTTGGAGACTTTGCTCTCCCAAACTCCAACCCCCTTCCTCACCTTTTCCCCCTTCCTCACTCTTCTCCACTTCCTAGCTTCCCCTTCTTCACCCACTCCTCACTTCCCCTCCCTCCTCTCCCCGCTCCTCCCTTCCTCCATCCTCACCGCTTCCCCTACCCCCCTCTCTCTCTCATTCTCTTTCTCCACCCCCCTCCCCTTCACACCACCATCAGCGAAGCGACAGGTTGTATTTGCTGGTGTAAAAATAAAAGTCTCAGCAAAGAGAAATGGTCAACAGCAAAAAGTACCCTCAAGATATCTGTGAGGAACTGTTCATGATGCTCAGAGCGAGTATATACTAGAGTATTGTTGTAGTCATGCGGACCCGTTGATCAGTGCTATGGTCGCTTTAGTGCTGTGTCAAGAAAAGCTGGCTTCACTGATTTCTGGAGACTGTCTCACGAACACCGTTAATATCGAGTATGAAGGTTTTCTCAGAGCATTGTATTACTTTTTAAGGTTTGTCATATGGTTGCTGCAAGGGATTCTCGACAGCATGACGCTATATGAATACAATGGTGCACTTAGAAAATTACTGGGGAACAAAAAGTGGGCGTGATGAAGGCGTACATGTTGGTGTTGCCCGGAGGCCCTGCTTGGCCTCACAAAGTTGGTTGGCTAAGTTGGTGGCATCAGGCAAGGTGTCATCGAATGCTGAGAATAATTATCCTGGGAGAGGAAGTGGTGCACTGTACACTATCTCTGCAGTGGAGCATCCAAGATCGTCTTTTAGAGCAGTTCACGTCCCAAGCATGGCCATAGGTATGACGTCTGTCCAGTGCATGGAATTGTCATGGCCTTTCAGGGAAGACTTGACTTGGTGGTGGAAACACTCCACCACACCAGTCACTGCTGGATGGTAACTGGTGGTTCGCACACAATGGGTATCCAGGAGTTGAGTCAGCTCACAAATTAGAGCTGATTCAAACTGGTAATGACAATCGGTAATGATGGTTGATGGAACACCAAAATGTGCCATCCAGTTGTGGACAAAGGACCTGGCAATGGTAGGTTCGGTGATGTCAGCTATCGGAAAGCCACCGGTCATCGAGTGAAGCAGTCAACGCAAGTCGGTAAACAGCGGTTCCCATTTGAAGGTGGTAGGTGACCAACAAGATCCATATGGACCTTGTCAAAACACCTATCTGGTATTGAAAAGCTACGAAGTGGTGCAACAGTATGACATTGGATCTTGGAGCATTGACAATGAAGACATTGCTTGGCCCAATGATGCACATTGGTGTTGATGCGTGGCCAGATGATGCTGGGTGATAAGTCATTGGGTTGCTCAAATATCCGGGTGCACGATTGAGTGAAAAGTGTCGAAGACTGTACGATGGAATGCCGCAGGAACAAAAGGGTGTGACTGTCCCACGTGACTGTATTACATATGAGGGCAGTGTCTGTCTCTGGGAGCGGTACCTTGTGAAATGTAAGTGAACCTGCTGCAGACTGTAGACAGTGGAGCTCCTTGTCCTCCCATTATGCTGCTGCAAGTGCATTACCATTAATGGCCAGTGTGCTAGTGGATGACATTGCCAATACCTCGATGTGTGAGAGGGCGTTGGCCGCTGAGCTCGTGATTCCTTTGTTGTGCTGGATGTCAGTGGTGAATTGCAAGATATAACTGAGTTGGCAAAGTGTGCAAGGAGAGTGAGAGTCCGAATGGATGGATAGAGCGAAAGTTAAAGGTTTGTCGTCAGTCAGGACAGATAATTGTCTGGCCTCTAAGAAGTAGTGGAAGTACTTGATGGAGAGATATACAGCGAGTAATTCCCTATTGAAAGCACTGTACTTGCGCTCTGTTGGTTTTGGCATTTTAGACAAGAAGGCCAGTGGACGCCAATCGGCATCGATGAACTGGTGAAGGGCCACACCCACCGCGACATCAGATGTGTCAACCATCAGGCATGTTGTGCCTCTGGCTTTGGATGAATCAGGAGTGAGGTATTGGCCAGTTTGTCTTTGTTAGTGCAGAAGGCTGACAAGGTTGGCTTGGCCCATTGGAACACTACAGGGTGCTTACCAGTTGTGAGTAACTCATTCAGGGGCTGCAGTGTTGTAGCTGTGTTTGGAATAAATTGATGATAAAAGTTGAGGCCCAAAAATTATCGCAGGTTGCATTGAGATGACGGTAACAGGAAACTCCGAATAATTTGCACCGTCTTCTCGAGCAGACAGATGCCTGAGCGGTTAACATGGTGGCCAAGGAAATTAAACTTCGGAACGTCGAATATGCACTTTATGGGATTGATGACAATGCCGAAATCCTGCAAACGGGTCAAGAGGACACATAAGTGTTCCTGATGTTTTTCTGTGGCTGTGCTGGTGATTAAATGATCGTCTATATACACATAGCAGAAGTGTAATTGCTGAAGCACCTGATCGATAAAACATTGAAAGGTTTGTGCGGCATTGTGTAGGCCAAAAGGCATGGTGACTGCTGTCTTTGGGTTGTCATCTGGATCCACAAAAATGTAATGGTGTGTACGAACGAGGTCGGTCTTGGAGAAGAATGGAGTGTAGCATTAAAATCCTGAATGTGTGGAATTGGGGTAACGGTCTGGAACAGTCGCATTGTTTCAGGATCGGTAATCCCCACTAGGACGACATTCCCCAGGTATCTTTTTGGGTACCAGGTGTCGTAGTGAAGCCCAACTCCTGGACAATGGTCTGATGATCCCACATTGTAACATGCACTCAAACTCCTGTTGGGCGATACATAATTTCTCGGGTGCTAGCGGGCAAGCACAAGGGAAAACGTGAAATCCCTTGCTCTCGATATGATGCACGATCTGATGATTGATGGGCTGGATTGTCGCCGATGGGCTTGTTATCGATGCTAAGTCATAAAGTACTTGCTGAAAAGAACACGTGGGTGTCGATGGAAGACGCATGATATTCAGTGACAAAATAGTGGATGCTTTACCGAGAACACAAAGCTGTGGTGAGGCATCCAATAAATGGCAATGTTTGACGTCTATGAGGAAATTGAAATGTCGCAAAAAAAATGCACCGAGGATAGAGTATCTGGTGTTAGCAATTGTAAACACCCGTAGAAATGAGCGATGTAAATCCAATCAAGCTGGGAGAGATGTTCTCCAAAAGTAGAAATATCACTGTTGTTAGTGGCATGTAATGAATATTCCTGTCATATTTTCCGCCCAGTGGCAGACGGCAGCACAATGCTCACCTCTGCCCCTGCATCCATAAGAAAACGAAGTCCGCTAGTAAAATTCACGAAGAATAGAAGGTGACTGATGTATGGCCCAGGTGAACTCGTTACCATTAGTTGTGGGCCTCGTTGTTTCCCTGTGGCAGGTATGAGCACAGTGCTCTATACTGATGAGCATTAGCACCGAAGGCCATGTGGTACTAGCACCAATCTGGAGTGTTCACAGAAGGTGAAGGTGAACAGTAGCTCGAGGTATGGTGTTCCACTGTGTTCCTACATGGGGTACACAAAGATGGGCATGACTGGTGTTGCACAAATTAAGCTCCAGGACAAGCTTCTTAAGGTCCACCATTTCAGATTGTAGCTGTGTGACGTGCTGTGGTAGAGGTGTCACATTAGCCATGGTCAGTGTAACGGTGTCAATGGGATGATCAGCCAGATCTGCAATGGCGGGTTGTGCCAGTTCTGCATTAGCTGCGAGTGTCATGCGGATGTAGGGTGGTAAACGTTACAAGAACAACTCATGATTGAGCCACTGCTCAAAGGTGGCATGGCAGATTGGCAGTCACCAAGAAGCTGCTGTCGCAGCGGTAGTTGTTTGGGTCTTCAATCTCCTATATCCTCTGTTGTAAGAAGTTGTTGAAAGCGGTGGTGCTCAGATGGTGTCATGTGCTTTGTCAGCGTGGCCTTCAAAGTCATGTATGGGTTCTTTGGTGCAGGTTGTATTAAAATATCTCTCACCTCCATCACATGCTCTGGTGGCAAGGAGCCAACAATGAATTTGAATCACGTCAACTCGTTAATACTATTCTGGGTGTCGATTTGCGCTTTGACTTGCGTAAACCACAGCAGTGGGTCATGAGCCAGAATTAATACCACTGCCATTGTGATAAAGCTGGTTGAGCAACCGGGAAGAGCATGGCTGGATGGTGATTCCCAGCGAATGGTTACGCACTTCAAACTCCTTTTCCTTCCATTTGAATCACGTCGGGGTCACCAATTTAGCATGGAAGAAAATATATACATTGTCGATGTTTGGATATTGAGTGAATTCTCTTTATTCAAACTGCAACCATCTGAACCACTCATCCTTCATTCGGCTCACCCAGTACCAGAAATCCCTCAATAAACAAGAGCTCAAGCATGTTTATATATTATAAAATCAAAGGCAAAATAAGAAAAAGAGCAATCAGAGATTGCAGACCCTCGCCAGGACTTCTTTTGAGTGGTGCATTTTTTTTTATAGGTTTGAGGGTAAATCCAATATGGCTGCCAAACCATGTGACTTATGATATCATATGCGTGAACCTTTTGTTTCTCATGGACTGCCGGTCATACGTGTAAAGTTTCGCCTCGATTTGTTTAGCCACTTCAGAGAAGGAAATTTTTTAAGGTTTAAAAAACAAAACAAAAACCAATATGGCTGCTGAATCACGTGACCAATGACGTCATGAATTTTCTTTTCTGTGGACCATTTTATCCCTAGATGACCCTCAAAAATTTTCATCCTGAGCGGATGTGGCATTCTACATTTGCAATTATGACGTCATAACAAGGGCCCCTTTGACGTCATAAAAATCACCCTAATTCCCCATGAGGCATACTTGCTATGTGCCAAGTTTCAATTTTTTCCTTGGTGTGGTTTCAGATACAGAGGTCCAAAGATTTTCCATTTTTCCAATATGGCTGGCACACCACGTGACCAATGACGTCATAATTATCATTACAACATTCTACATGAGTAGTCGCACCAATGGTGAAAATTTCATCTCAATCCGACAAGCGCTTGCAGAGAAAAACACGAAAGTTCTGTACGGACAAACAGACAAACGGACAAACAGACAAACAAACAAACAAACAAACAAACGGACCCAAATGCAATACCCTCTCCTTTGGCGAGGGTAATGATGCTTCTACAGAATTACTTGGAACTTCCTTATCACTCGTCAATATATGACTATCTCAGTATTTTGGTGTATTTTGTGTCTCTTACAGTGAATAAAACGTTTTTCACCACATTTGGGAAAAAATATATCATTAAAATAAAACCCACTTTTGAAACCTACCAACCTCTAACTTACCAGGTACCGTTTTGAAATCTGCCCACTGAGGGACAAATTCATCGATATGGCTCAAAGAAGTGATGGCATAAATGTTTATCTTCGTTGCCATGTAATGGATCGGGGGTGTGTTCAGTTACCAAGTTTCTTGTAAAGCGCTCGCCAAGTGGCTTAAGCACTCAAGCAAGCACTCCATTTGAAACCGTTGATAAGGAACAGTTGGCTTGGCAAGCGTTAGCTAGCTGCTGGGTAACAACACACCCATGTACATCTCAACAGCATACAGTCCATCCAAAACGCCGACAATTAATCATGACTCTTTTTGTTGCGATGAAAATGGACCCTATTCATTTTTCATTGCGTTGTTTTAGTTTTTAAAATGTACATAAACTCTGTAGTGCTGTTGAGTGTACAAATGTGGACATGTATAGTACATTTCATATAACTTTAAAGTGTACATGTGAATTTCAAAGTGTATGCATACATATCTTCTTTCAAGTGTACGTGCACATCATAACTTCTCAAAGAAGAAGTTAAAAATATCTCTTGGGAATTTTCCCGGCCTCCCAACTAATTAATTACGTACGTTGGCATTTCACTGCCAAGCCAATTTTCATCACCTCTCATGTTTATTTACTTTATGTAACAGTGAATTACATGTCCATCAGTCTGTTTCTAAATCATGTACTTGGACACACCTTCACTGGGCGATGTACATTAGACCGCTGCCGTGAACGCTGCCAACAAAACATGCATTACCTCATTTCCTCTGCATGAGTTGTAAACAAAATGTACCTTTGTTTCCCCTCAACGGTACCTTCATTTAATGATTGTTGTTCAGTCATCAAACGTACACCAGAGGCCTGTGCAGTCAGTTCCAAGTCGAGGCATATTTGGCGCAGGCCAAAACAAAATGGCGGCTTCTGCGACATGAAAGTGGGCAGACCAAGATGGTTCATGATTAGCACCCCGTGAATTATCTTCAAAAGGGGTGTTTAAATTTACCCAAATATCAATTCGTTCACTCTCTTGGAGTTCCCTTTGTACACATGCTAAGTTTAGACGTGCTGGGTTTCACGATTTTGGATTTATGGAGGAGACACACACTGATACACACACACACATATACACACACACACACACACACACACACACACACACACTTGTTAATATATATATATATATATATATATATATATATATATATATATATATATATATATATATATTCATTAACATATCGGAATCCACCAAAATTCTTAATATGGAAACAGCCACAACCCACCTGAGTGCACAAACCTTGTGAGCACAATTCATCTACACCTGCAGCCTTTATCCACATTTTCTTATGTGTTACAAGAAACACGATCTTGAAAACACAATCTTTGTCTACTATTGAGACCCTCAATAAAGGAGTTTGATTCTTCTGGTTATCTGCCATCTACCCATAACCGTCTACAAACAGGCGAATAATCACGTTTGTCTGGTATCTACCCCAGTGGACATGGGCATGAGTGAAAATGGAAACGTGTAGACTACAAGATTAGAGAACATCATAAAAGGTGTATTGATAAATATATGTACTAGCAAATACCACCTATCACTTCACTAAGGGGAGTACTAAAGGGGGGAGGAAGAAAAAGACATGGAAAGAGGGAGAGAGTGGTGGGGGAGAGAGGAGGGGTGGAGGAAGGGAAGACAGTGTGAGGTGAGAGGAAGGGAAGGCAGACGTGTGGTGGAGCATTAATTACGATTCATACTGTTTCATTAAAATGATTCTGCATTAATAACAGTAAAGATGGGGAAAAAAATAATGTCTGAAATCCATTTTCTACCAGTCATACTATAAACAGGCCCAGAGACAAACACTGCCTGGGCGCGTCCGGAAACAAACACCACCCTGACGTGTCCAGACACAAACACTGCCCAGATGCGTCCGGAGGCAAACACCGCCCGGACGCGTCTGGAGACAAACACCACCCTGACGTGTCCAGACAAAAACACCACCCAGACGCGTCTGGAGACAAACACTGCCCAGATGCGTCTGGAGACAAACACCACCTGACGTGTCCAGACAAAAACACCGCCCAGCCGCTCTGGAGACAAACACTGCCCAGATGCGTCGGAGGCAAACCACCCCAGACGCGTCTGGAGACAAACACTGCCCAGATGCGTCTGGAGACAAACACCACCCTGACGTGTCCAGACAAAAACACCGCCCAGACGCGTCTGGAGACAAACACTGCCCAGATGCGTCTGGAGACAAACACTGCCCAGATGCGTCCGGAGGCAAACACCGCCTGGATGCGCCGGAGACAAACACCGCCCGGACGCATCTGGCAACAAACACTGCCTGGACACCGAAGGATATCTCAAAAAGTTGTGCACGGATTTGGATGAAATTTTGTGGTGAGATTGGGGGTGTGACAAAGATGAAATGATTAGATTTTGGTGAAGATCCGGATCCGGATCCGACTACTAGAATTTTTGAAGTGATTCTTCACCATTGAGAGATCGGGCCAAAAACGATATGTAGCACAATATCTCAAAAAGTTGAGGACGCATTCAGACTAAACTTGGTGCACTTGTTGAATGTGTGACTAGGAATAATTGGTTCA
>CM068953.1:139645475-139658216 GCA_035128595.1 Eptatretus atami | reverse complement strand
AATCCGGATCCGGATCTCATAATTTTTTTAAGTGATTCTTCACCATTGAGAGATGGGGCTAAACCATTATTTAACAGGATATCTCAAAAAGTGGTCGACAGATTCAGATGAAACTTGGTGGACACATTGGGTGTATTGCAAGGACGAATTGGTTCGATTTTGGTGAATATCCGTATCCGGATACGAGAATTATTTAATTTTGCAGTGCTTCTTCACCATTGAGAGATTGGGCCAAAAACGTTATATATCGCATGATATTTCAAAAATGTATTGGACCTGATATGTTCTCATGGATCAGGCATTGCATGGCGAAGGTATGCACTCTACCGAGTGCCCTTCTAGTTTGTGTATTTGTTTGTGCAATATCTGTCCACTTTTGAAAGGCCAATCTTTTAACATGACTCCGTTTTCCCTGCGGTCTATTGTTGCAGGATAAAAAAAACTCACAAAGCATTTTCCATTTGAGAGTAATTACGTCTCTTCTTTTGGAAATGTAGACGGTGGCTTGCAACTGGGCCTCATTGGTGGTGAACAGAAGCGTTTTAAAAAATAACAATATATACAAGGTGCACGGAGGTGAAATTCACTGCACGTGATGTGTAATGCGCCCCGAGTAAAACGAGTGTTCATTTACATATGTCTAATAAATAAAGAAGATGGAAGCAAAGCTGACATTAGGCCGAGGCTTCAGGGTTTGGCATGCTCACAAGGCTGTATCCTCGAATTAAAAGGTCCCTGAAGATAAAGAAAATATGGTAACATTTGTACATGTAGTGTTTTAAATAACGCTTTTACTTGCTTCAAAACATCATATCTTCCAGTCGGAATATTTCGAATAAAATGATTCCAACCCGTCATTTTTGAAGGGCTTTTATACAAATATATGTATGTATGTGTGTGTGTGTGTATATATATATATATATCAGGTGCTAATGTTTTGATTATTATTTTAAGTTAGATGTTTTGGAAATGTGATACGAATTGGGGATGGCAGAATAGTGCAAAGGTAGCATACCTACATTTGAGCTGTTTCGTCCTGATTTGATTCCTGACCTGACTATAAACTGTCACATTGGTGCTTCACATGTGGGTTGTTGCATCACAGGTAACACTGACCCTTGGATGGACGTTAAGCTGAGGATCTTCCTGCAAGCATTAGTTGGTGGATATTCATGATCCCACGGTGTCTTTCAACAAAGAATAGGTGAGTTATAGATGGCACTTTGGCGAAATTCCAACATTCATGCCTGAACCAACTCCAATCACTGGTTCATGAAAGACGTGGGCCAAGTGTACATGCTCTAAGAGCCGCCACCCTCAACCTAATGGGAAATGGCGTAAAGAGGAGAGAGTGGCTTTCATTATGTGTTGGCTTTCTGACAATTTTCCAAATTCCTGCCCTTACCTATACATGGGGAACCACACCAGCCTCGTATTGGTGCCTCCAAAAAATGATTCAAGCAGCAGCCGGGTGCCGCCTATGAATAATTATGGTATTAAAGTATTTTTTTCTTGAGAGTTGGCAGAAATATGGCATTCGTGTTGCGGGATGTATTTGATTTCCACTCGGGTGTTTTTTTTCATGGATACATCCTGGCAGATATCGGTTCGAGCGACCTCATCTAGTTTCCATTCCGTAGTTAAGGGCATGAAGCCTTTGTAAAGTGAAATTAAATGTATGTGTAATGTTCATTCATAGACTGCTGGAAATTAGTGGAACGTGCTCGAATGCAGCCGTGAGCATTATAAATGATGTACATTTATTAAATCCTGACTAATATTTGCAAGTGTTGCACAATTTGACCATATGTAAAATGTTGTTAAAACCTTCCAGTTCCGTCTCCATGGCTAATGCATTCAGGGGAAAGTTGTCATGCAGTTTGGGGCATTTAAAGATCACCCGGTCCGTCGAGATAGGCACATTGCTTCAATCTTATTCTCTTGTGTTTTAATTATTTCGATTTTTATGCGCTGAATTTTTTTCATCGTTAAAGTTCTTGCCTCTTTGGTGGAAAACAAACCAATTATTCAAACCAATGTGGTGCAAGAAGAAAATGACGTCATTATTTTGGGAATTGGAAGAGAACTGTACCGTCCAAAAGCACTGAAAATAACCTATCATGAGGTTGAGTCGCAGGGCCTTATTTATCTGTCACCATAGACAAGTCTGTGGCTTCTCAGTTTTGCTTGTACATCACATGTCGTCTTGTCTTTCACCCCTTGCACTTGCCTCCCTGCACTCCTCACAAGCCCAGGTCGAACACGAAGTCCAGGCTGTCTATTCACCTCCACCGACTTCATTTTTTTTTCCTTGTGTAATCGCTCCTGCCCCCTCCCCTTTCTGTCCAATTACACTCTTTACTCAGTTCTTCAGGGTTTCAGCTCAAACGCCATCTCATTTCCTCTCCCATACATACCCACAATCTCATTTACTCTTCCATTACTCACCTCCTTCTTAAGATCTTGTTTGAACGTGTGTCCAATGTTTGCATTTCCCCCAACTGCTGTCACCCAAGGTGGACGGAGGTTGTGTTTTCACCCCTGCCTCTTTGTCTGTCTGTCTATCTGTGAGCAGGATATGTCAAAAAGTTATGCATGTATTTGGACGAAACTTGGTGGACAGGTTGGGTGTGTGTGCAAAGGATGAATTTATTCAATTTCGGTGAAGATCAGGATCTGGATCTGGATACGAAAATTTTAAAAGTAATTCTTCACTCTTTAGAGATAGGGCCAAAAATGATGTATAGCACAATATCACAATATTTCAAAAAGTTTTGGACGGATTCGGACGAAACTTGGTGGAAAGGTTGGGAGTGTGACAAGGACCGATTGATTCGATTGTGTTGAAGATCTGGATCCAGAATCGAAAAGTTTTTTTTAACCTTTTTAAGTGATTCATCACCATTGAGAAAAAATACGATGTATAGCATGATATCTCAAACAGTTGTGGACGAGTTGGTTAGATGACAAGAACAAGCCGAATCGATTTTGGTTAAGGTCTGGATTCAGACCTGACCTATCAGTGGGAAAGAAACTGTAAACTGTTCAGCTTGGCGGAGGTGGCGGAGGTACGCGCTCTACCGATTGCCGTTCTATTTGCTTTATTTTTTTCTCACCCTTTAATTCCATAGACTATGTATTAAAAAAGAAGCAATGCAAGTTATTCAAACCATAGTTTAATAAATCAAGGTCCCTTCATCGCCCATATACATATATTCCTTTCGTCTATCACATCATTATTAGTACAAACACTGTGTGCTTAAAGTTGTTCATGTTCAAGTAAATTTGCTTTATTCAGTTACTGATACAGTGTACCAATACAGGTCACGTGATACATTAACGATGGAACAAAGCATCATGTGACAGTTTCCAAGACAAGCTGCATTCCATTACTTTGAAGGTTTTGTCACACAAACGTATTACACCTGAAATGTCATCCAAACTGAAATTTATGAGAAAAGGCTCGTTTTAATATTTCAGTGAAAGACGTAGTGTAGAAACACTAGACTAACCTGAAGTTCAGAATTTAAAATGGATAGAGCACGGACAAACAAGTATAGGTTGACAACCATTGCACAGGCTTCATGGGTCTAACTGTTGAAGTTCCTTGTCAGGGAACTCAATTTGAATTTTTGCAGCACACGGACCAGGGCTTCCATTTGTGGGATTTTGTTTAACCATCGTGTTTACCCTGGTTGAAGATGATGTCCGATATGGCTTCCAAATTACACTTTTATACATGGAATCAAATAAAACACCAAATACAGCATTGGAGCCATCAGGGAGAACCTGAAAAGGCCAAGATGGAGTCATCAGGAGAAACCTGGATAGGATTGGGGTTTCGGCTGCTATTCCTGTACCCTCAAATCCATCCAGGTGAAGCCAAGTGAACCTCACAAAAACAATTTGCAAGAGGTTACCTCTCCGTAGACACAAACAAAATGAAAGAGCAAAAGAAAAAGAGAAATTAAAAAAGAAAGAAAGAAATCGAGTCTCTTAGATGATCCAAGTATGTTTGTCTTCAACACTGCAACACAACATCCTCCATGTCTTGTGCTCTCAAGTCGTGTTGTTTTGCCGGGTTTTTTTCTGCGTAACTACAAAGTGAATTGATATTGATATTCTTGTTTGTTTGTTTGTTTTATTCGATTTTACTCAAAACTGTCCATCTGCTGCTTCACTGGCATGGGTATTTCTCCATGAAATACATCAATCATTTTAGAGAGAACATTTAGCCAATTGTCCTTAAGGTTAGCACTCGCCTACAGATGTTAAATAATCCGTGACGCATCTTGATGAAAGTAGGCCATCGTGTGACTGTACTCTGACTAAATTCTGAATTCCTAACCCAAATGACAATGACACAGCAATTGCAACAATCCAGGACATTGATTTTCCCACAGACTGCTTTGGAGCATTTAATTCCTCTTTCACGGAGAATGGTATATCACGCCAGACTCGGTGATGTAATGGTTAGTGTGTCTGCTCTGAGTCTGGGAGGTTTGTGGTTCGATCCTCAGCCCAGTCATTCCAAAGACTTTAAAAATGGTTTGCGCTGCTTCCTTGCTTGATGCTCAGTATTTAGAGAGGATACAGCATGGACAAACATCCATAAGTTGGCAAGCATTGTGCAGGCTTGATGGACCTCATGGTTTCTCCTCCTGCATTGAAATTCCTTTGAAGGGAACTCATAATATTGCCAAAGTGATTATGAATTCATTTTCTCTTCAAACAAGTGAGGTGGTAATTATTTTGCTCCACATATTGTAAATATTAGTATGTGCTACAATATTTAAGTGTCAGAATCATGTCTTGTCCCCACTATACGTTTACCGTACCACTTTATTCCCACCTTTTTGTGTGGTCGGCCAATGGGGGATGTTTGGCCCAAATCTTTCATGAACTGGCTGGCCAAATTCAGGCAAAAATTAGGAATTTGGTCATCGAGCTAGCGATACCTCGCCTACTCTCCAGGAATGACACAGTGGATCGTTAACGTCCATCAACTATTTTTAGCTGATGGGTTCCCATCCTTGGGTCCAACTGAGGGACATCCAACCTTCTGATGGTACGCTTTGCCTGAGCACCACTGATCAAAGTTTATTGTTAGGTTGTGAATCAAACCCAGACTAGACAGCTCAGAGGAACATATGCTACAACTGTGCCATCCTATCAGACTCTCCTGTACATCAAAAGACATCAACACATTTATTGCATAAATATTGTGCACTATGATGACATTATTTTATTTTAAGTTTACACCTTCAACGCACAGAATGAAAATGCCGTGCGAGCCTGATCATACAGTACATATGTGAATAGGGGGTCATGGTTTTTTTATGATTCACCTCAGAGAGATTGATAAATATATTTGATATTTCCACAGAAACTCGAAAAGTTGAATGAGTCTTTGGTCCCTCAGAACTATACTGTTTTTGAAAAATGGACCACCAGCAAAGGCTTTTCATTCAAAGTCCCATCCTTACAATGCCTCTCTTCACAGTACCTGAAAGTGCCTTGGGCTGGTGGTCACATAGAGTGCCATTGTGTTTTGAATGAATGGCAAATGAGAGTGCAGAGTATCACTTCTGATAGGAAAGACTATTACGACCACTTCAAGAAACACAGGACTGAAAGGTGACATTTACTCTATGAACAAACTGGTTTTGTTTCAGCGGGCAGAGCGTCAGTGAATGGTGCTACAGATAATGTGGCCTAAGGCTGGTGAATTGAGTTTTCTATCACAAACCCTCCATTCAAATTAATGTTTGTTAGGGCTATTTTGCTGCTGCCTCATGTAGAGCACGGCACAATTTTCAGAAGCTCGAGGGGAAGCAAGCACCGTGAGCATCGGCGGACACACAAGGAGATGACAAACTTCTGGGAATGCCTTCTGGACAGCAAGTAGTTGGACCTGTGCGTTGAAGAGACATTGAGAAGAACTGCCCAGGGCTGAGTTCACAAGTCTATTTGTATGAGAGTTAAAAGAAACAACCTTTTTTTCAGAATGATGTAAGGAAAAGGAAAAAGCAAGGAATTAAGCAAAGTGGAATAAATTCACTGCACAATATTTCAAAGAAGATTTATTGGAAGATTATCCATGAGCATTCGATGGAAGAAACTAGCAATGTTGGTGCACATTTTGTCTCAATTATCTTGTCGATTGTGAAGACGAGAGCTCCGTGATAAATAAGAGGTGAGTGAGAATCGTTCATTAAATTGCCTTTCTGAGGAGCTTTTTGCTAGGGAGTAAATGAGCAAAAGCATCACGCCTGTTCGGCTTCGGGGATCGCTGCTTATTTCGATTTCATGCACTTTTTTATGCAAGCGCAATTTCTTTTTTCCTTTCTTTTTTCCAGTCTTACATCTTATCCGATTGCAAGCAATATGTCTGTGCGAGAGCAATCAAGGCAGAAGTTTCTATAACCAAGAAAAACAAACAAACAAAAATAACAAGTTGCCTGGAAAGGAGGCAAATGTTTAAATCAATAGGAGACATGCTGACGCCTTGCAAAGTATATGTGATTGGATACTTAGCCTTTGCTATTGCCATTTTCTAATTTGACATCGCTTTTGCCAAAGTGTTTGATTTTTTTACTCTTCAAATGGTTTTCGTGTGCAGAAGAAACACGTCAAGTGCTGCATTGCGTTGGGTTTAAGATTGCCGAGCCTTTTTGCAAAATGTTTCGAATAAATCTCTTCAAATGTGATTATTTTTAATCCTCTCAGAGATACAGAAGTTTCTTTCAAGCTCGTGTTGCTATTCGATAAAGATTAGAAACCAGTGTTTGGTTAAAATGAAAGTTTCTTCCTGGAACTGCCAAACTTCTGCAGTACTTTGCCTGACCTTGGATTCTTAAGGTCTTTGATGATAAGCCTTTGAAACTTAAAACTCAATCTAACTAGACAGGAAATAGGGGTAGAAACTAGTTTATAGAATTAACACAAAAATATGAAAGGATTTGATTAGACTAGTCTGATAATTTTATTCTTGCATCACAGATTTCTAAACTCAAAATAAAGAGTTAATACAAAATATTAACTTAATAATGACCCATCCGACTACACGAGAAAAGATTGTATACTGGTCACTTTGGCAAATTGTGAAATTATATTTTGGGGGCATAAAGCAAAAGTGAGGTGTGGTTTCTAAAATTTGATCAACAAACTTTGGAAGGGTTAGTGTTAGCTGCATGGCAATGTTGGGAAATGGAAACATATAGTTTGGCATAATTATGGCTTAGGAAGGCCATAATTATGCTGTACACAGTTTTTTATTTTGATATACAGTAATATCCTGGTTTACGTTGCCCCTTTTTATGTCATTTCACAAATACGTCATCACGTTATTAATACCACTTCTCAATATTCGTCATCTCATCTCACACTTACGTTGTTCTAAAAGCCATAACTTTTATTCTCAAGCGTTTTCAGAACTTACAAGACTGATAAAGACCCCAAAATACATCGCAAAAGTACCAAATCTGGAAATCGCAAAATCGCCGAAAGTCAAAATTTTTTGATGTTGCCGTGTTATTGAGTTTTCCTCCGATCTATAAATATGCTGACGTTTATTGAAGAAGGAGGGAGAAGAATATATTCTTTCATGTATACATATGTGTACTTAAATATAACTGTCAGTAATCAAAAAAAAGAGTAATGTCAGAGGTAAAAAGCAAAATATAATACCTGAAGTTGTGACATGAGGAATGCATCCCCCACTTTTTGCATTCGTTGGTATGAGAAAATTACTTAGATTTTTGTCATGTTGATATTCGTCACACTTTTCAGGAATGCATCACTGACGTAAACCGTGGTCTTACAGGACCATCCTCCGTTCAGTATGTTGGTGCTGCCAAAGCAGTTTCTTGGCTAGGGTTTTCTGGGTGGTTTGTCATTGTCTTCTGGGGATTGTTTGTCCATGCTCTATCCTCTTAAATGCTGAGCATCAAACAAGGAAGAAAAACGTACAATTTTTTTTATGTAATGTTTTTGGTGTGACTCAGCAGGGGTTTGAACCACTGACTCAGAGAGGATGCCCTAACCATTATGCCGCTGGTGCAGTATTCAATAGGAAGTGATAAAGAGGTTGATGATCTCTGCTGACTGGTGTTCAATGAATTAACAACATCCATCTCTCCAGAATGATGCCAACTGCATTGATCTCATTGCCCCATGAAAACAATTTTCTTTTTTAAGTTGGATAACTATTCCTGACTCAAAACTTGGAAAATATCATGTATACAAAAAATATAGTTTCATAAATATGAGACACCAACAAATGTTTGAATTTTGAATGGTAATTTAGACAAACATCAGTCATTTTAATACTTCTGCTTGGGATTTCAGTACTTGGAAGATCCATTTCACTTTTAACTAAGGATAAAACTGTGAATTAAATTTCAGTTGTTGTAGTTCCAAATGAGACTGACAAAAGCAATGGTTAACACATTATTGTTTGATTACGTAATTTCATAAGCCTGGTGTTGGCTTAATGGTTAGGGTGGCTGGCTTAAGATCTTGGGGTCTTGAGTTCAAGCCCCTTTCACTGTTGAAGTAACACCAGGTTGGTTGACTCAGCCTGCCATCCTTCTGAGGTTGGCGAAATTAGTACCAGCATGCTGGTAACAGGGGGCAATGTAATGTAACAGGGCATGGTAATGAAACCTCAGTACGGGGCAATGCATCAGTGGCACAGCTGTGCCCCCAGAAAATGATGCAGCCAATCAGCCACCGGCAGCATACAAATAAATAAATAAATAACCTAATTCGATTAACTTCAGTCATCCTCTTCTTCTTCATTTTCATTAATATCATCATCATATAATTATCAAAAATCTCATGATAATCTTCGGAAGAATGGGAAATGTGTGAGAGTAAATCACATTAGACCAGCAAAGTATTCATTACCCTTCCTCACCAACAAACATTTTAAAATGCTAATTATTAAACATCAGTTTGCAGCTGAGATCTCACGGTAATACCCAAACTACAAAATAAGCAGTAATGAATGACTTCTTTAAATATGACTAAGATTGTAATAATTCCAGTTCACGCCACTTATTTGTGACATTTTATGTCATGCAATTCGAATGCCCCCTTGTTGACATTACTCTGATGTAATAATTTACAAATCCCTATCATCCTCCTGCACCGGTACTTTTATTTATGTTTTACAATTGATAATTCTTTCTGGTCTATTTCTGGTATTACATGAAACCTCAGGACGTACTTTCTGTTTCAGTAAATCCACTCTGCAGATTAACTGCCCGAATTCATATGCAGCTAAGTTTTAAATTACTGTTTTCAATTTCTGTTCTTGGTACTTTATTTTCTCTTGTTTTATCATGTTTCACTTCCACTTATTTAGTGATTGAACACCTCATCTTAAAGTCAGTTTCGGCAAACTAAGTGCTATTTGCCCCTTACAATGTATCACTTTGTTATTAATTGATGATATTTATGATTTGCTCTGTGAATCTAAATCTGAGACAAACCTCTGATATGTTTTCAAAATTACTCCAATACCTCATTTTTTTACCTGTCATTTCTTATTCTCGGTTATAAAATTATTTTACCTCTCCAAAAGAAAGGGGGAAAAAACCTCTCATGACTTCTGAAAACATTGTTTTTATCATTTCTTATTGGCAAAATACACAGAGTATTCTCATCGCAAATGGTAATTATTTTGTATGCTTGTATTTTTATATTTGTTGACTCCTGACAGCGGTAATACCCAATGCTGTGTCTACATTATAAATCTTAGCAGATACCTTGGACACGAAAGATAAATGCTTAATTTTCCATCTCACAAAAATATAAGTTATTTCATTCTGAGTAGTAGCTGAATGTCGTCTATAGTGTAGCTGTATCACATAGTTAATTTCCTTGTCTGTAACTGCATATAGTCCATTAGTGCTGGCTTTATCTGCACATAGTCTATAGCATTGACTGTATGTGAACATAGTTCAGAGCAATGACTGTATCTGCGCATAGTCCATAGGGGTGGCTGTATATGCATGCTGTCCATTGCGGTGGCAGTATGTGAACATGGTCGGTCATAGGGATGGCTGTATCTACGGGCCAAACTAAACATAAGGATATTAAAAATAGCACATTAGCAAACAGGAGACATGATATGATTCCATATCTCATGTTTGTATCATTAATGGAGCTCCTAATGATAGCGATTGAAAGAGCAGTTCATGCTTTCGTTTGCACTACCAGGAAAAGTGGCTAAAACATGGATTTAATATTCGCTGTTATTTGTTTATTTTTTTGTTTTAATTGTAATAAAATGTTCCTAATTATCCTTAATAATTAATTTCAATGCAAATTTAATTAGTAATATTATCGCCAATATTTTATTGTTAACATTATATGATTATTTTAACATTAAAAATGTGACACTTAAAGTTTCATAATACAAACTCCTCAGTAAAATATTATTGAATCACTTCGTCGTACAAATAATTAATTGTGAATTTTTACTTTTTCCATTTGTCTATCTCACATGTTGCTTGAATGTTAACATTTTTTCATCCACGAGCTATGATATTTCTCATTATTACATATTTTATTTCCTGGAATCTACCTTTTCTGCCGGTATTCTGAACAACTATAGAGAAAGTGTGATATTGTCTCTTTTTGAGCTTTGGTCTGGAGTATCGAGTAAAAAACTTATTTTAAAATTTAAATTTTTTTACAAGACACGAATAATCATCCAAAGTTAAGCCAAAAATAAAAAGTAAAACGAGTGTTGCATAAAAATAAATAATACATTAATATATTTTCTTCATAAATGGATACTCTCATGCAATGAAAAATAAATAAAACATCGGCATATCTTGGACTATTGCGAGTGTCTTGTTTGTATAACTTTTTCAACAGCACTCATCATGTCGGATTAATCATTTTGAAAATGAAATGCATTGAAAAGGATATGATTGTCCTTTTTATGAGAAAACATGAGCGTCAGCACAGATTGATTCAATTCACGACTTAATTTGGATCATTTTGATTCAAACGCTCAATCACCTTTGGCACAATCACAGTTTCATGAATACAATCTGCATTACAATTGAGAACGAGTGGGACTGTCTGGTGAGTCTGCACTTAGACCCAATAAATTGCCATTTAGTTTTATTTCTCAGGAGGGTTTCAAAACTTTTTCATATTAATTTCAAAAGACAAATTTTTCCCAGCAGCCTTGAATTTATTTTATATTTTTATATTTAATGCTTTCATTATTTTGAATGAGTAGCCAATCATGTTCTGATATGGAGTATGTTATGGTGGCTATTATAGAAGTGTTTCTTTTTGAGACTGCAATCATTTCTCAAATACAAGCAATTTTATTGTCATGATAATTGTTCACTGGTAACTTCATATTAGTCTTTCTTGCTTCCAATAACACAGGGTGTCAGGAGAAGCATGTGCCAGAATGTAAATGCCGTTCTTTTTAAATGTGCAGTGTGACCATATCGTAATCATTTTTTTTTTTAATGCAGGCAAGACTCATGGAAGTGAGACAACAAAGGGTGAGGACAACTCCCAGAAAAAGGACATTAGTGACATAGACCAACAAGCAAGGGATGGAGAAACAGGCATTACCACCATTAAGAAGCAAAACAGAGACATCCAGCACAATAAGGGAGAAGAATATATGCAAACAAGGGAATGCAAATGAAACAAGGCAAACACAGACAGAAACTGGTACAGGCAGACAGAAAAGAAAGGCCAGTAAGAAGAGAAGAAAATCATTGGTCATCATACTGGAAATATAATGGCCAGATCAGTGCAGGGAAAAAGAAAGCATGATGGGTAATGGTTATATGCATTGTGGGAGCAAGAGAAAAAGCATGCCTTGAAGCCAATCATTATGGAGAAGGGCAGGAAAGAGCAGCATCGGAAGTTCAGCATGGCCCCTGCTTGATGAATGATCTCCATTGATCGCATTCTTGGGAATAAGGCGAGGACAGGCCATCACAATGGTCCTGTTTGTATGGCTTGGATGATCAAATGACTGCCGCACAGATACTGTGGCCATTATTATGTGGCTCAGCTGAGCAAGCCTGCAGGAACACGTGATAGTGGCCGACAGTGCTTCCCTTATCTGATGCTGGTCAGAGAGCACATTATGAGCCAGGGACATGGGATCATGAAGGAGGAAGGGCAGGATGATAGATGGTTGTCGTATAACATTTTCTCTCTTCTCATTATCTCATGATTAAATTGCATAATGCTCATAGTTCTGAATTTACGTTCTGCTTTTTCATTTTAAAATTAATTTAATGTCTTTAATAAATTTGCACCTAACCTGTTTATTCATTTTGTGCAGTTAATTATTTTGTCTTGAGATAGTTTATTGATTTAAGCATATTGAATAGTTTATGCAAAGAAGCATACTATGCATAAGGTTATAATAAAATGTAGTAAAATTGTTTGATTGTACCACTGAGTAAAGCAGGCAGATACTCAAATCCGTCCATTTTCGTTGAAAAATCGTTTTTCAAAGTTAAACACCAGACTCTGTGGGGTAATGTTTTTTAATCAGACTTGATGTCATTATGGTTAGAGTGTCCCCTGAATTTTTTTGATCAACGGTTTGATTCTGACCCTGACTGAGTCATAAAGTCTGGTGTTGGCTTAATGGTTAGGGTGGTGGGCTTGGGATCCTAGGTTTCTGAGTTAAAATCCCACTCGGCTATTGAATTAATACCAGGTGGGGTTGACTCTGCC
>CM068953.1:139628716-139642063 GCA_035128595.1 Eptatretus atami | reverse complement strand
AGAGAGAAGAGTAGATGATGGTCCGATATGGCTTCCAAATTACACTTTTATACATGGAATCAAATAAAACACCAAATACAGCATTGGAGCCATCAGGGAGAACCTGAAAAGGCCAAGATGAGTCATCAGGAGAAACCTGGATAGGATTGGGGTTTCGGCTGCTATTCCTGTACCCTCAAATCCATCCAGGTGAAAGCCAGTGAACCTCACAAAAACAATTTGCAAGAGGTTACCTCTCCGTAGACACAAACAAAATGAAAGAGCAAAAGAAAAAGAGAAATTAAAAAGAAAGAAAGAAATCGAGTCTCTTAAGATGTCCAAGTATGTTTGTCTTCAACACTGCAACACAACATCCTCCATGTCTTGTGCTCTCAAGTCGTGTTGTTTTGCCGGTTTTTTTCTGCGTAACTACAAAGTGAATTGATATTGATATTCTTGTTTGTTTGTTTGTTTTATTCGATTTTACTCAAAAACTGTCCATCTGCTGCTTCACTGGCATGGGTATTTCTCCATGAAATACATCAATCATTTTAGAGAGAACATTTAGCCAATTGTCTTAAGGTTAGCACTCGCCTACAGATGTTAAATAATCCGTGACGCATCTTGATGAAAGTAGGCCATCGTGTGACTGTACTCTGACTAAATTCTGAATTCCTAACCCAAATGACAATGACACAGCAATTGCAACAATCCAGGACATTGATTTCCACAGACTGCTTTGGAGCATTTAATTCCTCTTTCACGGAGAATGGTATATCACGCCAGACTCGGTGATGTAATGGTTAGTGTGTCTGCTCTGAGTCTGGGAGGTTTGTGGTTCGATCCTCAGCCCAGTCATTCCAAAGACTTTAAAAATGGTTTGCGCTGCTTCCTTGCTTGATGCTCAGTATTTAGAGAGGATACAGCATGGACAAACATCCATAAGTTGGCAAGCATTGTGCAGGCTTGATGGACCTCATGGTTTCTCCTCCTGCATTGAAATTCCTTTGAAGGGAACTCATAATATTGCCAAAGTGATTATGAATTCATTTTCTCTTCAAACAAGTGAGGTGGTAATTATTTTGCTCCACATATTGTAAATATTAGTATGTGCTACAATATTTAAGTGTCAGAATCATGTCTTGTCCCCACTATACGTTTACCGTACCACTTTTCCCACCTTTTTGTGTGGTCGGCCAATGGGGGATGTTTGGCCCAAATCTTTCATGAACTGGCTGGCCAAATTCAGGCAAAAATTAGGAATTTGGTCATCGAGCTAGCGATACCTCGCCTACTCTCCAGGAATGACACAGTGGATCGTTAACGTCCATCAACTATTTTTAGCTGATGGTTCCATCCTTGGTCCAACTGAGGGACATCCAACCTTTCTGATGGTACGCTTTGCCTGAGCACCACTGATCAAAGTTTATTTTAGGTTGTGAATCAAACCCAGACTAGACAGCTCAGAGGAACATATGCTACAACTGTGCCATCCTATCAGACTCTCCTGTACATCAAAAGACATCAACACATTTATGCATAAATATTGTGCACTATGATGACATTATTTTATTTAAGTTTACACCTTCAACGCAACAGAATGAAAATGCCGTGCGAGCCTGATCATACAGTACATATGTGAATAGGGGTCATGGTTTTTTATGATTCACCTCAAGAGAGATTTGATAAATATATTTGATATTTCCACAGAAACCTCGAAAAGTTGAATGAGTCTTTGTCCCTCAGAACTATACTGTTTTTGAAAAATGGACCACCAGCAAAGGCTTTTCATTCAAAGTCCCATCCTTACAATGCCTCTCTTCACAGTACCTGAAAGTGCCTTGGGCTGGTGTCACATAGAGTGCCATTGTGTTTTGAATGAATGGCAAATGAGAGTGCAGAGTATCACTTCTGATAGGAAAGACTATTACGACCACTTCAAGAAACACAGGACTGAAAGGTGACATTTACTCTATGAACAACTGGTTTGTTTCAGCGGGCAGAGCGTCAGTGAATGGTGCTACAGATAATGTGGCCTAAGGCTGGTGAATTGAGTTTTCTATCACAAACCCTCCATTCAAATTAATGTTTGTTGGGCTATTTTGCTGCTGCCTCATGTAGAGCACGGCACAATTTTCGAAGCTCGAGGGAAGCAAGCACCGTGAGCATCGGCGGACACCACAAGGAGATGACAAACTTCTGGAATGCCTTCTGGACAGCAAGTAGTTGACCTGTGCGTTGAAGAGACATTGAGAAGAACTGCCCAGGGCTGAGTTCACAAGTCTATTTGTATGAGAGTTAAAAGAAACACCTTTTTTTCAGAATGATGTAAGGAAAAGGAAAAAGCAAGGAATTAAGCAAAGTGGAATAAATTCACTGCACAATATTTCAAAGAAGATTTATTGGAAGATTATCCATGAGCATTCGATGGAAGAAACTAGCAATGTTGGTGCACATTTTGTCTCAATTATCTTGTCGATTGTGAAGACGAGAGCTCCGTGATAAATAAGAGGTGAGTGAGAATCGTTCATTAAATTGCCTTTCTGAGGAGCTTTTTGCTAGGGAGTAAATGAGCAAAAGCATCACGCCTGTTCGGCTTCGGGGATCGCTGCTTATTTCGATTTCATGCACTTTTTTATGCAAGCGCAATTTCTTTTCTTTCTTTTTTTTCCAGTCTTACATCTTATCCGATTGCAAGCAATATGTCGTGCGAGAGCAATCAAGGCAGAAGTTTCTATAACCAAGAAAAACAAACAAACAAAAATAACAAGTTGCCTGGAAAGGAGGCAAATGTTTAAATCAATAGGAGACATGCTGACGCCTTGCAAAGTATATGTGATTGGATACTTAGCCTTTGCTATTGCCATTTTCTAATTTGACATCGCTTTTGCCAAAGTGTTTGATTTTTTTACTCTTCAAATGGTTTTCGTGTGCAGAAGAAACACGTCAAGTGCTGCATTGCGTTGGGTTTAAGATTGCCGAGCCTTTTTGCAAAATGTTTCGAATAAATCTCTTCAATGTGATTATTTTTAATCCTCTCAGAGATACAGAAGTTTCTTTCAAGCTCGTGTTGCTATTCGATAAAGATTAAACCAGTGTTTGGTTAAAATGAAAGTTTCTTCCTGGAACTGCCAAACTTCTGCAGTACTTTGCCTGACCTTGGATTCTTAAGGTCTTTGATGATAAGCCTTTGAAACTTAAAACTCAATCTAACTAGACAGGAAATAGGGGTAGAAACTAGTTTATAGAATTAACACAAAAATATGAAAGGATTTGATTAGACTAGTCTGATAATTTTATTCTTGCATCACAGATTTCTAAACTCAAAATAAAGAGTTAATACAAAATATTAACTTAATAATGACCCATCCGACTACACGAGAAAAGATTGTATACTGGTCACTTTGGCAAATTGTGAAATTATATTTTGGGCATAAAGCAAAAGTGAGGTGTGGTTTCTAAAATTTGATCAACAAACTTTGGAAGGGTTAGTGTTAGCTGCATGGCAATGTTGGGAAATGGAAACATATAGTTTGGCATAATTATGGCTTAGGAAGGCCATAATTATGCTGTACACAGTTTTTTTTTTGATATACAGTAATATCCTGGTTTACGTTGCCCCTTTTTATGTCATTTCACAAATACGTCATCACGTTATTAATACCACTTCTCAATATTCGTCATCTCATCTCACACTTACGTTGTTCTAAAAGCCATAACTTTTATTCTCAAGCGTTTTCAGAACTTACAAGACTGATAAAGACCCCAAAATACATCGCAAAAGTACCAAATCTGGAAATCGCAAAATCGCCGAAAGTCAAAATTTTTTGATGTTGCCGTGTTATTGAGTTTTCCTCCGATCTATAAATATGCTGACGTTTATTGAAGAAGGAGGGAGAAGAATATATTCTTTCATGTATACATATGTGTACTTAAATATAACTGTCAGTAAATCAAAAAGAGTAATGTCAGAGGTAAAAAGCAAAATATAATACCTGAAGTTGTGACATGAGGAATGCATCCCCCACTTTTTGCATTCGTTGGTATGAGAAAATTACTTAGATTTTTGTCATGTTGATATTCGTCACACTTTTCAGGAATGCATCACTGACGTAAACCGTGGTCTTACAGGACATCCTCCGTTCAGTATGTTGGTGCTGCCAAAGCAGTTTCTTGGCTAGGGTTTTCTGGGTGTTTGTCATTGTCTTCTGGGGATTGTTTGTCCATGCTCTATCCTCTTAAATGCTGAGCATCAAACAAGGAAGAAAAACGTACAATTTTTTTTATGTAATGTTTTTGGTGTGACTCAGCAGGGGTTTGAACCACTGACTCAGAGAGGATGCCCTAACCATTATGCCGCTGGTGCAGTATTCAATAGGAAGTGAAAAGAGGTTGATGATCTCTGCTGACTGGTGTTCAATGAATTAACAACATCCATCTCTCCAGAATGATGCCAACTGCATTGATCTCATTGCCCCATGAAAACAATTTTCTTTTTTAAGTTGGATAACTATTCCTGACTCAAAACTTGGAAAATATCATGTATACAAAAAATATAGTTTCATAAATATGAGACAACAAATGTTTGAATTTTGAATGGTAATTTAGACAAACATCAGTCATTTTAATACTTCTGCTTGGGATTTCAGTACTTGGAAGATCCATTTCACTTTTAATAACGGATAAAACTGTGAATTAAATTTCAGTTGTTGTAGTTCCAAATGAGACTGACAAAAGCAATGGTTAACACATTATTGTTTGATTACGTAATTTCATAAGCCTGGTGTTGGCTTAATGGTTAGGGTGGCTGGCTTAAGATCTTGGGGTCTTGAGTTCAAGCCCCTTTCACTGTTGAAGTAACACCAGGTTGGTTGACTCAGCCTGCCATCCTTCTGAGGTTGGCGAAATTAGTACCAGCATGCTGGTAACAGGGGGCAATGTAATGTAACAGGGCATGGTAATGAAACCTCAGTACGGGGCAATGCATCAGTGGCACAGCTGTGCCCCCAGAAAATGATGCAGCCAATCAGCCACCGGCAGCATACAAATAAATAAATAAATAACCTAATTCGATTAACTTCAGTCATCCTCTTCTTCTTCATTTTCATTAATATCATCATCATATAATTATCAAAAATCTCATGATAATCTTCGGAAGAATGGGAAATGTGTGAGAGTAAATCACATTAGACCAGCAAAGTATTCATTACCCTTCCTCACCAACAAACATTTTAAAATGCTAATTATTAAACATCAGTTTGCAGCTGAGATCTCACGGTAATACCCAAACTACAAAATAAGCAGTAATGAATGACTTCTTTAAATATGACTAAGATTGTAATAATTCCAGTTCACGCCACTTATTTGTGACATTTTATGTCATGCAATTCGAATGCCCCCTTGTTGACATTACTCTGATGTAATAATTTACAAATCCCTATCATCCTCCTGCACCGGTACTTTTATTTATGTTTTACAATTGATAATTCTTTCTGGTCTATTTCTGGTATTACATGAAACCTCAGGACGTACTTTCTGTTTCAGTAAATCCACTCTGCAGATTAACTGCCCGAATTCATATGCAGCTAAGTTTTAAATTACTGTTTTCAATTTCTGTTCTTGGTACTTTATTTTCTCTTGTTTATCATGTTTCACTTCCACTTATTTAGTGATTGAACACCTCATCTTAAAGTCAGTTTCGGCAAACTAAGTGCTATTTGCCCCTTACAATGTATCACTTTGTTATTAATTGATGATATTTATGATTTGCTCTGTGAATCTAAATCTGAGACAAACCTCTGATATGTTTTCAAAATTACTCCAATACCTCATTTTTTTACCTGTCATTTCTTATTCTCGGTTATAAAATTATTTTACCTCTCCAAAAAGAAGGGGGAAAAACCTCTCATGACTTCTGAAAACATTGTTTTTATCATTTCTTATTGGCAAAATACACAGAGTATTCTCATCGCAAATGGTAATTATTTTGTATGCTTGATTTTTATATTTGTTGACTCCTGACAGCGGTATAACCCAATGCTGTGTCTACATTATAAATCTTAGCAGATACCTTGGACACGAAAGATAATGCTTAATTTTCCATCTCAAACAAAATATAAGTTATTTCATTCTGAGTAGTAGCTGAATGTCGTCTATAGTGTAGCTGTATCACATAGTTAATTTCCTTGTCTGTAACTGCATATAGTCCATTAGTGCTGGCTTTATCTGCACATAGTCTATAGCATTGACTGTATGTGAACATAGTTCAGAGCAATGACTGTATCTGCGCATAGTCCATAGGGGTGGCTGTATATGCATGCTGTCCATTGCGGTGGCAGTATGTGAACATGGTCGGTCATAGGGATGGCTGTATCTACGGGCCAAACTAAACATAAGGATATTAAAAATAGCACATTAGCAAACAGGAGACATGATATGATTCCATATCTCATGTTTGTATCATTAATGGAGCTCCTAATGATAGCGATTGAAAGAGCAGTTCATGCTTTCGTTTGCAACCAGGAAAAGTGGCTAAAACATGGATTAATATTCGCTGTTATTTGTTTTATTTTTTTGTTTAATTGTAATAAAATGTTCCTAATTATCCTTAATAATTAATTTCAATGCAAATTTAATTAGTAATATTATCGCCAATATTTTATTGTTAACATTATATGATTATTTTAACATTAAAAATGTGACACTTAAAGTTTCATAATACAAACTCCTCAGTAAAATATTATTGAATCACTTCGTCGTACAAATAATTAATTGTGAATTTTTACTTTTTCCATTTGTCTATCTCACATGTTGCTTGAATGTTAACATTTTTTCATCCACGAGCTATGATATTTCTCATTATTACATATTTTATTTCCTGGAATCTACCTTTTCTGCCGGTATTCTGAACAACTATAGAGAAAGTGTGATATTGTCTCTTTTTGAGCTTTGGTCTGGAGTATCGAGTAAAAAACTTATTTTAAAATTTAAATTTTTTTACAAGACACGAATAATCATCCAAAGTTAAGCCAAAAATAAAAAGTAAAACGAGTGTTGATAAAAATAAATAATACATTAATATATTTTCTTCATAAATGGTACTCTCATGCAATGAAAAATAAATAAAACATCGGCATATCTTGGACTATTGCGAGTGTCTTGTTTGTATAACTTTTTCAACAGCACTCATCATGTCGGATTAATCATTTTGAAAATGAAATGCATTGAAAAGGATATGATTGTCCTTTTTATGAGAAAACATGAGCGTCAGCACAGATTGATTCAATTCACGACTTAATTTGGATCATTTTGATTCAAACGCTCAATCACCTTTGGCACAATCACAGTTTCATGAATACAATCTGCATTACAATTGAGAACGAGTGGGACTGTCTGGTGAGTCTGCACTTAGACCCATAAATTGCCATTTAGTTTTATTTCTCAGGAGGGTTTCAAAACTTTTTCATATTAATTTCAAAAGACAAATTTTTCCCAGCAGCCTTGAATTTATTTTATATTTTTATATTAATGCTTTCATTATTTTGAATGAGTAGCCAATCATGTTCTGATATGGAGTATGTTATGGTGGCTATTATAGAAGTGTTTTTTTTGAGACTGCAATCATTTCTCAAATACAAGCAATTTTATTGTCATGATAATTGTTCACTGGTAACTTCATATTAGTCTTTCTTGCTTCCAATAACACAGGGTGTCAGGAGAAGCATGTGCCAGAATGTAAATGCCGTTCTTTTTAAATGTGCAGTGTGACCATATCGTAATCATTTTTTTTTTTAATGCAGGCAAGACTCATGGAAGTGAGACAACAAAGGGTGAGGACAACTCCCAGAAAAAGGACATTAGTGACATAGACCAACAAGCAAGGGATGGAGAAACAGGCATTCCACACCATTAAGAAGCAAAACAGAGACATCCAGCACAATAAGGGAGAAGAATATATGCAAACAAGGAATGCAAATGAAACAAGGCAAACACAGACAGAAACTGGTACAGGCAGACAGAAAAGAAAGGCCAGTAAGAGAGAAAGAAAATCATTGGTCATCATACTGGAAATATAATGGCCAGATCAGTGCAGGGAAAAAGAAAGCATGATGGGTAATGGTTATATGCATTGTGGGAGCAAGAGAAAAGCATGCCTTGAAGCAATCATTATGGAGAAGGGCAGGAAAGAGCAGCATCGGAAGTTCAGCATGGCCCTGCTTGATGAATGATCTCCATTGATCGCATTCTTGGAATAAGGCGAGGACAGGCCATCACAATGGTCCTGTTTGTATGGCTTGGATGATCAAATGACTGCCGCACAGATACTGTGGCCATTATTATGTGGCTCAGCTGAGCAAGCCTGCAGGAACACGTGATAGTGGCCGACAGTGCTTCCCTTATCTGATGCTGGTCAGAGAGCACATTATGAGCCAGGGACATGGGATCATGAAGGAGGAAGGGCAGGATGATAGATGGTTGTCGTATAACATTTTCTCTCTCTCATTATCTCATGATTAAATTGCATAATGCTCATAGTTCTGAATTTACGTTCTGCTTTTTCATTTAAAAATTAATTTAATGTCTTTAATAAATTTGCACCTAACCTGTTTATTCATTTGTGCAGTTAATTATTTTGTCTTGAGATAGTTTATTGATTTAAGCATATTGAATAGTTTATGCAAAGAAGCATACTATGCATAAGGTTATAATAAAATGTAGTAAAATTGTTTGATTGTACCACTGAGTAAAGCAGGCAGATACTCAAATCCGTCCATTTTCGTTGAAAAATCGTTTTTCAAAGTTAAACACCAGACTCTGTGGGGTAATGTTTTTTAATCAGACTTGATGTCATTATGGTTAGAGTGTCCCCTGAATTTTTTTGATCAACGGTTTGATTCTGACCCTGACTGAGTCATAAAGTCTGGTGTTGGCTTAATGGTTAGGGTGGTGGGCTTGGGATCCTAGGTTTCTGAGTTAAAATCCCACTCGGCTATTGAATTAATACCAGGTGGGGTTGACTCTGCC
The DNA here is from genome assembly GCA_035128595.1 of Eptatretus atami. Classification (NCBI taxonomy): domain Eukaryota; kingdom Metazoa; phylum Chordata; class Myxini; order Myxiniformes; family Myxinidae; genus Eptatretus; species Eptatretus atami. The sequence continues at coordinate 139,633,060 of CM068953.1, read as the reverse complement.
TGTCATCCTTCCGAGGTCGGCAAAATGAGTGCCAGCATGCTGGTATCCTGTATCGGAGTAGTGACCCATCCAGGATTGTGCCCAATGGCCAAGGAGACTGCTTAGGCAGCACCAACACTCTTCACAGAGTATGGTCCCAATGGATGGATGGATGGATGGATAGTCATACAAGACTTCGATAATGGTACATTCTGCTTCCTTGTATTGAATAGTATTGAATATATAATTAGCATATATTATGGCACAATACCTGTGCGAAGGTAGGTATGGACATGCCTACCATTGTCCATACAGCAGGTGGACAGTATTTAAATAGGATAGAGCACAGACAAACAACTCTAGTTTGGCAATAACACAGCAGGCTTCGATGGGCCAAATAGCCTCCTCCTGCATTGAAGTTCCTTGGAAGGGAACACATTCTTATAAATGCATGGTTGCTCAAAGCAGTGATTCAATAAGCAAGGATTAAATCGATATGTATGTGCATAAAAATTCAAGTGTGATAAGGTGCATGAATTCAAAGCATTATTACAATGGTTGCTGCAATCATAGCAGCGTATAAAGTAATATTAAATAGTTTTGTACCCTCAGGCACAGGGAGGCTCTCGGCCAATGATATGTAGTGGTATATGAGCTGCCTTATACTGAGAGGGCTTATTATGCCATCACTCAAGGCTGCTTGGTAAGATAGGCTTGTGTAGAAGTTAATGGGAACTTGTTCAACCTTGGTGGATTTCATTAAAATCGCCGGTTTGAGATATGTGACGTTATGAAACTGGTCTCACTTTTTGGCATGGCAAAACATTCATACACATGTTTGCATCTAATTACCTTTTAAATATTACTGAATATATATATATATATATATATATATTTTAATTTGCACATGTAAACAAAACAAAAACTGGAATGTATTATGAAGAATAAGTTACAGGTGCCATTGAGAATTTGGTACAAAACGTTTGGGTTGCTTCTCATGGCATTCCTATCTGAGCATTTAACAAATATTGCTGGGATCTCAGATTCATATCCCATACTGTGTTCATATGTTCATTATCTACTGATATCCTTCAAAATCAGATAAAGTACATAAATGTATTATTATGTCATCCTACCCGTGATATATGTACAATGTCATGATATACTATATGAACCAAAGACAGTGCAGAAAAAAATACTTTCAGAGACATCCCAAACAAACACCACATGAATGTCCACCATCCCTTCAACAACATTAATATTAGCCAATGATCTTCATAATTAGCATTTGCAACTCACAATACTGGCACAAAGAATAATTCATTTCATCCTGGTCGCATCTTCATAGCAAATTTATAATGGCCTAAGGGAGTGTTTTTTGTAGAGGGCAATGTGGTTTCAGGTAAAAAAAACCTTTGTGGTCTTACTTTAAGGAAACCTGACAAAAGAATAGTTGCTCATGTTGGAGAGGATTATTATCTACTTGTAAGAGTACCCCTCCTGATGAGAAAAGCAAACACAAAAGTATCCATCCCCAGTGACGGAAAAGTTGAAGTTAATCTAATCAATTTAAATTATTTCATGGACTTTAAAAGGTTAATTCTGTTGCCCTCTTGGTTTCACTCAGATCCAAAGATGTGAGCTGCTTCTACCACCAACGTTGAATGGTGGTGCAACATCGGACGGCGGACGACAATCTATACTATAAAAGGAGCCATGTCTAATTGTTATGCTATAACTTGAGAACGGATTAATGGATTTCAATGAAACCAATGCGGTGGATTCAGAGAACTTTCAGGAAGGTTTGTGAAACAAAAATAATAAATAAGGACAGTTTGTGTGTGGGTACATGGGCACACATGGTGAAACAGCAAACGTCAATTTGCGATGCTGTTTATCACTGCATGGAGAGTAAAGGCCCTGTCACACCTTGACGTTTTAGCCAGCGTATGGCAAGGTATGAAAATGTATGTAAAACGCTGGCGTACGCTGAACTATTGATGTTTTTTTCCAGTTTTGGACGTATTCATAACGAGTTGGACGTTTGCATAATATATTAGTAACGTACGCAGAACGTTTCGATAACATATAGATAACTTATACCAACGAATGCTGAGCGTGTTGTCGGCGTTCACACCTATGTCCAACGATAGTCTATCTTATGCATAGTGCGCGGCAGCGTATCGCCGACGATCACGTGGCGTAGCCTATTAAAAGGCTGCGGCTCGACGATTCAAATCATAACCCACTAGACATCGAAGTGTCAAGCCGCTGTCACACTTGACGTTTTAGCCAGTGTATGCCGACGTATGAAAAATTTGCCGAATACGCTGGCACACGTCGAATACGTTATGGGTAAGTTTTGTATACGTTAAGAGCACGCTGAAGCACGCTGGCATATGTCGTAGTACGCCGAGTACATCGACAAATTTTCAGCATGTTGACAATTTTTCGACGTATCCAGCGTATGACGCACACGTTCCGCATACGCTGGCATAAGTTGTAGGCACGTTACGCGATCGTTGACACACGTCAACACACGTTACTTGTAAGTTACTCATAAGTTGAAACACGTCGAGGTAATGTTTAGCCTACCCGAAACTTATTTCTAACCTATGAGTAACGTGCTTTGAACCTATGAGTAACGTGCTTTGAACCTATGTGTAACGTATTCCAACGCACATTGACGTATGTAGATGTATTTGACGTCTTCCGGACGAACACAGAACTTACTGAACGTGTTACTAACTTACAGCTACCGTATAATGGCATATTGGCAGCGTTTAGGGGAATTGGTATATAAAAATGGGGTTCACACAGGAGGAACCCGTCGGTGTTCCAGACTCCATTAATTTTTTTTTCTTCTTCGGCATGAGGGTGATGTTGACACTTCGATTTCTAGTGCGGTTATGATTTAAATCGTTGAGCGGCGAGCCTATTAATTATATTATATCATAACCGCACTATAAATCGAAGTGTCAACATCACCCTCATGCCGAAGAAAAAAAAACAAAAAACCATAAAGTCTGGAACACTGACGCTAAACATTACCTCAACGTGTTTCGACTTATGAGTAACTTACAAGTAATGTGTGTCGACGTGTGTCAACGATCGCGTAACGCCTACAACTTATGGCCAGCATATGTGGAACGTGTGAGTCATACGCTGGCATACGTCGAAAAATTTCAAGCATGTTAAAATTTGTCGACAGCTCGGTGTACTACGACGTATGCCAGCATACTACGACTTATGCCAGCGTACTACGACGTATGCCAGCATACTACGACTTATACCAAACTTACCCATAACGTATTCGACGTGTGCCAGCGTTTTAAACAAATTTTTCATACGTCAGCATACGCTGGCTAAATCGTCAAGGTGTGACAGGGCCTTAAGATCCTCTCAGATCCCACTCTCCATGTGGGGATAACCTCCATTGGACGGCATGCCTTCCTGGTGAGGGCAAATAAGCCCGAAATTCGGATAGGTGGTTCCGTTTAATTAATGTTTATATGATGTTGACTATGTAATCTTTGTCTGACAGAGTCGCCGGGCTGAGGCCTCTGGATTGGAGGTGAATCTTTGTTGTAGGACTTTGTCCATTGGAGATCAGGAGAGTGCTCGTCATGCTCCACATATTTCGATATACTGTATGTGCAGGTATATATGTATATATATATATATATATATATATATATATATATATATATATATATATATATATATATATATATATATATATTGTTGCGGCCCGGGGTCAGGGTGAAAACACCACAAGGTGGGGGGGGGGGGGGGCTATCTCGGGTTCCTACCAGACTCTCCATAATTGCAGGCCATTGCACACTGTTAACTCCGTGACACGGCGGGTCGCTAATCTACCGTGAACGGCAATAACATCGAAGCCGGCACACCAGGAAAAATAACAGAACTGTCAGAAAGCATCCGTAAATGAAAAATATAAATAAATTAAAATAAATAAATGAAATAAATAAATGAAAAATAAAAAGCAGGTGAGCGACCCGAGGTAATGGGGAAGCACGGTTCATGTGCTAACACATTGTGTAAGCATACGAAGCTTGCTTCCTCATTGTCTCGTGTCTCTCAGCTGAATTTGATTTTTTATTGTCAGTGTGCTTACACAATGTGTAAGCATACCCCACTCATATTATATACAGCTCATGCTAACCACTGACTCACTGACTGACTCACTCACTGTGACTGATATTAAAGATCGGTACATTCCGGGTGATGTAGAAAGCTGAAGTGTTGTGTGCCGATTGACATCGAAGCCGATACACCAGGGGAAAAAATATATGTGTAGATGTGTAGGTATTTGTCAGGTCAGGTCAGATTAGATCTGTGACT
>CM068953.1:139545245-139582778 GCA_035128595.1 Eptatretus atami | reverse complement strand
TAAAAACGATCATACACCTGGAGGGGAAGGATGGGTAGGCCTCAAGGAGCCCGGTAAGACAAGGTCGACAAATACTCACAAAATAGCACAATTTTTGAAACAAAACTGAACTTGGAACGAAAAAACATGTAGGTGATAAAATAAACAGTTAAACGGGACAGATAATGACCAGAAACTTAACTTTGAGAAAGTCGGCAGAGACCCCTGAGAGAACCTGCCGTTTCTGCAAACCCAGAACCTGATGTGGTTTGACCTGATGGCCAATGTTTACCTCAAATTTAATTGGTGGTTGAATTCAACGACCTGATATGCAAATGCTCTTCAAATTTCAAGTTAATCAGATTTTTATTTCTGATTTAAAAAATTGGGCAGTGTTGACCTTTTGGTCTATGTTGACCTTTTGGCCTGTGGTGAGCTTAAAAATAATAGGTGGCTGAATTCAGTGACCTGATTTGTAAATCATTTTCAAATTTCAAGTCAATCGGATGAAAAGTGAGGATTTTAGGAAATTTAGCCCAATTTGTCCCAAATTGGCCTTTTGGACAATGTTGTTCTCAATATTAATAGGTGGTTGAATTCATTGGCCTGATTTGTAAATCCTTTTACAATCTCAAGTCAATCGGATGAAATTTGAGGATTTTAGAAAATTCGGCTCTTATTGGCCTATGTAGACCATTTTGGTCGACCGAATTTTATGAAACTTCAATGCGGGACCGTCGCATGGTCGGTGACATTAATCTCTGAAAATTTTAGAACGATCGTTGAGTGGTTTGGGCTGGAGGCGAGCGGGCAGACAGACAAGCAAACAAACAAGCCGGTAGGCGACATGGGTGGTCGCGATATAATTGCATACTAGTCATACAGTTTTTGACGGATCGGCTGAAAATTTTTGACAAAGAGGTTGATTATAGTGCGCATAAAGGCGCGGAAGCCGATTTTTGATTTTTGAAATATTTTTTTTTTTGCGATTTTTCAAAAATTTCAAAGTCCGTTGCTAGGCAACAGTGGCGTCCATAGCACGCGTGCTCAAGAGCATACAACTAGATCCTGGTATGAACCTACCAGTCAAGTTTCATTCCAAATCAGTTGACTCCTCTGGCCTCCAGAGCTGTCCATTACATACATACAGACAGACGGAAAACATGATTTAGTTTTCTAAATAGTCTAGCGACCACCCAACAAAAGACAGCCGAGCTGAGCAGAAACAAAAATGGAGGTGATCAACACACTTGTCAAAAAAAATATTTATATTTACCAAGTAACAAACAAACAGAGGCAATCATCATACTTGTCAAAAAAAATAAAATTGCCAAGTAACAAACAGAGGCAATCAACATAATTCTCAAAAAAAACTTTTTTTTTTGCCAAGTAACAAACGGACCCAAATGCAATACCCTCTCCTCCGGCGAGGGTAAAAAGGAGATGGGAAAGGTCTTTTAAACTCTTGCTTTGCATTTCCAAGCACGATCTATATTTCCTATGAGCCGTGTTTTTGTCTGAATCTCGATATTCCCCAATGCTGAGAGCGCAAGCGGCAAATTTGATTGGTCGAGATGTAATGGCATAATATTTTGTCAAAGTATTGCAAAGATGAAGGTTTTTGGAAGTATCAACAACACGATTTGTGTTTTACAGTGTTGAAGTGTATAATTCCATAAAAATAATTTGAAGGTTCTTGAGGCTGTATAAAAAAATATTTTTGGAAGTTTACTGCCATTGATGCATCGTCTTTTGTGCTACCTTATTTAACACATTAAATGAGTAATTTGTGCGGATTGTTCTTGTCATTTATGACGTCCCGAAAAACATTTCGTTTCCTGTTTGGAATGACTTTCAATTTTGTTTGACTGCCAGACAAGCAGACAGACTAAGACGATTACCTTACTTTGATGGAGATCAGCCAAGCTGTTATCAATTCTATAAGGTTCAGACATACATATCTACATAATAAGAGAATTGCCAAATGTTATTATGAATTTACCAGAAACCTGAATCTGATTGTTTTTGTCTTGTTTAGAGAAAAGTATCATCATTAATATTTACTAAGTTACTAGTCTCTTGCATATTTATCACGAGCAAAGGTACCCGGTGTTGCCGGGCAACACTGGTTCCCTCCTCCTTCCTCCCACCCCTTCCTCTCCTCATCCTAGTCCCTCCCCTGCCTCCTCCCACCCCACCCCTCCCTCTGGACTCCCACTCCACCCTTTCCCTTCCCTCCCACCTCCTCAACCCTACCCACTCCCTCTGGACTCCACCGCACCTCTTCCCTTCCCTCCTCTAACCACATCTGCCTTCTCCCACACCACCCCTCCCTTTGGAATCCCACCCAACCCATTCCCTCTCTTCTACCACCTCCTCCTACCCCACCCCTATCCTTCTTACCATCCCATCCTCTCCCTCTGGACTCCCAACCACCCCTTCCCCTCCCTTCCCTCCAGACTCCCACGTCCTTCCCTCCCACCTCACCCCCTCCAGACTCCCACTCCTTCCCCTCCCTCCAGACTCTCACTCCTTCCCCTCCCTTCAGACTCCCACTCCTTCCCCTTCCTCCCACTAAAAAAAAATCATTTCCGAAGGGTGTATATTTGGAGAAATTAGCTAAGGTGGTAACCTTTTTTCTCTAAACTCTTCTTTCACCCTTGAGAGTTATTTTGTTAGATGAGCAGCAAAATTACCTTTAAATCAATGTATCGGTTGTATTTTCACTATTTTCAGTTTTTGAATAATTAGCGATTTTCTCATTTGAGAGGTCATGCGACTCCTTTGCTGAACTTACTAATCATTGTAACTTCTTAATTAACAGTTATTTTTACATCTGACACCATATTCGTATCACTGATAGTGAATATAGCATTTTCAACCACGTTTGGGAAAAATGAAAAATTAAAATAAAACCCGCTTTCAATTCCTACCAACCTATAACTTGCATCGTCACCTCCAAATTGCCACGTGTCATGTCAAAATCTGCCCCCTGGGGGACTAATTCATCAATATGACTGAAAGTAGTCGTGCGAGAGATGTTTATCCCCGTCACCATGTAATGAATCTGGGTGTGGTCAGTTACTAAGTTTCTTATAGAGCACTTGCCAAGTGGCTTAAGCACTGAAGCAAGCACTCCATTTGAAACGTTAAGGAACAGCTGGCTTGGCAAGTGCTAGCTAGGTGCTTGATAACTGAACATACCCCTGGTCATCTCAGCAGCATGCAGTACATATAAAATGCTGACAAAAGGACAGTTTTTTTCTTTTTTTATTAAAAACTTCAAATATTAATCATGACAATTTTCATTGTTTATTTATTTTTGAAAGACCACTATTTTCTTTCTTCTGCATTATGAGAACGTACCTACATTGGGCAGTGTATATTCGACCATTGCTGCGACTGCTGCGAACAAAACATTCATTACCTCATTTCCCATGCGTATCAACTTGTTTCCTCAAAACATACCTAACATTCATGATAGAAGATGCATTGTTCAGCCTTTAAATGTACACCAGAGGCCTGTGTGGCCTGTTCCAAGGCAAGGCATTTTTGATTTGGCTGAAACAAAATGGTGGATAAAGGCCCCTGTGAGGTGAATGCAGGCTCACCAAGGATAAGCCTATTTTTGTTTTATCATGATAAGATGAGTTAATTATCTTCAAAAGGGGTGTTTCAATTCACCCAAATACCAAGTTTTCATTCATGCACTTACTTGGAGTTCCCTTAGTATGCATGAAAAGTTTTCAGCCATGAGGTTTCATGGTTTTGGAGTTATATAGGAGACACACTGACACACTGACACACTGACACACACACACACACACACACACACACAACAAACACATTTTATTATTATAGATAATCTCAGCAGTTCTGAGAAAAAAAATTTAAACCCTTTATTTTTTGAATATATACAGTATATAATATATATATATTATATATATATATAATATATATATATATATATATATATATAATATATTATTTTTTTTTAAAATTATGGACTTTATACCAGATATGGCTTTGTTATAATGTACACTTATTTTTTGACTCTATTCAAAAAAGATGAGGCAATATGGAACTGTGCGAATGAAATTGCACAAACCCATTGAAGTATGTATTTGAAGAAATTAAAGTTTGCTCAATACCATAAAAGCCCTATGTTATTTACTTTATTGATCCAAAGCCATCAGAAGGGTGAACTGCAAAACAAGTTTATTCCAAAGCAAAAGCAGTAAAACACCGACATGGTAAAGTGGACAACAAAGCAAAACTCAACTGATTGTTCTTCTTACCCTCCCTTCTTCCACTCTGCTTTCCCATTTATTTATCCCTGGAGAGAAAGAACATTCATGAAAGTCCCTCATTCTGCAAACCGCTCGTAATTGCTAGACGATTCTATATCCTTAAGTAACCAGAAATTTCTCGAACCCTGGTTATCTTTCAGCACAGGATAAAGTCTAACTGCAACATGATAACGTGTTGCATTTTAACACAAATCAACTTTTAGCATAAACATCTCACTTCAACAAACATTACACAATCATATATGTATAACAAGCAATTCATTCCATATTGAATTGTATAGATGTGCAAACGTTATCATTTCACTGTAATGATGCACCGCTAAAAAGACACGAGGAAAGGATTTGTTAAAAAAAAACCACAAAGAAACAAAGTTTACTTCTTGAACGTGAAGCTAAGTTTGGTTCGTGTCTAATAAGTATTGAAATAAGAAATGTCAAATGGCATTGGAAATTTCCTTTTCAGATTTAGTAATCATGGAGAATGTTGCGATTATTAAGGAGGTCCCTTTATCGTTGTAGGGCACACTCCTTTTTCCAGATGCAAATCATACTGTAATTTTTTTCTGTTCCATGTCAAATTAAGGTAATTCAATTCATTCACTGCCATCACCAGACACACATCTTATTATCAATACTTTATTTATCCTTTTAATTATCTTGAACACTCAAATGGAATCACAACTTTAAAGGGAACGAAAAGCAGATTTCAAAAAGTGAGATACTGCACAACATATCGGAGCTGATATTTTGAATTTTTAAAACTTTACATCCTTGTATGAGTAAAATGCACTATTAAGCAGAAAATTCAACTTCGGAAAATTTCCCCGTAAATTCTGTGGATGCAGCTATGTCTTGCCTTTGTGGGCCCCTGATTTGGTGTGAAAGCATATAGTGTTAACATGCTTTTCACAGCTGCTAAAAATTAGTTATAAGTGAAAACAACAGTGGGAAAAGCATTTCTGCATATCGGGCAAACAAGTTTTTTTAAAAAGTAACTTTTTACCCTTTTTGACAAAATGATCAATATTATGCTGTGAGGATGTAAATTCAGAAATTACATTAATATTACCAAACATATGACTTACTGCTCTGAAACTCAATGGGTTTTCTTTCTCCTGTTATGGCTTCGCCAACACTCATTCCATTGGATCAGCCTGATCAAATTAGAATTGAAAGTTACTTAGTGCAACTTGATCCATGAACTCACACAGTCACTATTGTTTGGATACAAAATGGCAACACATCTTAAACTGTTAAACTTCGAAAGATGGTTTTCCAGTGAACGTGCTGATTTTAAACTTTAAACTTTTGGACTCTGTCAAACTATTTTTGAAGCTTAAAATAAGGTTTGTGGTCTGGCAGTTAATATAATTATACGATTCAATAAAATATATCAATTGACTTTTTATCTGTACTTTGGAAATGATAAAAATGATGTTGGAAAGGCCATTCTGTAATTAAATCGAATAGCTAAAAACTTGACTTGTAACTGGTGGTTATTCTTCAGTTGTTTAAATATTGCATAAATACGTGTAACTGGCTGAGATGAATATATATATATTTTTTAATATGCAGACTTTTGTTTTTGGTCTATGGAATACTCAGTGGTTTGTCTTCAGCGGTATCCACAACGTCCAGCAGGCCAGCTGTGAAGGAGGTCATGGCAGGCCTGGACTCCTAGGATTGTATTGTCTTCCTCATGCTGCATAGGGCAGGCCTCATGCCGTGGCCTGTTGACAGACACCCACGTTTATTTGCACAGACCAGTGCGCCAACGCTACCCTGTCTGTGTTGCATTTTAATGGCCTGAGGTGTGCAGCCCTCAACCGAAAACGGTTACAAAAAAAGAAAGAAGAAAATGTCAACCGCTTGGCCTTTCTTTATTTTCCTGCTCTGTAGTTTTCCACCAAGGATGGAGGTCTACCCACACAGAGAGAAAGTAACGTATGTGAAATATGATTGACAAATAGGTCAGTTTATATTACCCGTAATCACATCAAAACTTGTAACGATGTTATAATAATAACAAAATTATTATCATTATTATTATAATTAAATAATAATTGTTGTTACAATTCATAATAATATAAATTTCCTTCCAAGGAACTTCAATGCAGGAGGAGGCTGTTCGGGCCATCAAATCCTGTGCTATGCTTGTCAGTCTATGGTTGTTTGTCCATGCTCTATCCTTTTTTTTTATGGTAAACATCAATCTGGAAGCAGCACATACCACTTCAAAGTTTTTGGTATGACTCGGTCGGGGTTCAAACTGCCGACCTCCCAGATTCAGAGTTGACACGGTAAAATGTAAATGATTACACCACTGAGTCTGGTATAAATGTGTTATGTGGACTGAATTCCATTTAACCAATGTTATTAGGGAAGTCTCCATTTAAGTACACCTATAAAGTTATCTTTCTGCTTGCACTGGATGCAATCATCCAGTTGTTTTTTTTAAGTTGGGATACACTAATATGCAAACGACCAGTTTGCTGAAAACCAAGGTTGTTTGTTCCTACTACGACAACTGCACTAAACTTTGTACACGAGGCCTGAGCATAGCAATAACCGCCATGAACAAGTGAGCTCCTGATTTGATGTGTGGATTAAGATTCTTGAAATGAATTACATTGACAAGCAAAAGATAGTTTTTTTGTAGTTGTGCTCTATGAATGAGGATGCATGATTAAACCCCTTTTTGGCTGCATATGAAAATGGCTACATTAACTTCCTCGCTGTATGTTTGTTGACGATTATTAAATGTGGCATTATGGGTTATGAATGAATACCTGTGAATATAATGTTAATTTCCATCAATTGTGGGAAATGCCTCAATTTGTGTCTGCGTCAAAGTACAGAAGGAACCTGAATATTGGCATTTTCCTCGAATTGTCTGGCGCACGTGAAGATCTCCACTTTCTTTGAAAGGTTGTAATTTGTCCAACGATCATTTAAAATGGCTGCACAATGATGGAAACCTGGATATTTAGCCATGCCTGAGAGAGTTCAAGCTTGATCCTGTGCTGATGCTACAAACGCACGCTGTCATAGGTCGTCAGAGCTTTCTCCCAGTTTATCATTCCTGCCCCAAGCTCCGACGGGTATTTCCTTGACTTGAGCTATGCCGGGATGGTAATGTTTCTACATTTTGGATGCCAACCTCAGCTTCCCTGATCTCCTTCCTGTTAGAACACACCTCCTCTCTATCCTCTACAGTAAAGTATCAGCGCTAATGAAGCAGCTGGCAATGTCCCAGCATACTGGGGGATTCTGTTTCACTGAATGCAATTATGTTTGGCTGAACATTGAGTATATTCGGTGAGCGCACTGCTTTCAATAAACCAGGCACTGTTGCAAATTGGTTTGCACATTTATTTCCAATAGGATTGTCCTTTACATGTTTATACACCCTTAGCTCTTTATTTTTATGTAGTTTGATAATAGCAGGGTTCTGTCTTATCCAGCCTTCCTCTCTCACAGCCTCTACCCCCACCCTCTCCCCATATTCTCCAAAATCCTTGTATTCTCTCAAGCCATCATCACCTGAGAGGTATCTGTATAGGTATCTTTACTGCATTGGGGATGCAACATAAGCTCACAACACCGTCAGAAATAATCTTTTTAAACAGAAACACTAAGCAGAACTTTCAACCGATCTATGCTCCTGGACATGATTATTTGACACGATTTCTGCTGAGACTTTTAAACAGAAACAAAAGCACCATGTGTCTGGAAGTGAGGAAAACAAACAAGACTTTATGTTCAGAATGGAGTAAGAGTTGTTTGCATTTCACGCTCTTCATCATTCATTGGTGTGCAAAGACATTGGCAGTTTTTATTTTTTTGCAATGGAATTTTCAAGGAAAACCAATGGAAATTACAACATGTATATATATATATATATATATATATATATATATATATATATATATATTTTAGACAGCAGCAGTCTATATACCATGCACCCCTTTACAAGATTTAGCAGTTCATTTTTGTCTGCTGTCTGCACCTTCCCACTCATACACCAACCTCCCTTCCCTCCCACTCTCCCAACTCCCCCTCCCTTCCAACCCTCACCTTCATCCTCTCCCATTCACTTCTCTACATTTGTTTTGCTCCGTCCTGGTCTCCCACATTATTCCCATCCTTTTCACTCTACCCCTTCCTCCTTTCCCTCAACCTTTTTCCCAACTTCTTCCCTTCCTTCCCACTCTCACACCTTTTTCCCCTGCATCCCACTTTACCACATTCTTCCTCTGACCTCTCACCTTCTTCCCATCCAAATTTGTTGGAATTATATTCCCCTCTCCCACCTCTCAGCAATTACCTCACACTTCCCCGCCTTCAATCTCTCCTCACTCCCAAATCTCCTCCCCCCATTTCTGACTCTCCCATCGTCTTCTCCTTCCTCTCATTCCCCCACATGATCTTCCATTCATTCAACCTTCCTCACCTATATGATAGCTGATGATGGCAAACATGAACACCCACTCCTGCGCTGCTTTCTGAACAGTGTTCCTCTACAGATGAAGACAACATAGATTAAGTCTGAACATCACATTAATTTGCTGAGCACACTGCTTTGTATAAACCAAACACTGCTACAAATTTGTTTGCACATTTCCAAGATGGCTGTCCTTTACATGTTTGCATGCTCTTTATTTTTATACACTTTTATTTTAGCTTCTTTTATCATGAGGCAAAAAATGACTCAGAGAATTTGATCCTTTCTTGAAGTTATCCAATATGAAAGACATGAATGTTATAAACATATGACTTTAAAAATGCATCATCACAATTATGCTTGCAGGTTAAGGATATCCTTTTCCAGAATCTGACGGAGAAATAAAGCCAGCTGTGCGAGGCATAATATGACAAAATTTGTTTTCTACAGCACAAGTTGACTCGATTACCAAAAAATGGCTGCGCCTAAAGTAATTTATTCGCACCATGAATGTCAGAAAGTCCAACCAACTATTTTTTGTGGAAACCTTCAAAAAAATCTCTAATGTACAGTATTTCTCATGAGACAGAATCTCATTTAAATTTCAAGAAAAATCATAGATTTTGAGAAAGAGGATTAATTATAGAATCACCAGATGTATGTACGTATGTGTGTGTGTGTATATATATATATATATATATAAGTACTTTATATATATACAATACAATACAATAAATATATATACACATAATAATATATATTTATATAAATATCATACAATCAATAAATATATATATACAAATATAATAATATATTAGAACATAATATATATTAAAATATATATATATATATATTTATATATATATATTATATATATATATATTATAATATATATATACACATACTCACACAGGCAGGCCTTCGCTGCTTATGGTTGACAGTGCATGTCCTGGAAGCAGTGGGGGGAGAGAGTGACATCTCTATACATGTGAGAATTGTGTGCTCACCTGTGGGTCACCCAGATAGCAGAGCACTGGAATGGTTTACCAGAGGAAATGGGTTTGATTCCTGGTCTGGGTGTGTAATTTTCATATATATATTATTTATATATTAAACTATATATATATATATATGTCATAAGTTTGCCTTATTTTTCAAAATGCTTCATTACAATTTGTAAACGGACTTCACCACCAACATGTTTACTCAAGGTAAACTGTCTGGGAGTGAAGGTATTAACCCCAGCTGATAAGCCTAGAGCTTTCCTCCTGTGTACCTCCATTCTGGTATGTGTGGAATTCCCAGTGGTTAATGTGCTGGCAAAGGGTCTTCAGCTCCTGTTGAACCCACAAAGTGTCAGCCTGAAGCAAAGGAGGGTTATGTAGAAGTGTGTCTGCCTCGGCACAAAGGGCACAGCCATGAATCACTTTTGCACACAATGTACATATCCGCCCTCTCCCATCCCATTCCTTAGATAATTCCACCTGTATTGAAGATGACTCTGCCTCTTGAACTTTAATATTTACCAAATCAAAGGCTTCCCATTGAACAATAATTAGCACAAAGTGACAAAATAGAGAGCATCCATAATCTAGGCTGATTGCACTCATCAACTCTTTTGATCCTCTTTTCCTGTTTGTATAACCAACTTCCTGAGGCTGCTCTATCCCACTCTTCTTTCCAGGGTATGGTATCTCTATTTATGTGAGAATTGCACTCCTCTCTCATGCACAAGCAGTGCACTCCCATCTCATGTCATCCGCCATGACTATCCAATATATTTTACACCCCCATTGCTTGGTCAACCCCTCTACTTGCAGGTATTTGTGTGTCCTCCACTCGGCTATCTTCCCTTTTCTTGTTCATTGATTCCTTTGTTTTTTGTGTCCAACTGTTGACCCACTGTCCCAATGTTAGTTCATATGCACTCTCACTTCAATTCCTCCTACATGAGCCTCGATCTTGTAAAGAAATCCAAACAAGCAACTTCAGAGAAATCATATCATGCACATTAACTATTACAGCCACACTAACATTGATTTTAAAATGTGAAAGTGAAATAATGAATAGGTAAATACAAGTGCACACACACACACACACACACACACACACACACACACACACACACACACACACACACGACAATATGGCAGCGAGGGGGAGGCTTTTGAGAAAGAGAGATAATTACAGAATCACACATATCTATACTAGTTAATAAATGTGTGTGTGTGTGTGTGTGTGTGTGTGTGTGTGTGTGGTGTGTGTGTGTGTCCTCCATAACTCTCAAAACCATGAAACTTAGCAGCCTGAAATTTGCTTTCATATTCAGGGAGCTCCAAGAGCCTGGTGTTGGCGTAGTGGTTAGGGTAGCGGCTTGGGATCCAAAAGGTCCTGATTCAAGCCCCGTTGGCCCTTGAATTAATACACACCAGGAGGTTGACTCAGCCTGTCATCCTTCCGAAGGTCGGCGAAGTGAGTACCAGTGTACTGGGCCGGTGTATGCCGCGTTAGAATAGTGTCTCATATCCCTGTGTCGTAAGAGGCGACCAGGGTTGTGTCAGCAAGGGCATCCGCGTAAACCTGTGCCAAATCATTATGCGGATCATAACGGATGATCCGCTTGGGCGGCCCCTAACGGGAGCAGCCGAAAGAAGAAGAAGAAGATTCAGGGAGCTCCAAGGAAGTGTATAAGTGAAAATTTTGCGTTTGGGTTAATAAAAACACACATTTTGAAGATATTTAATGGCCTTATTTAATTATATCCTTCATCAGGCACCATCCTCGGTCACCACTCTCTATGGGGTCTGAAGGCATATCCCAGGTAACCTCCCTGGGGTCTGAAGCCACCATGTTTTTTGGCCTGCTCAACCATACCTTGACTTGGGACAGGCCGCAACGATTTCTTAACGATAAAGTTTTGTTTTTCACTTTCCTCACTCATATTATGGAATGCATCTTCATCATAGATATGAATCGCTGGGTACACTGCAATGTTTATAAACGCCCAAAGATGGCAGCGTTTGTGGCTATATTTCATTTTTGCACATGCAATAACCTCGAGAATACCTCAAACTAAGCTGAATTGTAAAATTTAAGCTCCAGGTCAGGTCAGGTATGGGAGCATGCACCGGAGCAGCGCGTCGCTGCGTCCACTTTCCGCCGGTACTCCAGGGGCCTCCGTCTGGCCATCCCCCAGGCAGATGCCTGGCCCATCCCCATCTGCTTGAGATGCCCATCAACCTGCTGCATCCACGAGGCACGTGGTCGGCCCATTGGCCTCCTCCACTCACGAGACTCCCTCACTGAGGGAATCTGGTGAGCAGGATCAGCGTCAGGAAAACGAGCCACATGTCCTGACAGCCGCAGCTGTTAAGTGGGCTGTTCGCAGGTGCCAGCAGTGACCACTATTTTCGTTGTGTCTGTGTGTCTGTTTGTCTGTCTGTCTGTTGGTGACTCTCTCCAGAGCATAGCTCTGTGATGTTTGATGCGATCTTGATGAAACTTGGACACAAGCTCGATATCATGGTCTTGTTGTGTATTTTTGTATCAGGGGCGTCCCACACCCCTTGTGGGTGGAGCCACGCCCACTTAAACTTTTTATTTATTTTTATTTTTTTCTCGATTTTTTTCTCGCAATTTTATTTCCTTGAAGCTGTGCGTAATGTCCATAAGTACAACATATAAAAAAATCCGATTTGATTTGGTCAATTTTGATGGAAGAGATAGGTTTTTACGGTCGGGCTTCCTCAAAAGCTTCCACTATCTCAATTGGTTCGCAGGCGCCAGCAGTGACCACTATTTTTGGTTCACGGGCGCCAGCAGTGACCACTATTTTCGTTGTGTCTGTGTGTCTGTCTGTCTGTCTATTTGTGACTCTCTCCAGAGCATAGCTCCGTGACGTTTGATGCGATCTTGATGAAACTTGGACACTAGCTAGATATCATGGTCTTGTTGTGTCTTTTTGTATGAAGGGCATCCCACACCCCTTGTGGGCGGAGCCACGCCCACTTGAACTTTTTTCTCGCAATTTCATTTCCTAGAAGCTGTCCGTAATGTCCATAAGTACAACATATAAAAGATTCGATTCGATTTGATTTGGTCAATTTTGACGGAAGAGATAGGTTTTTATGGTCGGGCTTCCTCAAAAGCTTCCACTAACTCAATTGTACCTATCGTGGCATTGTTCAATAATGCCCGTGAACCATCGTCACCTCCCGGCTAGTTATTTATTTATTTATTTTAATTTGTCCATCACTCCAAAATCTTTTAGATCACCCTGGCTAGAAAATTGGGTACAATTGTACACCTCAAGCACACCCTCAATGAGGTGTCAAAGAATCAAATCAGCCACAAGAACTATCGCCAAACTTTCTTGCAAGAGGCAGCAAGCAGGGTCTCTGCCTGCACCCCCCTCCAGGATCCGGTTGACCCAAGTTTCTCTGATCCTCTCCCAGAAGCCTACATCCTCCTGCGTGGTCCAGTAGGTTTAAAGTTCTCACGTCCATTCCTAATCGATGCCTGTATCCCCCTCCGGGATCTGGTAGATACAGATTTCTCTCATCCACTCTCAATCAATGCCTCCAACCTCCTCCGGGATCCAGTCGGCCCAAAGTTCTCTCATTTATACCCAGAAGCCGACATCCTACTCTAGGATGAACCGTGACCACAGCCATAATCCAGGAAGACTTTGCCACAGCCCAGCTGACCCAATTCAAACTATCTTCTGGGTATGCCAGGCCGAGGACGGAACAAGGCCACGACCGGCCGAATTACAACCAGCATGAGGATAACTTCCAGGCACGCATCGACACCGGCAACCACACTCTACCATCCGTGATTGACAAGAGCCAGACAAACAGCCACTATGGTTAAAGTGAACGCCATCACCTGACCTTTGGCTGTTGTGCTCGTCTGCTCAGCTGCCTGCCATGAGAGTTGGAGTGAGTTGAGATGTGCTTTGGCCTCGTGCAGCTCTTGCTCCAGCTTCTCTGCTCGAATTCTCTGTTCCTTTTCTTTCTGTTTGCATTTTTTCCTGCTCCGACTTTCTTCCTGCCGACCTCTTTTCATCAACTTCTGGGTTTCGCTTTTGGAGGACTGTAGTTCAGCACGCAACGCTCTGATCTCCTGGTGTAAGCTCTCTATCAGCAGATCATTTTCATCAGGAATCAGTAAAGGC
This sequence comes from Eptatretus atami, assembly GCA_035128595.1. Classification (NCBI taxonomy): domain Eukaryota; kingdom Metazoa; phylum Chordata; class Myxini; order Myxiniformes; family Myxinidae; genus Eptatretus; species Eptatretus atami. Next base: position 139,568,869 of record CM068953.1, on the reverse strand, counting down.
TGTTGTTCTGGTTCCAGTTCCAGTTCGGGTTCCTCCTCTCCTGGAATCACCACTACTGGACTCACATGCCCTCATGTGCGGCCCCTGCCCTCCATCACACCACAGTTGTACCTCCATAGGACGGGAGACTCAGAGACTCGGATCTGGTAGGACCTGTGTGAGAGGTGCCAGATGACACCCTCCAGCCTGTGTCATGGAAATAGCATGCGGAAGATCCAAAGATGCAGAACCTGCTTCAAAACGGCCAAGCCCACCATCCATACAGGCAAACAGCTCCACTATCAGCTGAAAGACAGCACCAATGCCACTCTCTTCAGCAGCGCAAAGCTCCTTGTCCATCACTGCCAAGCCAGATAGAAAAACCGGCCACCCAATGTGGCAGTCAACTTTCCTTATGTTCAACATGATGTAGGTGGCCACAAGCCAACCACAACGGCCGTGACGATGGTTCCACATGCGACCAAACTCCCCCAGCCAAGCAAATGGAAGTAGGAATCCTGCGGAACATTGCAGTGCACACTGCGCAAAAGCTTGTGGAGCAAATTGCCAAACTTCCAGCTGAGAACAGAGTTGCCGTAAAAGTAGAAAGTGCCTGCTACATCCCAGACGGTGTTCTCGGTGGGTGTCCAAGATGCAAATGTGGACATGTCTCTCTCCAAAGCCTGCACTTGACTTACTCCGGTATAATTCAAGATGAGCCTTCGGCTTAACCGACTTTAAGCTACTGTTGCTGAAACTCTCATCCTCTACATGTCCTGCAGGTGGTTCAAACATTGGCTCTGCCAAATCTGCTCGACCCTTTCCAGGAACATCACAGTGCTGCAAGTCCATCCCAACTTTGGACAAGTCAGACAGTCTAAGCCTGGTCTCGACAGAACCATCAATCTCACCATTGAGACAAACAGAAACCCTTGATTCTGTCTCCTCTGCATTTATGGTTTTGTCCCAAGTATTCAGCTGCTCCTGTAACATTCCATCCATCCTTTCCCCCAATCAATTGTGGCTCCAATAAGCCTTTATCAGCTAACACCAGCTCTTGTTCTGTGACACGAGTTTCCAACATTTTCTCCAAACTGCCATCCTGGCGCTGACGAAATCCCAATTCCTCTACCTGCTGTTGCATTATGGAATCCACCCAGATGGGATAGCCCTTCAGGTCGAATCCTCCCATTTCATTTCTTTGTTCATTCATTTTGTCTTCCAATCGTCCATTCATTTCCTTCATTTCATTCCTTTGTTCATTAACTTGTCTTCCAATCGTTCATTCATTTCTCCTCCTCCAACAATTCGTGCCCCCAGTTCCTGTGCTATTTCCTTTTTAGTTTTGTTCACTTGTTCACTCATTCCCTTCATGTCATTCTCCATTCCATTAATTTGTCCCTTCAATTCATTCCCTTGTTCCATCATTTTTTTCATCAATTTTTCTCTCCATTCCACCAATATGTACTTCTAATGCCATTTTTTTCTCTGTCTTCTGAATTTTACTCTGTTCATTCCTTTCCCCGATTCCATCACGTACCGACGCACTCATTTCGCATGGGTCCGCACGTGCAATGGTTATCTGTGTGCTGATTGCCTTCCACTGAGATTTTACCTCTACCAACCCGGTCTCTTCCTCAGCCCTTACCTCACTGTTCATTGCCTGTACATCGGCCCTGAACCCAACACGTGTTGTTTTCATATCCTCAGCCAGTTTTTGCATATTCTGACTATTCGGTCTTGTCCTGTTTGGAAAATCCCGTTCATATCATCCATCATTTTATCCATCAGTATTTGCCTATCACTTCTCATTTCATCCCTCAGTTGGTTTCTGTCCCAGTTCCATCTGTTCATCATTTGTTTCATTATCTCCATTCGCTATGTCCTCCTGAGAGGAATTTGGCGGGCGGGGGGGGGCGCTGGATGGGGAAACTTTTACCCTCTGCTTATCAAACAGCTCCACCCTTGGCTCCCTTCCTTCACCCTTACTATTAAAATAAGGATCGCATCATGCCTTCGCCATTTTGTGCTATCTGCCCATTTTTGTGCCTATCCACCATTTTGGTGCCTATCGCCATTTTGTGCCTATCCGCAATTTTGTGCCTATCTGTCATTTTGCGTGCTATCTGCCATTTCGTGCCTATCCCCATTTTGAGCACACGTTTAAATCTCCTCAGAAAAATATTATATTTCTCTCCCTTAAATTTCCATGCGTTCTTTTCTCCCGACACCAACTAACTATACAACTTGTACCTCGGTTACAACTCCAATTCTTTTTTATTCTTAAGCTTTTGCTCGTTCTGGGACCAAATGTCGTGGTCCCGATGGATTCTAAAATCCTACCCCTATGCCGAATGTCATGGGGATTCACATCCCACACTCTTGATCACAAAATGTGGCAGAGGTGGCCGGCCCAGGTTAACCTCCCGACCCAAATTGTGGTGAAGGGCGATTAACACCGCCAACTCCCTGGGACGCCGAGCGGTTCCTTCTTAAAGGCCCTGTCACACCTTGACGTTTTAGCCAGCGATATGCCGACGTATGAAAAATTTGTCTAAAACGCTGGCGTACGTCGAATACGTTATGGGTAAGTTTGGTATACGTTAAGAGCACGCTGAAGCACGCTGAAGCACGCTGGCATACATCGTAGTACGCCGAGCTCGTCGCAAATTTTAAGCATGCTCAAAATTTCTCGACGGTCTCGGCGTATGACTCCACGTTCCGCCTACGCTGCCTAAGTTGTAGGCACGTTATGCAACCGTTGACACACGTCGACACACGTTACTTATATTACTCATAAGTCGAAACACGCTGAGGTAATGTTTAGCGTACCCGAAACTTATTTCTAACCTATGAGTAACGTGCTTTGAACTTATGAGTAACGTGCTTTAACCTATGAGTAACGTGCTTTGAACCTATGTGTAACGTATCTCCAACGCATATTGAATATGTAGACGTATTTGATTGATGTCTTCCGGATGCCAACAGAACTTACTGAACGTGTTTCTAACTTACAGATAACGTATAATGGTGTATTGGCAACGTTTAGGGGAATTGGTATATAAAAATGGGCTTCCACAGGAGGAACCCGTCAGTGTTTCAGACTCCATATTGAGTAGATGTCCATGTCATAGTAGTAATAGTAGATGTCGTAGTAGTGTAGTAGTAGGTCCATGTCAGTAGTAGTAGTGAGCGTGATGGGGAGGGTGTGAGTGATGATGGATCCTCCTTGTGTCCGCATCCACGGCCACGGCCAGGAGACTTCTTGGCAGCATTCTTCGAAGTTTTCTTCGGCATGACGATGATGTTGACACATCGATGTCTAGCTTGGTTATGATTAAAATCGTCGAGCGGCAGCGTCCATTTTAAATAGTCGAGCAGCAGCGATTTAAATCGTTGAGCGGCAGCCTATTAATAGCCTACGTCACGTGATCGTCGGCGATACGCTGCCGCACGCTATGCATACGTTAGACTATCTTGGGCATACGTTGTAACGCCACAAACACGCAAAGCATTCGTTGTATAAGTTATCTATAAGTATTTGAAACGTTCTGTGTATGTTACTAATACGTTATGCATACGTCCAACTCGTTATGAATAGCCCAAAACTGAAAAAAAACATCAATAGTTAAGCGGAGAAAAACATTAAAAAAAAATTGCCCCCCAAAAACAATGGCCGAAGCACAATATGTGCTCAAAGAGCATGGCGGAGGGCAATGGCGGACGGGCGGAGCAGTACGGCACAGGAGCACTGCACCAGGACAGCACAAGGGAGGTTTATCTGCAAACCCACTACAATTACACGTATACAGTTTCTTCAAAACAAACACATTTAATGAACATACACAAATAGTTACAAGACGATAATTCAACAGTTAATAATAGTAATGACAAATAAATAAATAAATCCTGCTGTTAAGGCCTTGCACACAGATGCAAATACAGACAAAGGGTGACACAAAATGAAAAGAAAAACCCACCTTTTTAAGTATGCTGGTACTCAGCTTGGCGCAGAGCTGGTGCTTGTCAAACTTGGAAAGGGGAGCGCTTTCACCAGCACTTGCACACGCGTACAAATGGTGCCGTCACTTCTCTCCTGGCAGGGCAGACATACGCCAGGCAATCCGCAAGCAGCTTTCCACACGAAGGCTCAAAACGTGCCAGCTTTCCTCTTTCCAAAGGTGCCACATGCCTCGTGCTTTCCTAACACAGACCTCGTGTGTGTGCTCTACGGATCTCCTGTTCTATTCAGACCGAAGCCTTCCACAATCCAAACGTGTGCAAGCCTTCCTGCCCTCGACATATATCACACAGATTTCCCGTCCTATGCAGTAAGAACCTCCCTTGCAATGTCCCAGCCTCTCCTACACGCTCTATTTCCTCCGCCTCTGGGGCATGGCCTGCTCGCCCCAAACCTGGGAAGGCGGGACTTCTGTTTGTTGTGGTTTCAGGGACTCGTTTCCCAGCTTTGCTTGAAATATAAAAATATAAAAACATAACTTGAACTGGCTTGAAGTATATAAAACAAAGGGAAAATCACAGAGGGCAATCACATACTGGGGAACTTATTTTTCCTCCAAAGACTAATTAACACCGCACCACCCCTCATGTGGTGACACACAACACTTAAGCTCACAGATTCCCTAACTTAGTTATATCGAGATGCTTTCTACTTGTCCATTGACCAAGCAACTCTACACTGCTAAATTCCCTATTAAATCCTTCCATCTACCTCCACAACTGTAACTATATATATATATATATACATACACACACACACACACACACACACCAAGGAAGACAAAAGCAACCTTTTTTGGATCTTTCTTGTTTCCCTCTAGGTAATGCTACACTTCTTACAGCATACAAAGCATCCAGGCATGGTACAATGGAGTATTGTTCTTCACTATGGGAAGAGGCTTCTGCATCCCACCATGCATTCTTAGATATGGTAGAGGCTAAAGCTTTGGCTCTCATTGGCATCACCTACCTATGGTTTCTTGTATTTGAATTAATCCCTCCATGCGATTGGCTAATCTGTACTTATGATGGATGATAATGACATGCAAAGCACGTGACATACTTTATATCTTCACCGGTCTTTCTTATTTCTCCATTTTTTTGTCTTTTCTTGTTTTGTAACTTCCTTTTTCTATTCCTGCTTTTATTTCTGCCCTTCCTTCTTTCTGTCATTACGAGGAAATATTTGATGCTTTTAGCACCCTTGCATTCATGATATCCCTTATATTCATGATGTCCAAGTTATTTAATTTTACTATTTTCATAAGCTTTCAAGCAATATTTCATTTGTCTTGTTGATAAAGCTTGATGGTGGAGACAGCAAATGTAGCTTGGATGACCATGCATTTGGCCCAAAGCATTAGGATGCATGTGTTTTAGTTTGACAAGTTTGTATGGCTATTTATTGTGGGGTTTTTTTGTGAAACACTTAACTGAACGATGTTGTAATGTTTGGATTTTTTTTGGTACTTTTGCATTTAATAACACATTTCTCAGCAGAGAAATAATGTGTTTATTGTTTGCCAAACATTTTGTCCCGAATGGCCAAAGTACAAGTACATGTTCATTAGTGTGAGCAAGGTTTGTCAGATTTTCTTTTACATTTCTATATAAACTAGAAGGCCACTTTTTGACATCACGACATCACCAGATATGCCTCTGGCCGCAATATTGCATCATTATTATACTTGTACCAAGTTTGATTTAAATCCCTGAACCCAGATTCAAAATATTCAATAATTCTACCTACCAGATCATGCATCCAATGGGGTTTAAATTCAAAACATATGTTCCCCATGACTACTAGATCATAACTGTGACGTTTCATGTCGATTGATGAAGCGGTTCAAGAGAAAATTTTATTTTATAATTTTCGTTCAATCCAATATGGCTGCCAGACCATGTGATCTATTAATTATTCGTGAACACCCGAGTATCCACAAGGCTTGGTGAACATGTAGGTGATTTTTTTTCCCTCGATCTGTCAAGCCATTATAAAGGTTTATTCTTTTTTTTTCTTTTTTCGTGACAAGGTTTTTAAAGCTTTATTCTTCAAAAAATCAGCGGCCAAACCATGTGACCTATGACATCATAGATGGAGAACTTTTTGTTCCTCATGGATAGGTGATCATACCTGTAAAGTTTCGCCTCGAACCGTTCAGCCGTTTCGGAAAAGATTTTTGAAGGTTTTTATGTTAAAACCAACATGGCTGCCGAACTGAACTACATGACTCATGACATCATCATTTTTTTCACCCATACAATTTAGGCTGAGATGACCCTCATAATTTTTCCTATTGATCGGATAAAGCGTTCGATGTATGCAATTATGACGTCATAACGAAACCACCTATGACGTCATCAAAAAATCGCACTTGTTTCCCATGGGGAGTACTTCACATGTGCCAAGTTTGATTTCTTTTCCACAAAGCGGTTTCGGAGATACAGCAGTCCAATGTTTTTATATCTTGCAAAACGAAGTTTTTGCAAGATATGTTAGTCAGCCTGTATGTTTTTTTTTGTTTTTTTTTTGTCTGTAATCACGTATAAATCACTCTGCAGAGCACAGTTATCATTGGAAATTTTTGTAACTTCGCATATCAGAGGCCTATAGAGGTCCCTTTCAGCGCATAAAATTTTGAAGGTCAAGGTCAAAGGTCAAGGTCACTTTGTCGCAAATCAGGGGAGTCGACGAAACCCTTATTTGTGAGTAATTTTGATCGGATCGTCTTCAAACTTCATGAATATAGTTCATGGTCTGGCGTCAGCTGATTAATTTTGGTGGCGATTGGCCTTGACCTTCATGGTTAGCGCCTAAGGTCAAACATATTTGACCCAAGGTCAAATTTTCAAGTTTTAGGAACCATATCGTGTAGTACCTCAAATTGAACACCTCGATGAGTGCTTTCTAGATATGTCAAGCTTGAGACATTACGACTCATTTGGTGACGTTTTGAGGCAAACGCATATTTTCATGGTTACTCCTGTAGAACGATTCTCATCGGAATCTCTCGTAGGCAGATATTCCTCAAGGAGTCGCTCCTGGTGATAGCAGCTCTGTTCACCTCAGTGTGACCTTAAAGAAGTCACACGTGGTCACCTTTTGGCAAGATAAGGGTCACCCTGCGGGTGACATTGGTTTATTTTTTCCTCTGTTTTTCCAACATGGCTACAACACCACGTGACCTATGGCATCATAATTATATTAAGACCTTCTGTATATGATTAGTCGCACATGGTGAAAATTTTGTGTCAATCGGATAAGCGGTTGCGGAGGAAACAGAAAATTAGCATGGATGGACGTACAGATGGTGGACAACCCAAAAACATAATGCCTCTGGCGACTTCGTCAGCGGAGACATAAAAATGCATTCCTCAACAGAGAACCTGTTTTTATACAATAGTGTTGCTGTCCAAGATTGTTATTACCAAATAATTAATTATGTCATCTCTGACGATATTTGATGCTCATTTTGGGTATTGTTTATGGTTATACCTTTTAGTCGATGAACTTTCACCCTCTCAGTAATTTATGCCTTCATGCACACAATAGATTTTGACTGTCAATACTACCTATTGCTATATCCAGATTTCTGCAAAGGTTTGTTCAACTAACTGACTTGTTAATCTCCCAACATTCCATTGAGATTTGCACCTTAATCTTTAGTTTGACAAGGAAATTAAAGACGAGATAAAGGACAAGACGAAATTGGAAAACAATGTCATATTAGATTCGCATAAATAATAGTGTGAAGATGTCATGCAACTTTCTAAATTACTGTACTAACAACAAAACTGCTCATCACAAGGACACACCAGATTTAAAGTCAGACAATTCCACCAATTCATAGGGAAGAAAATTCTGAGTGCAGAACAAGCAGCCCAGAACAAACGTAGGTAACGGTGGCAAAAGTGGCAACAAATTGAACACACTTTTAGGATTAAAAAGACCAGAAACGCCAAATACCAACCAATAATAAAACCAACCAAGAAATACCATGTATGAAGCTTTCTCAGCCAACTTCGACTCCCTCTATCCTCCCATCCCAACTCTCTTCCTAATCTGCAGTGACTTCAACTGTCACAATTCCAGCTGGCTTGGAACCGGCGCTCATACCACTGTCCATGATATTGCAGCCAAGGCCTTTTGTGACACTTTTGGCCTCACCCAATCTGTTTTATTCCCAACCCATATTTCCCCAATTGGCAGCCACTCACTTCTTGACTTGATCTTGTCCAACTTTTCAGCCAACTGCTCCTGCTCTTCCTCTGCTTACCTTCACTCCTCAGAACATGGACTCTTGAAAGTGTCTGTCTCCCTGGTGGTTTGTAAGAGATTCACGAAGGCGCAACTGTATCTGGCTGTTCAATTAGTTATATTAGTCTGGAGTCAACCATCTCTTCCACTGACTGGTGTCATCTCTTCATTTAAAACATCGACAGTGCTTGGGACTCATATCTCAACCAACCACTCACTCTACTCCATCAGTTCATACATTCATGCCTCCAGCTATCCTGCTCGACGTCGACATGATACAATGATTCATGCAATGAGATAATTGCCAGAAAACAGCTTGCCTTTTCCTCTTGGAAAGCCAAACCCAATGATAGGAACTTGCAGTCTCTCTGCAAAGCTTGTAACTATTGTGTTTCCATCCCTAGAGGTGCCAGAATAAAGCAAAAGGCACAGCTCAGGTCAGAACTCGCTGTTCTTTCACAATCCACAAAAACTTAGCAGCAGTTGGTTAAGTCTGTCTCTGGAACATGTGACACATATATTCCTTAGCTCTTGAAGGATGGAATAATGATGGATTCTGCTTATGCCAAGCCTGACTGCCTTAACTCTGTCTTTGCAGAACAGGTCAGGGTCCATAATCCCTCTCAGGGTATCTCTCACTCACTGTAGGAAGCTTGATTGCCTTCCAGTTTTTTTTTACTGTCTCTATCCTGGTCTTGCTCTGAATGCCCTCAAACCTCCCTTCCCAGGTCACACATGTTCTCCCAGAAAATCTTTCCTTGTTACCCTCCTGAAGACTAAACACAAGGAAATCCATTCTTTGACAAACACTCTTTTCTAGCTTGTGGAACTGTCTTCCAGCGCCCATTGTCTCATCTCTTCCCAACATGATTTAATTAAGTCTACTACTCACTACCACCTCAAGGTCTCTCCAATTTCCATGACTGAGGTTCCGTGACTGCACACGCTGAGACCGTTTTTCTGCTTCAGTTTCCTCTCCTTGTGCTATGTCGCATGCGCATGTTTGTTGTTATCCTCCTGTTTTCCCTTTCTTCCATTTTGTTTATTGACCCATTGCCCCCCGTCCTTTTGCTCTTCCCTAAGCCTTGATACCTGTGTAAATTGACTCTTGACGTTCACAATTGCCTACATTACTTGCCACAAAATCTGTCCTATGAGTTCTGTGCTGAGGTTGATGATCTTCACTGTGCATCAATAAGTGTTCACAAAAACGTATATTTCTTGTGACTACCTTATTCCAAGAAGTTCCCATATTTTCATGATGTGCGTTGTCAATGTGAAATACCCTTGAAAGAAATCATCTGAGTCTCGACTCAATTCCCTGACATTATCTGTACTTCTTTGCTAATGTAGCAGGAGCAACAAACAATTATTTCTTGTTCACAAAAGCAACAATGAGACTCAACAATCAAGACCATGTGAACGTTTTGCTTGTTGGAATGTGTTAAGCAGGAATTGATGATCTCAAAAATTCAAGTCTCGCACTCGACCAATGTATCTTTCTTTTTATTGTCTTCAATCGTTTCTTGTGGCCACCATGGTCTAATTTGAGGAAATCTTCAGGGTAAAATACAATTTCAATATCCTGTGTTTATCAATGCAATTACGAGATCTCAAGAGAAGGTATCATATGTAATGTAGATCTGTATATAACATCTGTTTGTGCAAACCCATCCTGTGCAAAAACAAAACAAAATGAGTAATAACACATTTAATAACAAGAGATTTCATTGAACACCTCTTGTATTTATGCTGTCAATGATATGTGAGGCTCATTTCTGCCTGGGCTTGATTCCACGTTGAAACATTGTAGACCTCCAAATTGGGGGCAAAAGTTTTACCAAAACACACATCAGAACAGACTTTCGGTGTGTCGTTAATTTACTTAATTCTGGAATGTCTTTTCATTGAAAAAAAAAAAGTAAATTAATAGGAAGCATCGATATACAAAGTGTTTTTAATTTTGCATCATGGTATAAATTACAGTCTACCTTTTGGACATAATGAGCAAAAGCTGTTGTAGGAGACTCAGTGTATAAGTAATTAAACTGGATCTCCTCAACATTAGATCATCGCCAGGATTTCATAAGCTTGTCTTCAATTCAGACGGATCACTGATGTTTGCAATAGCTTTGTTTATGGTCTCTAGTTATGATACAATTTAATTGGGAAAACTTCAGCAAGTCAACTCGTCTGCATGTATGAATGAGTAGTCGGTCATGTTGGAGCTGTGAGGTGTCATAAAAGGTTAATTCAGACTTAGCACTCAAAATGAGTCTAAGTGAGGGTTCCCAAGTAACAAGGTGCTGCAGCCTTTTGTGCTTTTTGTTTTTTCCTCCTGGAGGGAGTAAGGCCAGTCGATCAGTTTAAAGGACAATTGGATAAACAGCACGTGGTGCGGGTGTAAGCAGATGCAAATGCCTATGAGAGGTGGACAGGTAGGTTTGTTCATGTGCACATGAGTAGGCCTATATATGTGTCAGTATACCATGCTGAAAAAAAACTGCAGTACACACGGTAGTGAAGAAAAAGTAAGGGGTTTCGAACGAAGATGCACGACTTACCTGGAGTTGCTGAGTACATATAAAAGAATAGTATAAATATGGAAGCAAACATGCTTATGCACACAGCTTTCCCCATTTAGTAGTACAAGATACCCAGATTATGGTGGCACAGGTATACAATGTAATGCGATGTGTGAAATAAAATTGGGACATTTATAATGAAAACCCAAGATGATAGATTAGGGGCTTTGTATTTGTACACATATATTTGTTTGCAAAAACAGTGGAATGTTGACCATCCACCCCTCCCCCCCCCGCCCCGCCCACCCCCATCATTCCACCAGATGTCCCATAACTTTTATCTTTTCTCCCTCAACCTCTTCTCAACAATAGATGGTTCCAATGACAGTGCACAATTTTGGAAGTACTCTTGTACAGTATGAAGTAACAGTGACATGTACAATGCAAAGTCCCAATAGCACAATGTTACAATGTAATTAAGCTTGATTGGCATCATTTACAGTTGAACTTGCAATAAGAAATTGCATTACATATGACAAGGTCACAAACTGAATATTAAGTGGTTGGGATTCCCAAGGTGAATCGAGGGATAGACTGAATGGATTTGCTCACATGATCTTCGTCAAAGAGACGTAAATTAGAGATGTATTTACAGGAAATGGTTGGCACATGGGATGCAGCTTTAGGGAGAAAAGGTCACCAACCTGCTGTTGAAAGGTTGCAAGTGATCTTTGACCCTTGACCTTACAAGACAAATAGTTTCCAGGTGAAAATGCATTCGGATGTAAATGCAGCTCCATTTGCTTTACTTTGTCACAGGAACGACGCTCACCCCTAAAGGGATAATCATACATGGAGTGACTTCAGAGAGTCTCTCTCTCTCTCTCTCTCTCCTCTCTCTCTTCTCTCTCTCTCTCTCTCTCTCTCTCTCTCTCTCTCTCCTCTCCCCTCTCTCTCTCTGCCCCTCTCCTCCTCTCTGCCCTCTCCTCTCTCTGCCCTTCCCTCTCTCTGCCCTCTCCCTCTCTCTGCCCCTCTCCCTCTCTCCCTCCCTCTTCGCCCCTCTCCCTCTCTCTGCCCCTCTCCTCTCTCTGCCCTCTCCTCTCTCTGCCCTCTCCTCTCTCTGCCCTCTCCTCTCTCTGCCCTCTCCCTCTCTCTCTGCCTCTCTCTCCACTGCATCTCTCTCTCTCTTCTCTTCTCTCCTCTCTCTCTCCTTCTCCTCTCTCTCTCTCTCTCTCTTCTCTCTCTCTCCTCTCTCTCTCTCTCTCTCTCTCTCCTCTCCTGCCCCTCTCCCTCTCTCTCTCCTTCTCTCTCTCTCAATGCTCTCTCACACTGCATCTCTCCACACTGCATTCTCACACTGCAATCTCTCACACGCATATATCTCTCTCTTATCTCTCTCTGCCTCCTCTCCTCTCTCTGCCCCTCTCCTCTCTCTCTGCCTCTCTCTCTCACATCTGCAATTCTCACCTGAATCTCTCTCTCTCCATCGTTTCTCTTCTCTCTCTCTTCTCTTATCTCTCTCTCTCTCTTCTCTCTCCTCTCTTCCTCTCTCCTCTCCTCTCCTCTCTCTGCTCTCCCTCCTCTCTCTCTCTCTGCCCTCTCTCTCTGCCCTCTCCTCTCCTTGCTCTCTCTCTCTCGCTCCACACAACTGCACTCTCACACTGTATTCTCACTCACTGTCTCTCTCTCCCTCCTTCTCTCTCCTCTCTCTCTCTCCTCCTCTCTCTTCTCTCCTTCTCCCCCCCCCTCCTCTCTCTGCCCCTCCTCTCTCTGGCCTCGCCCTCTTTGCCCTCGCCGCTCTCTCTGCCCCTCTCCCTCTCTTGCTGCCTCTCTCTCTCCTCACCCTGCATCTTCAACACTGCAATTCTCCTCTCTTCTCTCTCTCTCTCTCCCTCCTCTCTCGTCTTCCTCTCTCCTGTCCTCTCTCGCACACTGCATTCTCACTACGCAATCTCCTCTCTCTCATCTTCTCTCATCCTTCTCTCTCCTCTCTCTTCCTCTCTCTCTCTCCTCTCTCTTCCTCTCGCTTCCTCCCTCCCCTTCTCTCCTTCTCTGCTCTCCTCGCCCCTCTCCTCTGCTCTCTCTGCCCTCTCCTCGTCTCTCCTCCTCTCTCTCTCTCCTCTCTCTCTCTCTTCTCTCTCTTCTCTCCTCTCTCCTCACCAACTGCATCTCTCACACTGCATCTCTCTCTCCTTCTCTCTCCTCCTCTCCTCTCTCTCTCTCTCTCTCCTCTCTCTCTCTCTCTCTCTCTCTCTTCCCTCTCTCCCCTCTCCCTCCTCTCTCTGCCCCTCTCTCCCGATTCTTCTGCCCCTCTCCCTCTCTCTGCCCCTCTCCCTACTCTCTTGCCTCTCTCTCTCTCTCTCTCTCACACTTGCATACTCTCACACTGTATCTCTCACTCTGTCCTCTCTCTCCTCTCTCTCTTCTCTCTCTCTCTCCTCTCTCTCTTCTCTCTCTCTCTCTCTCTCTCTCTCTCTCTCTCTCCTTCTCCCCTCTCTCTCTCTGCCCCCCTCTCTCTCTCCCCTCTACCTCTCTCTGCCCGCTGCCCTCTCCCTCCCTCTCTCTCCTCAGTCTCTCTGTCTCTCGTCTCTCTGTCTCTCTGTCTCTCTGTGTCTCTCTCTCTCTCTCTCTCTCTCTCTCTCTCTCTCTCTTCTCTTCTCTCTCTCTCTCCTTCTCCCTCTCTCACTCTCCTTCTCCCCTTCTCCCTCTCTCTGCCCCTCTCCCTCTCTCTCTGCCTCTCCCTCTCTCTTTTGCCTCTCTCTTCATCACTCCGTGCAGCTCTCTCTGTGTCTCTCTTCTCTCTCTCTCTCTCTCTCTCTCCTCTCTCTCTCTCCTCTCTCTCTCTCTCTCTCTCTCTGTCTGTCTGTCTCCTTCTCTCTCTCTCTCTCTCCTCTCTCTCTCCTCCTCCTCTCTCTCTCTCTCTCTCTCTCTCTCTCTCTCCTTCTTCCCTCTCTCTCTCCTTCTCCCCCTCTCTCCTCTCTCTCTGCCCTCTCCCTCTCTCTGCCCCTCTCCCTCTCTCTTTGCCTCTCTCTCTCTCTACACTGCATCTGTCTCTGTCCCTCTCTTCTCTCTCTCTCTCTCTCTCCTCTCTCTCCCTCTCTCTCTCTCTCCTCTCTCTCTCATTCCCCTCTCTCTTGTAGAGCTGGTGGGAGTTCGAAATAATCTTTCATATGGTCCAGGCTTGTCACCGGATTTGACTCTCAACTCTGTGAATAAGAAAGATATAGGTGGCAATAAATTTATGAATCGAAGAAGGAACAAGTATTTATCCCAAAGATTTGTAAGGAGATGGTATCAGAGCATTACCATTGGGACAAGTGTCAATCCATAACAAGTGTTGGTTTGTCTGGTTTTGAGCAACTTCCCTGTGCTTTTGTATCTCCAGAATATAAGTCTAGTATACAACTAATATCTCATATATATATATATATAATATAATATATTGGAGTGTGACAAGCACTCCCGCCGATTCAATGGGAATTGGCGGAGTGCTCGTCGATGATAATATATATAATATATATTTTATTATCTGTTTTTTTTTGTACAGCTGCTCTGACGTGTGTGTGTGTGTGTGTGTGTGTGTGTGTTGTGTGTGTGTGTGGTGTGTGTGTGTGTGTGTGTGTGTGTGTGTGTGTGTGTGGTGGTCTGGGTTTGCATAACAACCCCACCTCCACCCCTCATCTTTCTTTCATTTTTGTTATTTTTTATTCTCTCCTCTCTCTTCTCTCTCTCCTCTCCTCCATCTCCATCTCCCATCTCCATCTCCATCTCCATCTCCATCTCCATCTCCATCTCCAATCTCCATCTCCATCCCTCATCTCCATCTCCATCTCCATTCCACTCCATCTCCATCTCCATCCCATCCATCCACATCTCCATCCACATCTCCATCCACATTCCATCACACATCTCCATCCAGCACATCTCCATCCACATCCCATCCACATCTCCATCCAATCTCCATCCACATCTCCATCCACATCTCCATCCACATCCATCCACATCTCCAATCCATCATCTCCATCCACATTCCCCACTCCACATCTCCATCCAATCTCCATCCACATCTCCATCCACATCTCCATCCACATCTCCATCCACACATCTCCATCCACATCTCCATCCACATCTCCATCCACATCTCCATCCACATCCTCCATCCACATCTCCATCCACATCTCCATCCCACATCCATCCACATCCTCATCCATCTATCTCCAATCCACATCTCCATCCACATCTCCATCTCCATCCACATCTCCATCTCCATCTCCATCCACATCTCCATCCCTCCACATCTCATCCCCATCCACATCTCCATCTCCATCCACATCTCCATTCTCCATCCACATCTCCCACTCTCATCTATCATCTCCATCCACATCTCCACTCTCATCTAACCCCCTTCTCGCACCCCTCTCTCCCCTCCCACAGTGTATAGCAATGTTGGTGAGGCATAGCTCTCCCCACCTACCCCCCCCCTTTCCTCATTCTTTCCCCCTTCCTATCTTCCCCTCCCTCCTGCCTCCTCTCTCTCCCCTCCCTCTCTCCTCTCCTCCTCTCTCTCCCTCATCTCCTCCTCTCCCCCCCCACCCTTAATACCCCCGTCAGCAAAGCAGCAGGATATATTTGCTTGTTGTGAATAAACTTTGAAACCATGGTATCAAAGAATCATGTGGTCTGGCAGCCATATATGATTAACCCTAAAACCTGCAAAAATCTCCAGAATGGCTGGACAGATTGAGGGGAAACTTAACAAACCAATTCTCTATGTCTTGTGGATACAAAGGTGGCAAATAATAATTGATAAATCATGTGGTTTGGCAGCCATGTTGGATTGAAGAAAAATATTAATAATGTTTTCTCTGGAACCGCTTATCTGATTGAAGTGAAATTTACCAATTTAATTATCATCTACCACTATAGGTGCATACATTTTGGAAATGATGATGTCATAGGTCATGTGGTATAGCAGTCATATTAAATCGAAAAACGAACCTATCTGATGAAAACGAAACTTCACACATGTGATCCTATGCCATATCATGGGCAGAGTCCAAATTTTCAATGTCAGAGGTCACGTGGTTTGGCAGGCATGTTAGTTTGAAAACCGACAACTTAAAAACTTTTTCCTCCAAAATTGCTTAACAGATCAATGTAAAGTATATTGATTTACATGGAGCAAGGGCAGTGGATCATAACTGCAAAGTTTTGCATCGATCGCTACAGCAGTTTCCAAAATATAATTTTTTTATATTTACCTTGAAACCAATGTGGCTGCCACATCATGTGACTGATGAGGTCATTGTTCAATAAAATATTTGCAGCAACAATAGTGGATCATCACTGTAAAGTCTCGCATCGAAAGGCAAATCAGTTTCAGAGAATTTTTTTTTTTTTATATGATCGACTCGGCATGGGGAATTTTGGTTGAAAATTTAAACATCATCGGTCACATGGTCTCGCAGCCATGTTGGACAAAAAGCCTTATCCAATCAATGAGAAACTCCAAAGACATCCTCGGCCACCCATTCTGAGTTTGATTTCATGAAGAGGACGTCATGGATCAGGTGTCCGATCAAAGCGGGGCAGCATGGTTTTTCTTTTCACCATGGAAGTTTCACGAAATTTTCACCATAGATGTGACTACTCCTGTAGAATGTTTTTGTGATGACCATGATGTCATAGGTCATGTGGTGTGGCAGCCATGTTGGAAAAACTTTGGACCTCTGTATCTCCAAAACTGCTCTATAGAAAAAAAATTAAACTTGGCCAATATGCAGTACTCCCCATGGGAAACAAGAGTGATTTATTTTTTATGGAAGTCATACGTGGCTTCATGATGACATCATAATTGTGCATGTCAAATGCTTTATCCGATCAGTATGAAAAGTTAAGGGTTATCTTGGGCTAAATTGTAAATGGCAAAAATATTGATGACATCATCGTTCATGTGGCTCAGCAGTCATATTGCTTTTAACATAAAACATTCAAAAATCTTCTTCTCTGTAACGGCTGAACAGATTGAGGCGAAACATTACAAGTATGATCGCCTATCCATGAGGAACAAAAGGTTATCCACCTATGACGTCATAGGTCACATAGTTTGGCAGCTATGATTTTTTGAAGAATAAACATTTTAAAATCTTCTTCTCCAGAACGGCTTGACAGATCGAGGAGAAACTTCGCTTCCATGTTGCCCATGCCTTGAGGATATCAGCGTGTTCACGAATAATTCACCATAGATGTGACTACTCATGTAGAATGTTTTTGTGATGACTATGATGTCATTTTTTACATATATATTGTGCTATATATATCGTGTTTGGCCCCATCTCTCAATGGTGAAGAATCACTTAAATTATAATTATTTCATCTGGATCCGGATGACCACATGCATGGTCTGGCAGCCATATTGGTTTGAACAAAAAAATTTTTTTTAAATCTTTCTCTTGAACCGCTTCATCAATCGATGGGAAACGTCACAGTTCTGATTGAGCAGACATGTGGAATATATGTTTTAAATTTCAACATGATCGGACGCATGGTCTGGCAGCCAGAATTATTTAATATTGGAATCCCTGGGTTCAGGGATTTAAATCAAACTTGGTAGAAGTATGCATAATGATGTAATAATGCGGGAGGAGGCATACTGGCAATGTCGCGACATCAAAGAATGTCGTTCTAGTTTCATATCAAGATCCTGACTGATTATATTTTGTAATTTTCTTATTATTTTTTATTTTACCTCTATTTCCAGTTCTCATCCTGTTTGAAAGGAAGACAAGTGCAATCATAACTGGAATCGTGCAAAAGTCACTGGTGGTGGATCAAGCAAATCAAAACTGGCATTGCATGAATGTCACAGGTCGTGAGCTTTGGACAGGTGAGCTAATGTAATGTTTTCTGACAAATTCCGCTTGAAAGTAAATGGATAAGAAGTTATAAAAGTTTTTAAAGTGGTACCAGCACTCAAAGCATAAGTAACACACGATGTTGGCATGAAGGAAGGTGACTGGTGGATTCTGCTGATGCAACATCGTTGGGCATGTCCTGCCATTTGTGGTTGTGACAGACACCTTTTTATTTTCCAAGATGGCGACATATTTATCATCAAGCTGTAGTCCTGAAAACTTTTCTATAAATGAATGATAATCAAATCATTTTATGGCTTAATGTATGTACAGATCAGTTTCTATAATAACGCTGCTGGGATTTCCTCACTTGAGTGCATTGCCCCTGGATGACTCACCAAGAGTTACTTAGATGCTTTGATATTTTTGTCAAAGCATCTAGGCACTCGGGAGAGCACATACCTCCGCCAGGCAGAAGAGTTTATGTTTTCTATCACACAGATTGGCCGGATCTGGATCTGGACCTTAACCAAAATCTCATTGGCTTGCACTTGTTACTGAACCAACTCATCCACCAAGTTTTGTTATAACTCATCAACAACTTTTTGACATATATATTGTGCTATATATATCGTGTTTGGCCCCATCTCTCAATGGTGAAGAATCACTGAAATAATTATTGCATCTGGATCCGGATCTTCACCAAAATCGAATCGATTCATCCTTGTCACACACCCAATCTGTCCACCAAATTTTGTCTGAAACCGTCCATAGCTTTTTGAGATATTATGGTCACAATCAGATAGATAGACAGGGGTGAAAACATAGCTTCTGCCTACCTTCAGTGGTGGAGGTAACAACGTCTTCGGATGAGTCATCTATGCGATGAAAAACGGCTGTTAAGCTTGTATTTGCATTGTTGGTAGGCCAGCATGGTAATGAAGCATTTAATGTTTTGTTGCAATTAGACTTATCATTTGTGGGTCATACTTCTCTTACTCAGTTCAGCAGTTTTCTCATTTAGTATCAAAATACATCATTTGTGTAAATTGTTGCCTTAAATATTTACATAAATTTTACCTTTCTTGCCATGATTGTAATACCTGTTGACATGGTTAGCATTTTATCCATCCATCCATCCATTGGGACCATACTCTGTGCAGAGCGTTGGTGCTGCCTAAGCAGTCTCCTTGGCTCTTGGGCAGAATCCTGGAGAGGTCGCCACTCCGACACAGGATACCAGCAAGCTGGCACTCATTTTGCCGACCTCAGAAGGATGACGGGCAGAGTCAACCCCACCTGGTATTAATTCAACAGCCGAGTGGGATTTTAATTTGAACTCCGGATCTGAGGATCCCAAGCCCACCACCTGAACCATTAAGCCAACACCAGGCATAGGATTTTATCCGTTGGTTTGTATTGCAGGAGTCATTGTGTAAGCCTGAATGGTTAATCAGTGCTCTCGGTCTCGCATAATACAAGGTAGGACAGAGCTGTGATTTGGCCATGATGTAAACCATTACAAACACATGTGACCATTAAACATGCCCTTTGGTGTGGTTTTCCATGACAGTGTCTACACTACCATCCCCATGGCCTATATTCTACTGCACCATGCAGTCTCAACAGCACTACATCATGTGGTCTTCTTGATTTCACTATCCCTCATGGTCTTTGCTCTCCTACATCTGGTAAGCTCTCCTTCAACCCCTGAGAACCCAGACGTAACCTCCGCAAGCAGCATCGAGACTAAGTGGTGTATTGGCATGGTACCAGCCTAGGTGGTGCAATAGTTAGAGCATCCACTTGGAGTTTTGGATGACGGTAGTTGAAACCCTGGCCGAATCATACCGTATGCTTTAAAAATGGTACGCGCAGCTTCCTTGCTTGACGTTAAGCATGTAAAAATAATAGAGGATGTATAAACAACCATAGATATAGTAAGCACTGTGTACACTTTGATGGACCTTATGTCCTCCTCCTGCATTGAAGTTCCTTGCAAGGGAACTCGTATTATAATATTATTATATAGGTATCCAAAACCTTGTCTTCTTCCTCTTTCATCGACTTTCTCCCACACCAAAATATCTCTACAGATTGTGTACAGATCCTTTGTTTGCTGTTAAAAGCCAATCCACTGGAGAAAAACACTAATGTTTTTGGATTAATCATTGCATGATAAGTACAGTGAATGCCAGCCATCGATAAATGGAGAGAAAAAAATAACATGCCTGCTCGTGGTGACTCAGGAGGTCGACGTGCATTGCATTGTGCACAATTGATGTTTCTCTGATAACACCGTGGGGATGTTCCGGCTTGAGTAATTTATTACAATATGTCTCAACATGCCTCAAAAATGATTATCCAATAAGAGAAGCTTTTGGCAAGGAAAGATAACGTGAACAATCATCAGCAATCTTCTGAAGCAATCAAATATCAAGTGGTTGTCTTTTTCATTCCACCAACGTGCACACAATCAATATCTGAAGCTCTTCTTCGTATATTGTGACATCACCCACTTCTGATGCATATTCATTTGGACAGGTTAAGATAATCTGATTATGAATACCTTGACATATAATGTGTTTTTTTTTATCGTTATAGGCCAATCACTGAGTCTATGGTAGTATTACTTTCACATCACAGACAGGTCGGTAGTCTCTCTGTCTTCTATGCCTCCTTTCTGGTCTTATACCCTCTGCTTATTCCATGCTCTATCCCCCTCCCCCCTAACCCCCTGGTTTCTGTAGCCCATGCGGTTCATGAGCAACCCCCTTCTGGTGAAACTCCCAAAATACAGAATCACTGCTCACCTGCACTCATCCGTTCCTCTTTTTCCCCACCTATGCAGTTGTTCAGGTCATCCCCATTCAAAACCATGATCCTTTCTACCCTTGTTAACCCCCCCCCCTCCTCAATCCCACAGATTTCCAAATTTCCAGTTTGTCCTTCCTGAGATTTTGCCTCCGTATCCATCTTGTCCACCTCGTGTGTCCTCACATAGCCCTCATTCTTCTCCACATCCCTTATTTGTCCAAGTCTCTCTCTAGTTTGTCCCTCATCCATGCTGTTGCTGTGTTTCCTTCTCTCTTTTTAAATTGTTCTTTTGTTCTGTTGCATCCTGATCCATTCTATCCATGTTCTTGCCCTTCCACGAGCCTCAACTTTGTATTAAAAAAAAAATACAAAAATGAGTATGCTCTCACTCTCATCCTCTCCTTCTCTCACAATTATTGTATCAGCCCCTCAGCTCTTGCTTTTATGATTGTTTCAGTCATATACACGCATCCAACTTGTACACCACTGATAGCATGAACAATCAATATAAATGCTATAAATAACGCTCAGAAAAGTTAAAGTCTAATCTTCCCCTCCCTACCCTGTCCTCCCTGACCCCACCCCAACCTCTCTACATTATTGTATGAGCTATGAACACAACAAAGGTTGTGGTTCTGCTGTGCGGAGAGTTTCTGCGAACATACATACATACATACATACATGCATGCATACATACTGTAACTACAAATTTTAAAACGTTAAAGTACTTGCTATTACTCACACATTGTTCCTAAAACTTACAGTGTGAAAGCTTAAACCATATTCGGGTTTCGCATATGTAATATTAATTTAACTTCGCATTTATTTTGCTAACAAATATTCATTTCACAAATTCTACATTTATAAATATGTAATGAATATTAGTTAATTGGAAACCAAGGTTTCTGAGTTTAACAAACGTGCTGTTTTACCCTGTGATTTGGTTCAATTTACATCGTGTCGTTGCGTGGGAAGGGACAGAGGCGAGTCTCGGTCAGTGTGTAGTAGTGAGAAGGACAGGGGAAGGGGTGTTAAGAGGGTGTGGGCTGCTCTGCTCTGGAGTTGGCAGCAACAGGTGGATTCCCACACATATCATTCTCTTTCTAATCCACCCAGAAAAATAGTGCATTAAGTATCATTATGGATCACATTGCCATCCATCATCATTGGAGTGCTGTGCTATTTTTAACCGCAATTCTCAGATTTTGTTGAAGTATAAATTATTGCATCCCGTAACCATTTACCCATTGTCTATAAAGCAGGAATTTCAGTGAAAATGCTTTCAGAAGCTTCCTTCTTGACTCGGCCTTTTCACTCTAGTCGGCCGTTTAATGAGTTTCAACTATACCGGACCGTAATTATTGTTGTAATAACCTCGTGAAAAGGTGGCATCACAACTGAAATGGCATTTCAGGAAGCTGGTGCAATGTGGAATATGTCCATTGTCAACTTTGTGTTGTCTTATCCTTACAAAATTTAAATATTACCGTTATTAAGTTTTTTTTATTTCTTCTTCCATACATTCCAATACAATCATCCTTTCCTTATGGATATAGATGTTTTCCAACATCAGAGCTCACTTTTGTCTTCATCTTCTTAATTTTCCTCCACTTCTTCCTCTTATAATCCAATCCCTCTTTTACTTTTTCCTTTCGACTGTTCGGATGGCTTTGAGGTATGTGTACACACTCACACTAAGCTGTCTAGCCTGAGTTTGAATCTCAACCCAGCTATAAACTATCATCCCAGTGTTTGACAGGTAAGATTATTCATCAATGTACGTCCCTCGGATGGATGTTGAGCTGGGCATCCCATCTGCTGGCATTTATTGGTGGATGCTAAAGATCCCACGGTGTATTTTGCGAATAGTTGGCGAGCTATGCCTACATCCTGAACAAATTCCCAATCCTGCTCTAACCTACCGTTTCAGGGGCCTAATGTCCTTCTCATTATATAATCAACGACATCAACGACACAGCCATGCTCCAAGCAATGATGCAACCAACAGCCACAGGCAGCATACAAGATGAATGAATGATCTCTCCTTTTTATCTCACCTCTTCTACCATCTCTTCCTCTTCTTCTATTTATCTTCGTTTGTTAGCAATACTCCCTGTAAATTTAACTTGTAATTCTTATTTGGAATGACTTGTTTTATCATAGTGACTTTTAAAAACCATTTTTTTGTTTTACTAACTTAAACTTGGATTTTTATTGCGATTTATAAAATTATTCTCGTTTATCATCATTTTCTTATTTTTCACTCTTCTAAATCTAAATGAATAGAATTGCTCGAACATTATCGGAGTTAAATGTGACCTATGTTCAATCTGAAAATGCCCCACGAACAATACATGTTTTCGTGACTATGCCATGCAATGGACAAAACTCAAACTAGAGGTAAATAATAAACTGGAACTGTAATTGTGTTTTTAGATCCTCGTGGAGGATCTCTAAGTCTTACTCACGTTGTTGTCTTCATCTTCTTCTTGTGGACTTTTTTTGTTCACAGCCTACAGTTTTCATCGAAACTTCCTGAAACTTGCATATAATATGTAAAATACCCTGCGCAGACAGAACCATCTCCGATTTTGAAAATTCCTCCTAGAAAAAAAGTTATGACGTCAAAATATATCCGCTAATGGAAATCGCCTAAAAAATTATCTCCGAAACTAGGCAAGCTTTTTGAATTCTGTTTGCGGGAATCGAAAGCAAGAGTTTCATCGGATCTTCGTGAAACTTGACATGTATATACAGAAAGCCCACGTGCAGGCAGTAACCATCTCCAATTTTGGAAATTCTTCCTAGAAAAAAAGTTGACGTCATAATATCGCCACTAATGGAAATCGCCTATACCATTATCTCCGAAACTAAACAAGCTGTTTGAATTTTGTTTGCGGGAATCAAGCCGGGCATTAGCACAAATAATTATCGCAAACCTGATACATCACAATGACGTCATATTCGTTTTTATGACGTCATCATTAAGAGGACGAGGACTAGCTTCATTGAAGCTTGTTCTTGTAATCCATGAAGGATTTGAAAGATGGTCTCAGAAAAGTAAACTAATGAAAGAAAGGGTATGGGATCCTGGGTTAGCCTGTTTGGTTTTCCCATCTGAGCACATGCTTTGTGATACTGGAATCACAGATTAAAACCCCATATATTGTA
>CM068953.1:139497327-139530713 GCA_035128595.1 Eptatretus atami | reverse complement strand
TGTGTCTTTTAAGAGCCAGTCAAATGAGGACGATGGCTGAAGTCATATCCAGCCTAATAGCCAATATATGGTGGCATGCTTGAATTCCACAGCTGATTAGGACAGGAATTAATAACTTATTCAGTGTGCTGGTGATAACTCGCACTACTCTTCCTGAAGAACACCGCAGGTTCTTTAACACCCACCAACTAATGCTGGCAGACGGTTCACCAGCCTAATGTCCATCCAAGAAAATCTGTACTCAACGATGCAACAATGCTGCCTGTAAATCACCAATCCAACAGTTTATAGTCCATCAACGATTAAGCACCTCAAAGGCAAGAGCGCTACCTTCACACAATCCTCTGGAACAGTTTATCCTCTCAGAAAGTTGCTTCACGATTGAATGTAACAAAAATAACATCAAAAATTGCTGTTAAAATAACACTCCAAATGATCTCCTTTTAAATGATGCTTCATAACCTTTAGCAATTGACTCAATGTAACGATGGCATTGAGAATACAAAATTCACTCCAATTTTATGAAATGTAATACATTGAAAAACAACCAAGTAATCTCATTACAAGGGCTTATTCTACTTGCATCACTTTCAAATAAATTTAAAACTTGATTATGTAATGCTTTAAATACAATTCCAAAACCATCCGATTGTAGGTCTTATTAATTTCACGGCATGATATGAATATAATACTCCAACTCGTTCATGTTACCATTGACTTTAACTTCAAAGATGCTTGGTTTTATTTTTCATAATCTGTGTGTGTGTGTG
Organism: Eptatretus atami; assembly: GCA_035128595.1. NCBI lineage: Eukaryota > Metazoa > Chordata > Myxini > Myxiniformes > Myxinidae > Eptatretus > Eptatretus atami. Next base: position 139,529,943 of record CM068953.1, on the reverse strand, counting down.
TGTGTGTGTGTGTGTGTGTGTGTGTGTGTGTGTGTGTGTGTGTCCTCCATAACTCCAAAACCATGAAACCTAGCAGCCTGAAACTTTGCATGCATACTAAGAAAACTCGAAGGAAGTGCATGACTGAAAATTGGGTGTTTGGGTGAATTAAAACAACCCTTTTGGAAATTATAATTAATGGCCTTATTTAATTATTTCCTTTATCAGGCGCATCCTCGGCCACCTGCTCTTGCTAGGGTCTTAAGGTGCATCCTGGGTTACCTCGCTATGGTCTGAAGCCACAATGTTTTTTGGCCTGCCCAACCATGCCTCGACTTAGAACAGGCTGCAACGATTTCTTTACAATAAATTTTTTTTTGCACTTTCCTCACTCATATTATAATCCAATGCCTGCCTGTTCATCATAGCGACGAATCGCTGTATACATCGCTTTTGTAAGTACTATCATTTCCAAATTAGGAGCTTGGAGCAATTTCATGTCTTATATGATGCAATGTTCCATGATGTACTCTCACAGACTAATTAAAGTACATCTTCAAAATAATGTTTTGGCTTTGAGAATCACATATCATGTGGACTCAAGAGGTGTCGAAATCTGGAGTGAAATCTGATCATTTAAAGAAATAACGAGTCTTATAACTAAGCCTATATACCTATTTACTTTAAGCAAGCAAGACTATGTTCCTCCTTCTCCATACATACACAAGAAAATGTGAAATTTCCAAAGCATTAAACTTACCATTTTCTCCTGTTGGAGAATAAAATTGAGTAAACAAAAAATTTAGGAATGTGCCAAAATTAACCAGCTTCGTTGAGCTATATCATTAAATGCATTCACTTCAAGACCTCACACCCTGTCCCCCAGAGGGATTGCATATCCATAGCATCTGCCAGATCTGTATCTATATTTTCAGAGGTTTCGCGAAGTGCTTTCGAGCAAATCAAAGAAAATCTGGTGAAAAATGGACATTTTAAAACAAAGTTATAATGTTTGCATGGACCCCAAACTGATGTACAACGTGACGCGTGCACAGACAAGAAGGCAATGTGGCCTATTATCTGCAATATTCATTTCGCGGGCTCCTAGGGCTGTATACATCACTTTTGTGACATACATCACCCCCTCCACAAAGTATTTCAATGATGTCATGTGTATTTTGTTCATAAAGACTAACATTCTCTGCTAACTCTCTCTCTCTCTCTCTCTCTCTCTCTCTCTCCTCTCCTCCTCTTTCTCTTTCCTCTTCTCTCTCTCTCTCTCTCTCCTCTCTCTCTCTCTCTCTCTCTCTCTCTCTTCTCTCTCTCTCTCCCCTCTCTCTCCTCACTCTCACTCCTCTCTCTCCTCTCTCTCCTCTCTCTCCTCTCTCTCCTCTCTCTCCTCTCTTCTCTCTCTCTATCTCCCTATCTCTATCTCTATCTTCTCTCTCTCTCTCTCTCTCCTCTCTCTCTCCTCTCTCCTCTCTCTCTCTCTCTCCTCTCTCTCCTCTCTCTCCTCTCTCTCCTCTCTCTCTATCTCTCCTATCTCTCCTCTCCTCTCTCTCTCTCTCTCTCTCTCCTCTCCTCTCTCTTCTCTCTCTCCTCTCTCTCCCTCTACTCTCCCCTCTCTCTGCTCTCGCTCTCGCTCTCGCTCTCGCTCTCGCTCTCGCTCTCGCTCTCGCTCTCCTCTCTCTCTCTCTCTCTCCTCCCTCTCCTCCCTCTCTCTCTCTCTCCTCTCCCTCTCTCTCTCTCCTCCTCTCCCTCTCTCTTCTCTTCTCTCTCTCTCTCCCCCCCTTTCTGTCAAGGGTTTTGCCCAGATGGTGGTTATCTCCACCCATATCTGATTGGTGGTTATGCCACCCGTATCTGATCGGTGGTTATCTCTGCCTATATCTAGATGGCGGTTATCTCCACCCATATCTGATTGGTGGTTTTCTCCACCCGTATCTGATCAGTGGTTATCTCCGCCATATCTAGATGGTGGTTATCTCCATACGTGTCTTGACAGTAGTTATCTCCGGACATGTCCAAACAGTGGTTATGTCCAGACAGACCTTTCCCTCATATTGCCTTCCTTGCTCTCCCCTCACACTTCTTTCCCCTCCTTCATGCTGCCTTCCTTCCCCACCTCTCTTACTCCCCACCGCTCTCTTATCTCCCACCCATCCTTGTCTCCCACCTTCTCGCACCTCCACCCCTCTCTCTCCTCCCTCTTTTACTCCCCCCCGGTATACCCATCGTTCAGACGATGGTTATCTGGACATGTCCGGATGGACCCCTCACCTCACATTGCCTTACCTTGCGTTCCCCTCATGCTGCCTTCCCTTGCTCTCCCTCCCCTCCCCTCACACCACCTTCCCATTCCTCCCCCTTATACCGCATCCCATTTCCTCACATTTCCCATCATGCTGCCCCCACCCCCCCTCTCATGTTGCCTCTTCTCCCTCACGCTGCCTTCCTTTCCCCCTCGCGCTGCCTTCTCGTCCCCTCACACTGCTTCCCTTCTCTTCATGCTGCCTTCTTGTCCTCTCGCGCTGCCTTCCTTCCCCTCATGCTGCCTTCTTGTCCCCTCCCCTGCCTTCCCTTCCCCTTGCGCTGCTCTTGCCCCTCCAGCTGCCTTCCTTCCCTCAGCTGCCTTCTTGTCGCCTCACACTGCCTTCCCTTCCCTCATGCTGCCTTATGTTCCCCTCACGCTGCCTTCCCTTCCCCTCATGCTGCCTCTTGTCCCCTCCGCTGCCTTCCTTCCCCTCACGCTGCTTCCTTCCCCTCATGCTGCCTTCTTGTCCCCTCCGCTGCCTTCCTTCCCCTCCCGCTGCCTTCCCTTCCCCTCATGCTGCCTTCTTGCCCCTCCCGCTGCCTTCCTTCCCCTCACGCTGCTTTCGTCCCCTCACGCTGCCTTCTCGTCCCCTCGGCGCTGCCTTCCCATTCCTCCTTCCCCTCCATGCTGCTTCCCCATCCTGCCTCTGCCTTCCCCCACCTCATGCTTCCTCCCCCTACCTCATGCTGCCTTCCTTTCCCTCCTCCTACACTATCCTCCTCCCAAACCCCCTCCCCCATACAACTCTTTGGAGGTCGAGGAGTGGAAGAGGGTCAAATAATGTATGAAGTGGACAAATGAAACCTTTTTTTTGTGAGCATTTTGTTTTTACCCCCTGGCTTTCCCTCAAGTCCCCTATCAAACGATGTCCAGAACACCCCCTCCCCTCCCCACTACCCCTATCTTTCCCCCATCCTCCTCTCTCCCTCCTCTATCCTTCCACTCCCTTCTCTATTTCTCTTCCCCCCTTACCCCTTAACCGATGGGATGCATTTGCCAGTTATTGTAATAAATATAGAATGAACTCCTCAAATCTAAACACGCACTCTTGGGATGTATGTGAATTGCTTGTCCACCTGTTTCCCTCCATATTGTTGTTGCTTAGGGTACATTCCGCTACGTCGATCTCCGTAGAGAAAAGTGAGCTAAATTGAAAATAATAATCATGAGCACTACCCAGCGCTGCCCTGGGAGGGGTGGCGGTGGGGGTAGGGATACCTGGGTGCTCCCCGGCCAGGTGGGTTTTCCTGGCAGTGGTTTCTGGATGTGTTGGACATTGACAAGCTGTGAAGTTATTGGCCTCACGATTGTTACCTCTTGCCTGTGGGGACGGCAGCAGCACTGCCTGACCCCACATCCCAATGTACACTTTATAGTAACTTTGGTAGCCTCAAAACAAACGTCAAGGCGAATGTGTGGAAGATTAAAACCTGCCCAGATTCTGAAGTGTTGACCCACAAAATTTGGGGCCTCTAGGCTTTACAGTTCGATCGTGATAAAACAACGTGCAAACAGACAAACGCACAAACAAATACACAAACGCACAAACACTTGAAAATATATTAATGACATAATTAATTCTCACGTTGCGACGTTTGAATGTTTCACTTTTATTGCAGCTGGAATGAATACTGGTGTTTTAATTTTACTTTATTTATTATAATAACCAGCCTTGGTGGCACAATGGTTCGAGCATCTCCTCTGATTCTGAAAGGTCAGCAGTTCGAACCCAGGCCGAGTCGTCCCAAATTCTCTAAAAATGCTACTTGCTGTTTTCTTCCTTGATGCTCAGCATTTAAAAAGCATAGATCATGGAAAAACAACCATAAGTTGGCAGTCATTGCCCAGGTTTGATGGACTTATAATGGCCTCCTCCTGCATAGAAGTTCCTTTTAAGGGAACTCATTATGTTATAATAAACTTTAATGATGCACATAACATTTTGAGGATTTGTTTTTGTAGAATGTTGAGTTCTAAGCAATTTCTGTTTGTTTGAAAATATGTGTATCCTGAAAAGCAACACAAGTTTTATATCTTTTCCTGTTAAAAAAAATAAAAATGAATAGCTCTTTATTCCTGTGTATGGACATCAGGCCTATTGAGCTGTTTCATGAAAGACTTGGCCCAAAAAGCATTCTCTGGTCCACCCTGTAGAAACTGGGGAATATATAATTGGGCTCTTAAAATGTTGGAGTAGTAGTAGTAGTTGTGGTTATTTCTGAGTAAACTGGCATTTTTGATATGACATTAATGTTCAAGAAAATATTAAAAAAGGATCACATGGTTCTGTGTGTGTTGTGTGTGTGTGTGTGTGTGTGGTTGTGTGTGTGTGTGTGTTGTGTGTGTGTGTGTGTGTGTGTGTGTGTGTTGTGTGTGTGTGTGTTTGTGATGGACACGACAAATTTTTTGAAATGTTTTTGTAGAATGCTCAAATTGTGAAGACCACGTAGAATGCAATTTACGAGGGACTTTCAAAAAGGTTATACGTTTAAGACACGTCGATGCTCTTGCTATTGAACATCTGCGAATGTGTATCGAAGAATGAAAGTGAATTTTTTTTACGGAAAATAAAGAAAGTAAAATCAAGTTGAACATTCAATGAATATTGCACCTCACTCGGATAACTTTTTTTTCATTCACTATTCTACATGAAGTTCAGAAAGCATCAAAGGCAAGAATAACTCGCATAAAATACCGAGCTGTTAGTTCCATTCAAAGATTCCTTTTGGCAGGGCGAAATTACTTCTTTTCATCTTGGAACCTCACAATGAAGTCGAAATTAACTGTGTAATTTCCATACCGCAAGGGATTCGGAGGAGGTGAATTAGCCGTGTGCAATTTCTGTGAGCCATTTTTACTAATAATTGTGACATTGAATCGATGAAGTGATATTCCTTCGGTTTCTTTGAGAATGAAAAGCAGACGAAGGGTACGGATGGTTTAATGATGTCGATACAAATTGACACCTGAACTACATTACAGGCATTAGGTGATGGAACGACGGCGCGATGCTTTCTATGCTATTAGCCACGACAGTCTTTTTTTGTGGAATGTCAATTTTATTTGCCCATCTGCTATATTTTTTGATGCCAAAAGAGGTGGGTGAGTTGGTGTTGGGGGTTGAGGGTGGTGGAGTGGGAGCGGAGGGAAAGAACAGTGAAAACAAAGCCACACAATGATGCGATTCAAAGTATGTTTTACTCGAATGGATCTTGCTTCGTTGGCCGATGATGTCAAATCATTGTTCGTTGACCCTGATCTAACTGTCTCAATAGCTGTTGTTTCATGATCGAATGGAATGTGATTTTTCAGGGAAGGGAAGGGGGCGGTAAACAAAGTAAACATGTTAATTCAGTCAAATGGGTCATTTTTATTCCAGAAAATTTGACACTCAAAAGTTTGCTTTCTCTCTTCACTCCCAGGCCATTTAAGCTCTAAGTGTTTTCAGGAGAGGTCTTGATAGATTTGCTGAAAATTACATCCAGACTCCCACAAGGATCCATTTTTCATTGAAACAGGGATCAAGTATGAACCTTATTTGTTCACCAATGAATCCACAATTTTGACCGAGCAATCAGTGAGCCATAAAAGTGTCTTCGCAAGTGTCATTGCTTCATATGTTTGCAAAGATGTGCGCAATACATTGATGAATGAATGCTGGAATAAAGAGTGACGAATCACCCATATTGGTGTCATTCTTAAGAGAATGCTATTATGTTCTCCATGTGCAAGGTTGGCTGGAATATAATTATCAAATCCATTTTCCGCTTTTAGTCTCGAATGTGAATCCACGGGAGTGGGTAACATTCGACAAGTCGCTGCTCAGCGCCACTCTACATTATAAGATCCGAAAGCCTGGTTAATAAAAAAAACTTGTATTTCACGAATATCACTTCTAAGTCGGCTATCCTCATGCTTGTATTAGCTTACAGCTTATAAAGAACCCATGTTGCCAATTTTCAATAAGTACCCTGGCCAAACTCCAACATTTTCTCTGAAGACCTCCCCAGTTTAAAATTGCCTGAAGCCATCGCTGGCAAAGTCCATAAAATAGTTCAAGTCACGTGATGGCGGCAGTAACAAGCCAAAGCAGAGTCTCCATACCTGCCAAACAAACATCCACACACCCAGAGCCGCGCCAAGGCCTTATATATATTTGAGGTTGAAGTAATGTGAGATGAGGGGTGTGGTTTAATTTGAGGTTCACAGCCGCTCTCGTTGTGTTGAGCGGTTTGGTTTATTTGTAAGCCATTTAACAGCCGAGTTTGGGTTTTCATTTTATGACTTTGTAGACCGGTCTGCGGACAGACTATTAACTGTAGGCTGTTGTATCCGGGAGACATGGGCAAAATGGCCGATTTTAACAGGTCATGTTTAATAATACCTATTACAGAGTAGGATGTTATAAGATACCCCTGGAAGTTCACCTCCCCCCTTTCCCCTCTCCCCCCCCTCCCCCCAAAAAAACAAACTCCTGGTTATATGTTCAGTATCCTGAACGTCCGCACCAGAGAGATCTCTGGCTGATTGTATTAAGTTGGCAATTTCAAATTAAAAATGTTCACCTATATATAAAAAAGAGATCGGTCTTGGCGTGCATCCACCCTTCCTTCCCTCCGTCCATCCAGCCGTGTGACCATATGTCTATAATTTACGTACTATTGGAATATACCTTTCGACCCTTTAGACTGCTGAGACCCCTTAGACCTTTGAAGACCCTCAAAGAACCCGAGGACCCTTAAGACACAAAAGACTTAAGGACCCAAAAGCACCAAAAATCCTGAAGACCCAAAAGACCCTGAGGACCCAAAAGACCCTAAATACCCCAAATTCACCAAAGACCCTGAAGACCCTGATGGCCCTTAAAGATCCGAAGACTCAAAATGACCCAAAAGACCTCAAAGACCCCAAAAGATCCTGAAGAACCAAAAGACCCTTCAGACCCTTTCGACCTTAACACCATTTAGACCCCTTATATCCAGCAGACAGATGAGACAACTTAGACCCTTGATTACTTCGACCACTTGGACCTTCTTATGTCACAAATAAATTTCAAATAAATACAATATCACCAATATTACAAATACATTTGTAGAAACGAAATGTTTGTATTGATATTGGTGTAAATCGTGCCAACACAGCAAGTTTGTGACGTCAATCTCTGCTACGACATGTGGAGAGGCGAGCGAAGTGAGCCGATCCACGCTCGTTATGCTGAAAATCATAACGAAGTATGTGTACGCAGGAGACATCCTCCACGACTTTACTCTATCGTGAGTACAGCATCATAATCTTCCTGTACAACGTTTTTCATTTTTGCATTACGTTCCTTTCAGCTTCACCTCGCATATTTGCTTGGGTCATAATAAACTGTCAGGATGATAATTGTTCTGACAAATTTCAAATATGCTTATAATATAATTCCAATGGGAATTGGTCGCAAAATGCTGAAGCTTGCAGGTAAAGAACGGTGTTGTCTTCAACTCGTGATGAAATGACAAAGTATCAACAGGGACAAGCTAAGCGTTTACAAGGATAAGCAGCCAGTTCAACCGGCTTAATATCCTCTCCGATTATAATGCAATGCCCTGCTTGCACAATTACAATGAAGACCCGCACCCCCAACAAGCTCTCCCCCTATACCCACCCCCTCATTGATAGCTGGATGCTTGGTTCGGAGATTCTAATATCATATTTTCACATAAATTTATATGTAAACTGGAAGCTAACAAAAGATTAGTGCGAGTATATCAAATGCATTGCTCAAGTTCGACCCACAAACCTTCACCATCATTTTATCACCGCACGAATGATGACAATTCTTGATACTATTTTACTTCTTTGACCCACACTCGATGTCATCTCTCTTCGGATGCACTTCGATTTGCCTTTCTTCATTCCTTAGAGGCCATTTACAATTGTATACTGCTCCCCAATGCTTTATTGTTGTTCCAGGATCACGTGTGGCATCACGTGATCAACTTTTTTTGTGCCCAAACTACTGCTGCAAGCTACTTGATAGACCCAATCCAAGAGGCAAGGCACTTCGAACATGCAACCACATTTACCCGTCTCCATAATATTACTGTTCTAAAGTTTCTTAAATCATAACTTGCATGATATTATGATATTTGGCCATAACATGATCTGATATCTTAAAACATGGGCATGAAAATCTTATCGTTAACTCCAGTAGTAAACTTGCATGAAGAGAACAAGAAGTTTTGAGTGATCAGTTGACTTTTTGAAGATAATTTAAAAGTGCGTTCTGTTTGGAAACCACTTGCAATGTAATATGCATTCCACAAGCACAAAACATCTGCAAAAGAAATGTTGAAACAACTCGAGAGAAGTCCATCAATAATACGATGCAAATTGCAGGCTTGTGCTGGCAGAGGGTGACCATTTTGTTTTTTATGCTTTTTTATGAGCCCGGCTTGGGGGCTGGCAGGATGTCCTCTAGAGATATGCACACTCTCATCTAAGCTGCCTAGTCTAGATATAAATCCCGAGCCAGCTATAAACTGTCTTACCGGTGTTTTACATGCAGGGAAATTAATCAATGTGTGTGCTGTCCCTCGGATGGACGTGAAACAGATGTCCCGTCTGCCAGCATTCCTTGGTGGACGTTAAATATCCCATGGTGTCCTTTGCAAAGAGTAGGCGAGCTATCGCTAGCACCATGGCCAAATTACAAATTCCTGCCCTCACTACTTAGTCGAACGTCAGGCCTGGCCAGCCAGTTCGAGAAAGACTCGGGCAAAGCTTCCCCCATCCAACTCGACAAGAACATGGGAATAATTGTGGCCATTAAAGAAGAAGATGAAGAAGAGTATGAGCCCTGTTTGTTATCTGGGCAATTTGAAGCAATTATTCACCATACATAACGAGACTTTATTTTGCCATATGCCTCGTGTATGCCTCGTGTTGGCTTAATGGTTAAGGTGGCAGGCTTTGGATCCAGGGTTATGAGTTCAAATCCCGCTCAGCTGTTGAATTAATACCAGGTGGGGTAAACTCGACCTGTCATCCTTCCAAGGTCGGCAACATGAGTGCTGCATGCTGTATACTGTGTCGGAGTGGCGACCCATCCAGGATTTTACCCAATAGCCAAGGAGACTGCTCAGGCAGCACCAACACTCTACTGAGTATTGGTCCAATGGATGGATGGATTACGCATAACGAGCTGGTCTGAATGGGTTTGAGGAAGTGGAGTAGTGGCTAAACCTGAATCCTATCCAGGTTCCTCCTGATGACTCCATCTTTGCTCTTTGTTTATTTGGGTTCCTTCTGATGACTCCAATGCAGTATTTGGTTTTCCATTGAATATGTGGTGATACTGCCCCTGCCATGAGGATAAGCTTGGTACTAGCATGAGACGTGATATATATATATATATATATATATATATATATATATTATATATATAATATAATATATATATGTTGTTGTTCGTCTTTCGGCTGCTCCCGTTAGGGGTCGCCACAGCGGATCATCCGTTATGATCCGCATACTGATTTGGCATAGGTTTTACGCCGGATGCCCTTCCTGAGCAACCCTGGTCGCCTCTTACGACACAGGGATAAGGATTGGGTTTCGCCATGATTCGGGCTGCTCTACACCTCTCTATGCGCGCCAGTGCAGAGCCCCGTCCTCAAGCGATCCTCCAACCCAAGCCTCCGAGTAGCCGGATTACAGCACGCCACAATATATATATATATATTGATTTAGGCAACTCGGAGACAACTTGATGGAGAAGATGGAAATTTACTGGTGCAATTTACTGGTGCAAAATTTCAGGACAATATTTCATTCAGTTCGTACTATAACTGATATGCTGATTAAAAAATTGTTATTTGTGGTGGATTTTTTTTCTCCTTTCAGCATGTTCAATTTGTGCGGTGGGAATGAAGGGCACAACATAATTTCTTGAAAATGGACACGTGAGACATTCTGCCCCGAGCAAAACTTGTGCAAACAGTTTCTATTGCATGAGAAGCGCCGTCTCGTGCACAGTACGTACTTTCAGAACTTTTCCTGAGATGCAAGTGTGGAGCTGCGTGGGTAATCATGAGACCTGCTAGGCCGAGGCTTCACGAAAATGAAACCTAGTGACTGCAGGAGCAAAGTAAATAGTGCTTCACATACATGCGTTTGCATCAAATGATGATGATGATTATTAGGGGACCGAGCCATCCTGTTTGGTACCCGATTGATTTCGTTCAGATTATTCTGAGTGCGTTATTATTATTTTACTTCCACCGCCGTTTTGCACGTTTATTCGCTTTTAAATTTGTTTTCTCTGCAACAGCATGCGATTGACACGTAATGTTCAACAGAGGAGTGACAACAGAGGATAATTTTTGTTGATACTATGACCTCATAGATCATGTGGTATGGCAGCCATATTGGATTAAAGGGGAAAAAAATTGGACATCTCCGAAACGGCGCAATTAAAAAAATTGAAACTTGGCACATCTCAGATACTCCCCTTGGGGAATAAAGCTTGATAACAATGGATGTCATCAGTGAAGTGGTATGCCAGCCATAATTGGATGCATCAAAATCCTTATCCGGTCAATACGAAAATTATTAAGGGTTATCTAAGAAATTTGTCGACATAATTAAATTGATGTCATTGATCACATGCTCTGACAGCCATATTCATTTGGGGAAAAAAAAAGAAAACCTTAAAAAAAATCTTCTCCACAACAGCCTACCGGATCGAATCAAGGGAGTGTAAGCAATATAGCTTGAAAATTTAAACGTCGTCGGTCACATGATCTGGCAGCCATGTTGGATTGAAGCTAAAACCTTGAAAACATCTCTCAAACCACTGAACCAATATGTACGAAACGTCAAGTATGTGAGCACCCATGTGGAGGCAAGGGTGATAACTAAAATGTCATTGGTCACATGGTGTGGCAGCCATAATAGATTAAAGGAAAATCTTTTTTTTTTTAATCCTTCTCTTGAACCATTTAATTGATTGATGTGAAATTTCATGTGGAAATGATCGACTATCCATGGGGAATATAGGTTGAAAATTTCAACGTCATTGGTCACATGGTCTGGCAGCCATGTTGGATTGAAGGCAAAACCTTGGTTCTTTTATATAGATGTTCAAGTGATTTGATTTCTCAAGAATGAGATTTCTGTGTCGATACAAGATCATTGGTTACATAGAAAATAATGGTGTGAACTGTACATGCATGATGGCAAAAAACAGGTTATTGGTACAATCTTTTATTTAGACAAGAATAAATTAAGTAATCTTTTAAAAGTTGTTATGGAAACACTGTATAGTCTATTCCAGCATTATTAATAAATTATCTCAATGAATGTTGGCATAAATATTTTGTAACCCCAAATAGTAACGAGCAGGATTGGATGTCTGCGTGTCATCCTTTCCTGAAGGCTGGAATGGCTGGTAAAGTGTGTGGAGGACACCATGATAGAAGATAGTATAGAGACACCAGTGGTGAGTAGAGGATCAGACCCCATGGCAAGTGTGGGCAGTGTACTCCCTGTGGAAGATAATGCAGACACCATGGGCAGTCTAGAGGGAGAGCCCCAAGTTGGCAGTTCAGAACCCAAGCCTGCCAGTATAAAGCCTATACAGGATGATGTAGTACAGTCCACAGGGATGGTAGAATGAGACCATGGGGTGCAGTTTATTTGGGCAGGCAACAGGGTGCAATAGTTTGGCAGACACCATGGGAGGGGGGGTGCTGCCTAGTGGAGCACGTTATGGGGTGCAGCATAGAAGAGACCATGGGGGTATGATTTCTGAGACAATGGAGAGTGTAGAGAGTCCAGCCCGCACCGCAGAATTTGATGAGGGGATGAATGTGTGCCTGGGACATGCAGAGGCTGATGTTGTGGAGTACCTGCAGACACAGAAGCAGAGCATATAGAGGACAGCACAGGATCCGGTGACCTGGAGGAGAGGTGTGACCATCTGAAGGAGCAGCCGGTTTTTGCCAGGTATGTGACCAAACACATGGTGCATGTAAATGGTTCCTGGATAGAGGATCCTCCCAGTGGGGTTTGAGTGTGTGTGTGTGTGTGTGTGTGTGTGTGTGTGTGTGTGTTGTGTGTGTGTGTGTGTGTGTGTGTGGTGGTGTGTGAGCACCTGTGTGAGTTGAATGAATACATTGCTGAAGCACTGTGTTTTGGGCTGAGAATCAGGAAGGAAGAAATATGCCCCCATCCTGATTGAGGACCAACAATGTAGATGTTAGGTGGACAGAAACTGCAGTGACAGAGACTGCTCACCTTAGCTTGGCTCCTAGAGCAGAGAGGAGAGGTGGGGGCCGGACCCGCATTTGCGGCACACCAGGCTCAACAGAGGCTGAGAAGGAAAGGAGCGGGCTGCTGAAGATGGATGCACTGGGTCCATGAGCCTTGGAGGAAGGCAAGGGTAAGCATAGGCAACTATACCCCACTAATGAGCCTTGGAGGAAAGGTGGGGGTCATTACCATCAGGCCGAGGGTCCACCAAGCAATAAAAGGAGCAGCGGAGGAAGAAATATGTGCATATATGTGTGTCTCTGTGTGTGTGTGTGTATATATATATATATATAATTATAATTATATATATAATATATATATATATATATTCTTTAAAAAAAATATATTTATTTATTTATTTAGCGTAGATTGGTTAGCTGCTCTCGCCTCACCACATGTCGTTACATTGGGAAAGACACCGCCACGTTATGAAAAATACTTTACCACCACGTTATTGAAAACACCTCACCACCACGTAATCAAAAACACCTCACCACCACGTAACCACCACATTATTAAAAACATCGCACCGCCATGTTATTAAGAACACCTCACCTCCACATCATTAAAAACAACTCCCACTGTGCAATTCAAAGGGATAGTTGGGGGCTTGCTGTGATACCTCAACTCTGATTCTGCAACCGGTCCAGATGCCATCAGCCCACGTGTCCTAAAACCTGCTCTGATACTCTTGCTCACCCTCTCTCTGTTCAATTCACCCTCTCATTTACTCAAGGTCATCTGCCATCTGCTTGGAAATCAGCAAACATTACCACTCTGCAGAAAAAAGGTGCAAAACAGCTCCCTGCTACGACAGACCAATCAGCCTTCTCCCAATCATCAGCAAGGTTATGGAATCCATCATCGCTTCCGACATTAAATCTTCCTCCTTCTCCAATGGCCAGATTTCTGATCATTCAATTTGAATTTTAGATCCATAACTCGCTAACGCTGTACTTGCGCTTCTGCCTCTCCCAACAATGGATGGAGATCCTCAATGCCGGACATGAAATCAGAGCCATCTCCCTCGACATGTTGCGTGGTTTCGATATGGTCTGGCACCCCGCCCTGCTCACCAAACTCTCTTCCAATGATATCCAAGGCCATCTCCACTCATGGCTCGCAGACTTCTCTCCTGTCGCAGCCAACATGTGGCCCTTAATGGAGTTCTCTCATCCCCTCTTCCTGTCCAGGCTGGAGTTCCTCAAGACAGTGTTCTGGACCCTCTTCTTTTTCTGGTTTTCAATCAATGATCTCTCCGACTCTCTGGAAAATCCTCTTTATCTCTTTGCAGATGACTCCATCCTCTGCCGTACCATCTGTCATCCCTAGATCACAAGCAACAGCTTCTTCACCTCTCTGTGCAGACCTGGACAAAATCACAAGTTGGTCCAACACGTGGAACATGTCTTTCAATCTGGACAAATCTCACACTCTCACCATCTCTCTCCGAAAGGATCGTCTGGAACCACCACCCACCCCACCCCCATCTACTTTTCAACAATCCTCTTTAAGAAGTCCTTTCATTCAAACTTTTGGGCCTCACTAATCTGCCATGATCTTTCCTGGGAAAGCCACATCTCCAAGCTGGCCTCCAAAGCCAGTCACCGATTAGGCATCCTCCATCATGCAAAGTCCTTCCTTGGCACACCTGAATTCCTGACCACATACAAAGCTTTCATCCGCAGTCTGATGGAGTACTGCTCTCCCCTCTTGGCTGCTGCTTCCGCCTCTCACCTTTCTCGGCTCCACACTGTGGAAACCAAGGCATTTAAAATCATTGGTATCTCCCGTGATGAGCTGAGTCTTTGGGTCCCTCACTGTCTCACCACAGGCAGGTCGGCGGTCTTTCTGTCTTCTATCATCTCCTCTCTGGCCTCACCCCCACCCCCACCCTGCTCTGTCTGCTATCTGTCTCACCCATATTTCCGCAGGGTGCTCAAGGTCCATCAGCAACCCTCTTCTGGTTAAACTACCAGAATCAGGAATCACTGCTCACCTTCACTCTTTCATTCCTCTTTTTCCCCAACTTTGGAACAAACTCCCACACACTCTTCAATCCCACTCTTCCCTCCAAGTCTTCAGAATAGCTGTTCACCCCCATCTCTTATCTTCCCCCATCCAAAACCATGATCTTTTCTACCCAGTTATACCCAACCCACTCATATACAGTGTACCTCTACTTACGAATTTAATTCGTTCTGGGAGTAGTTTCGTAACCTGAAACCTTCGTAAGTGAGACGCCTTTTGAATGTAAATGCGCTAATCCGTTCCAAGCCCCGCAAAATTCGGACATTTTTTTTTAATAAATCATAAAAATGCATCAGAACATGAAACAAATACATGTTAAAATTTGATTACCGCACAATAAACATAAAATGAGAGGCACATAATGTAAAAAAAAAGAATAAAGGAAATAATAAAAATATTCATTTACCTTTTAACTGCTATTCTCGTTACTTTTTGGCCTCTTTGTTTACTGGTCCTTATCAGCAGTGTTTTTTGCCTCGCGTTTCGTGAAGAATTGATCCAATGACGTCTGCTTTTGCCGGCTTTTAACATCCGTCGAATCGCGCGAGGCAGACATCGTCATAGTGCGCGATAGCCCGACTTGTGAACACTTTTTCCGGGTTATTCTTTTCTTCATATCCTGAAACGCCTTCGTAACTAGAGGCAATATTTTCCCGTTCAGGCGCTTCGTAACCTGAAACATTCGTATGTAGAGACATTCGTAAGTAGAGGTACCACTGTATATGGTTGAAAAGGACAGCTGGCTTGGCAAGCGATATCTTTGTCTGAATGTCCATACGATGTCAGAATTAGACAAAGAACAGTTTTTTCAGCATTCAGAAGTGCTGCAAAGTTCAAATCTGGAGCTTAAATTTTGTAATTTGGCTTAGTTTAAGAGATTCTCAAGATTATGGCATGTGCGGAAATGAAATAAAACCACAAACACTGGCATCTCCGGGCATTTATAAGTGTTGCAATGTGCCCAGCAATTCGTAACTATGATGAACAGGCTTTCGATAATGAGTGACGAAAGTGAAAAAAAACTTTATAATGAAGAAATCATTGTGATCTGTTCCAAGTTAAGGCATAGTTGAACAGGCCAAAAACATGGTGCCTTCAGACCCCAGCGAGGTAACCCAGGATATGCCTTAAGACCTCAGTGAGTGAAGTGGCCGATGATCGTCTGATAAAGGATACAATTAAATATGGCCGTTAATTATCTTCAAAAGGGGTGTTTTAATTAATCCAAACACCCAATTTTCACTCTTGTATTTCCTTAAGTTCTTAGACTTCCTTGGAGTTCTTCCCTGAAGGAGTATGCATGCAAAGTTTCAGGCTGCTAGGTTTCTTGGTTTTGGAGTTATGGAGGAGACACACATACACTGATTGACTAACTGACACATTGATATTTATTATAGACTAGCAGGGTACCCGTCACTGATGGGCTCGTAGACATCTCACCTTAAATGAGTGTGGATTAGTTAAAACGGGAATTCAGTGTAAATATTCAGTGTGCAGATATCGCAGTGGGTGGATCTGGTAACCTTGGCAACCTCGTTTCATTCCACCAGTGAAGATTTCCAATTCATGTTTGTTTTACCTCCGAAGTACTAATTGTGAGTAAGGGTGACATTATGAAAGCTTGGCTGGGAAACTAAATTAGGCACATTTTGGGCCTACCACCTGATGAAAGATCACCAAACTTCTTTCCATGCCAACCAACCACATACAAGCATCTATCCCTCTCCACGTCACTTCTTCAGTCGCCAACCTGCCACCTCTCTCTACACTCCCCATGGCTCCATCAATCAGTCGTTTCAGTTTCACTTTTCTACCTCAGTTTCACTTTGGGATCTCGGCTTTGATTCGTCATCACAACTTGTGAATGGTACATGAAAAACATCGTCAAAAATGATTTTCAGGGTAATAGTTTTCAATTTTCTAATGCGTGTAGAGGGGTCTAAAGTGGTTTTAAGGGTCTTAAAAGTTAAAAAAGCGGTCTAAGTGTTTTAATGGTCATAAAGGGGTCTAAAGTGTTTTAAGAGTCTTAAATGGGTCTAAATGTACGAAGGGTTCTAAGTGCAAAAGAGCAAAAACGGTCTGAGGTACCCAAATGGTCTGAAATTGTCCAAAGGGTCTTAAAAGTTCGAAAGGTCTGAAAAGCGTATAAAGGGTCAAACACGGTCTATACGTCTCAAAAGGTATAAGTGGATATTGAAGGATCTAAGTGGTGTAAAGGGTCTAATGAGGTCTACAGGGTGTAAAGGAGTGAAGCTGTAGTAAACAAATTCCCTCATGTCAATAAAAAAAAATTAACTCTGGAGTGCAACACTGCAATAATGACCCAAAAGACCTCCTCATGACTTTTTAAACCACCTATTTAGGTGAACCGTGGTTAATAACCTGCTCGTAAAGTTTCATCATGAATTAACTTTGGGAGCTCAAAGCAGTAAGGTCACAAACAAAAAAAACATTTCGGTTTTATATATGAGGCGCCGTGAGGAGTGATGCAAGGGACACATCGGCCATTTTGGAGTTAATGCCATATAGCACTATTTTAACCCTTCCCCCTATCATCCGAGCCTATCATCATCATATCAATAAAAAATGTCGCTTACATCACTCCTCCTCGCGCGGCCTCATATAGAGACGGACAACCCATTTTACTGTTTCAGCCTCTTCTTCCTCTTCTCAGGGAGGTGGCGTCACTTTGTTGTTGTTTTTTATTCCGTCGACCAGTTTACAGTGAGATCCCTTTCGGCAAAGCCATGGCTAATAGAGAAATGCTCAATCAGAACCTCATTCAAGGTTATGGGAAAGCTCACCCAGAAACGTCCAAAAATCCCTTTTACCTCCAGCTCGTTTTAATATGTAATGAAAAAGATCGTTACATAACGGCTCTGGAAACACCCCCCAACCCCCTGTAAGTGTAAACTCAATAATGTTTGGACATACAGTGCATCCACCCCCACCAAACTCCAAAACCCCAACCCCCATGCGGTTTGGTACATCATTTTTGAATGGCTCCTCAGATAAGACATCGTTAAGAGGTCGGAGATATCGATAATATTGTAAGAAATGAAATATATCTCAACTGTGATTGAATATTTCTGTGATGGTTACCAGAAACCATTTGAAAATCAAAAAAAAAAAATGGTTGCCAAGGTTACCGGCTGCACCCACCACGATATTTCGTGACTGAATTTTTACACTGAATTCCTGTTTCCACCAATAATACAAACTCCATAAGATTTCTCATTTGAGGTGAGACATCATCGATGAAACTAATCGCACATCTATGATCAATTTACGATCAAAAATCAAATCACGATGTTAACTTGGTTCTTTTAAGACTATGCGAAGCATGTATATTTGAGGTGTATAATTGGTGAAGTTAGTTAAGATGGCAACCTTTTTCTACAAAACTCTTTTTACTCTTGAGAGTTATGTCTTTAGATGAGCAGTAAAATTACGTGTAAAATAAAATAAAAAAGTAAAAAATCGAGGTGTGGATTGTATTTGTACTATGTTCGGTTTTTGAATGATTCGTGCATTTGAGAGGTCACGTGACTCCTTCGCCAATTTTTCCCGATCATGGTAAGGTCTTAATTGACAGTTATTTTTTCACATTTGATACTATATTTGATGATTGGGGGTTACCACCTCACCAAATATATCGGTATCCATATTGAAATCCTCAAGAAAATGGCCTTTTTATGAAGCATTGTGTATATGGATCTCTCATTGCTGTGATGGCGGCAGGTGGCAGCGAGGGTGTTTGTAATTTATGAATTGTGAGAAAAAGACTGTTTAAAACCCCTATCTAGGTGCACCATGGTAAATAATATGATCTTATGAAGTTTAGTGGCGATTAACCTGAGGAGCTCAGAGTAGTGTCACAAACAAACAAACATTTCGATATATATATTGTTACGGATTTCAGAATCCGATCCGACGAATGCTTACAAACATCCAGGTCCTCAGATAGTTATTTCCCTAAATGCATGTGAAGGATAGACCTATCCCCATGTCTGGTGGGATTCTAAATGTGATGCGTTGAGAAGGGTAAATAATAGATTCCCTCTCTTATGGAAAGCTCCTTTTTCTCTTTACGACAGATACATTCATGCACTTGAGATAGATGTTAGCCCAATGGAGGCTCAACACCCGCCTTTTTCCATCGACGTTGACACCCCTTTCTTTCACCGATGCCGAGACCCACCTTTTTCCATCGATGTTGACACCCCGTTCAGCAGCTCTATGGATGCTAACTGGCTCTTTTTCATATCAGGCTGAACATTGAGGTGATAATTGTTGTTGATGTTTTATGAGCGCTTCACATTTTCGCTTGGTAATTCTGACAGATGACTGCTTTTTGCCGTTCGTCCAGCACCACAGGCATGGTGTTGTGGGCCAGGAGTGCTCGCGGGACAGGCAGGTTGTCACGACAATGATTCGCAAATGGGGCGGGGTGGATTTGGTTGGAGTCTGCACCCGCCCAGACGGGCCACCTATAAAAAAAGGACGAGAGGTCCATTCTTGGCAGGTCAGTCGACAATGAGTCAGTTGGCGTCAGTGAGTCGGTGTCAGTCATATGGCTTTACCAGTCAGTCGGAGTCCAGTCAGTCAGACAACCACGCTGGCCACCTGCTCAGACACCATGACCGAAGACTACTGCGAGCTCTACTACACAGTTTTGGTTAAAGGGGACTCGGAATTTTGTGTCGCAACACGCGAAATTATATTTTGAAAATAAAATGCCGACGCTTACATTTTGTGGTCTTGAAACTTTGCACCTTCGCTGGAAAATTTATAAATATAAAGGCTAAAATGTGTTTTTATATTTATATTTCTTTTTGGTGCAAATATACCGTCGGCGGATCGTAAACCAAAGTTATAAAATAACTAAGGCCTTACTGTTAATTATTATTATTTGCAATAAAGTTTATGAAAATTTTCCAAGATTAAGGCCTCATATATTCAGTAATCATTGCAAGTCCAAATCATATTCATCAATGTTCTTATGAGGAAACTTACTCATCGTAGAAATTTAAAAGGGTCAACAAATAAGTCAATGAAACAGGTTAAACAAATATTTATGGAAAGGCTCTGCTGGCTTGCTGGATCATCCAAATGTTATTCCCATCTTTAAACTCCTAAACCTCAATCCTTTTTCCTTTTTGACTCCTGACTCAACAACTTTGTCCATATTGTCTTTAGTTTTCTCTGTAACACGTATTTGATCCACTCTTTCTTATTCTTTTTTTTTGCATGTCATAATCTTATGGAACAGTTCTGCGGCTTGCCTAACTCAAACTCATAACACACAAAAAGCTAATTTATCTAGACATTATTCATGGTGGAAATAATTAGCAACAAGCATGTCATTATCTAAGAAGCTTACACAGAAGATCAGTCTATCTTTAAAAATCGAGTCATTGCGTCCAGGTCTTAAGAGGTCTAACTAATTCATTGTTTCGCTTGGCTTCTCCCATCTATGGAACTGCCTTTCAGAGCTAGCTTTCCAACTCTTCTTGCAGGCAGTGTTACTGCTATTTCATGCATCCCAATCCCCCACTCCATTATCTTTATTACCCTCATTAACCATTCCTAACCCAAACGTCTTTACTTCCTGGGTTTCAAGTGATTCTCTTCTCTTTCGTCGCTTCTCTTCTCTCTCTTCTCTTCTCTTCTCTTCCTTCTTTCTCTTCTCTTTCTTCTCTTCCCTTCTCTTCTCTTCTCTCCTTCCTCTCCTCTCTCTCCTCTCCCCTCTCTCTCTCTTTCATTCCCCTTGCTGTTTGTGCCCAGATTATTGCCTCATTATATGTCATTGTCTACCTTCAACTATTGTTATTCCATTAGCCTTGCTCTTCTTGAGAGAGAAAAAAACATACACCATCTTTGAATTCCTTTGAAGATGATCTTTTCTTCATTTTTAACTCATCATGTTGGCAGAAATGCAGATGTAAAATGGCTGGCCAATTAAATCCATTTGGCTGGCTTGCCTTTTCAATTAACACACTGATATTAATGTGTTCAAATTAATCTCAACACACAAAAAGAGCGACTTATAAATAAACAACACTCCCTTCGGATTAACAAGAAATTTAGAGGACAGGTTTATGGTTCAGCACCTTGCAATATGCAGTCTTTTTCATTTTACAAGTTTGTGTCAGCCATTTGTCCTGCTGGCGAAGCGATTAAGGTGGAAGACAGTTAATGCCCAGAACTGGTGTGTGATGTGGAAGTTTAAAAAACTCCTTGTACGCATTGCATACCAAGCTGCCATTTTTGGGGTCATCCATGTAATGTCCTGTGGAGTTCACGCTGTTCCATTGTTGTTGGCCCAAGATGACATGTTATTTTGAGTGTAATAATTGTATAACAATTATTTGCACAACCGTTTGATATTATAGTTTGGTTTTAGTGTAACACACAGCATGTTTGGAGACTTTCGGGGTGGGTGGATGTGGGGTGGGGTTGGTGGGGGCAAAGGAGTGCCGAGATGTTCAGAGTCATTGGGGTTACAAGCAACAAAGCTGGTGACTATCCTATCATAAGCAGCCGGTACATCCTACGATGGGTGTAAGCCTCGTTACATCGACATAGAACTCCTTGATTGGCTGAGAGACGTTTCTCGGAAGTGATGTACATGGGGTTCAGTGGCTGGAAAGCAAGGATCATGGACTCACAATCCAGGAAATAGAGCTTGAATGAAATTGAATTGACCATGGATGATCAACTTCCCTTAATGAGAATATTGAAAGTGTGAATGCTTTATCAAGCAGGAGAATGAAGAAGCAGTGGCCAACACTCAATAATGATACCAGAGCAACCCAGAGCACCTTGTTGTGATGACTGAACAAGCTCATGGTCATCATCGAGTTCACGGAGGGATGTCTGGCATGACCCAATCGACCTCACCACCCAGAGTCACTGACACACAGGTGTGTGAGACATGTCGTGGCGTGTGAGCGCATCCAGCGCATGATGGGTTGGTGATGGGACTTGACAGGACGAAAGGGACATCAAGCAACAACAGCAACAACAAGCAAGGCTTGACTGGCCACCGGAATGCTGTGCTGGTCACCGGAATGCTGTGACTCATCCAGGATGGCAAATGCTTTTAGAAAAGATCAAACTTCCTTACTGCGTCCCTTCTGTCTTGCACCCTCTGCTCTTTCCGTGCTTTGTCTCCATCTCCTCCCCCCAAGGTTTCTGCAGGTAACATGTGAACTGCCAACCCCCCTTCTGGTAAAACTCATTAAATCCAGACTGACTTCTTACCTCTACTCATTCGTTCCCCTTTTTTCCTGCCTGTGCATCCAACTTCCACATTCTCTTCAATGTCATCCTTCCAGCCAGGTCTTCAAGACTGCTGTTCACCACCTTCTCAGAGAATCCCCCATCACAACCATTATCTTTTCTACCCCTATTAACCACCCCACTGCCCCACCCTAAACCCACCTCTTTACAGGTTTCCAGTTTTTTCTTTCTTCCTGAGAGTTTCAGCCTGTGTCCATCTTGTTCACCCTCTCTGAATCCTCCCCTAGCCTCATTCTTCCCCATGCCCTATTTCTTGCAAGATTTCCTCTATTAGTCCTCAATGCTGCTGTTTGGTGTGCCCCTTCTTTCTACTCTTATTTTCGTTTGGTTGTGTCCTGATTCATTCTGTGTCTCAGCTCTTCCACCAGCTAGATTTTGTACCAAAAAACCCCAGCAATACTTGCAGTGGATGTACTATCTGTAAGATAAGACTTAAACATTCAAGACAGGACAAGTACACCAAAACAAGAATTGGAGATGATGAAGTAGAAGATTATGATTGTGTCAAAAACAGCTGTTAGGTCCAGAAGTATTAAAAATCATCTTTGTGAGCTCCAAGAGAGCAGTGACGGTGCTGTGTAACTGTTTAAAACAGGCTGGAAGGGTTCTAACAGACAATGCAGGTGCAAGTTTGAGCAGCTCAATGGCAACAATGCATTCAATAATCTAAGAGATGAATGGTAAACGAGATTGTAATTGGAAATCATTTAATGGTTGAAAGAAGGTTTCGTCAAGATATGGATTGTTATCGCATGTTTAATAAAGATGGAACATAGAAGCAATGAGCAATTTATTCTTCAAGAAAAAGTGGAAAGAGAACCGGAAGTCAAGAGACAATCTGAGGTGATGGAACAGGATCTAGTAAAATCGTATTTCTTTGAATTGCCAATAATTGTTTGGAATGCATATAAACAACAGGTGAGAAATGATCCAAACAGAAAAAGTAATGAGTGAAGAGGGAGAGGTCTAGACAAAGAGCAAGTTTGGTAAGTGGATGAGGAATAAATGAGATTCTTACTTTGAAAGCAGCAAGTGATTTGCTTTGCTCGTGAAAGAGATGGAATTAGTGGGAAAGGAGCTTGAGACTGTTTAGAAGTTTATCAATAACAGAGAAAAAAATCTTAGTGCTGCAAGAGTTGTTTTCAATCAGTATAGAGTATAAAATCTTCATGCTGGAAGAGTTGTTTTCATCAAGGTACAATGTGAAGCTGTTCTGCAGCAACAGATTCAATGCAGTGAACTATTGCGTGTTTGAGTCACATGCTGAAGTTAGTCACTGTTTGAGTTTTTGTTATATAATCTCTTTCCAATTTGCAGCAGTTGTTTTTAGGAAGATGTAAATTGGCATATACCAGGAGAACGCTTTCCTGTTTATACAATCCAATGATAAATGGAGAAGAGTGATCAAGGGCTTGAAAAAGCAACAGTTTAAAATCGAAAGCAGCTGTTCAGGATCATCAGTGAGGTTGGAATGGAATCAAATTGATAATTTCTTGCCGAACTGTTGAATATCCAGAAGTTCATGTACAGTATGTCACAGATTCTTGGCTGCAAAAGTTTCAACAAAAGAAATGTAAAGGTAATAAATGAGTGGTATAAAAAAGTAGCATTTTAAAACAACACCAGTTAGAGGATCAATGTCATGGATAAAACAAGATCCAAAGTATGACTGTGAACACTGAGTGGGCAGAGAATGTCACCGCAGATTATAAACATTCACAAAATCATAAAACTTTGAGAAGGATGATCATGGAGATGATACTATAAATGTTAAAATTCCTATCATCAATATCATTCCTGGATTAATAATATAAATGATTTTTTTAAATCGATAAGTCTTCAATAAATGATTCAGTTCTGTTTCAGAGCACTAGAAATGATCATGAAATGTAACTTATGGAATTAACAAACTGTGTGCAAAGGCGTTTGATGGTAGATATGAGGTAATATAATCAGTAGGATTTGAAAGAGTTGATCTAGACATGCATGGAGTACTTCCAACTCAACCATGATGGAATTCATACCCATAAGGAACTATGTTAGCAGCTGTCGTAGTATTGCCAAGTGAGAGACAAGTTTCAGCCAGCCAGGGCATATCTACATCCACATCGGAAAATTCCTCAAAGGACCAAGAGATTTGCCAGTAGTAGTAATGGATGGTGGTCGAAGTGACCCACTCAGGTGTTGAAGAAGTTGGCGTAAGGAAGCCGTTACATGTGGTTTAGTGATGGTACGTTTTTTGTTGGAACGTACAAATTGTGGAACAAGTAAAAAAGACATAGATGACAAAGCCCCCATTGTTTAGTAATTTTGATGTGTGGAGTTAAAGGGCTAGTCCATATTTATGTAAAACTAAAATGGCTGCCAGTCTACCAGTCGGCCATCTTGTTAAATCACAAAATAAAGAGAGGTGTAGGTGTATGCCATCATGAACTGTGCTTGTGCCAAGTTTGAACAAAATTGGACAATGCATGTCTGACAATGGTTGGGGACACATTTAAGTAACAAAATGCCACCAGTCGGCCACCTTGGATATTATCTAAAAAAAAAAGTGACGTGCATATGTAGGACATCATTCATTATCTGGGTGCCAAGTTTAAACAACATCAGTAATGGATGTCTGAGAAATGGTTGAGGACAACTTCAACATTGGGTTTTTCACAACTATAATGGCCAAAGTCAGCCACCTTGGATCTGATCATGAGAAAAAAAAATGACGTAAATATGGAAGCATTATTCATTATCAGTGTGCCAAGCTTGACAACATCAGTAATGCATGTTCGAGAAATGATTGAGGACGTGTTCAGCATCGTTTTTTTTCAACTAAAATGTCTGCCAGTCGGCCATCTTGGATCTAATCTCGAGAAAAAATGTGCAAATGCAAGCCATCATTTTTTATCTGTGTGCCAAAGTTGAACAACACAGTAGTAAATGCATGCCCGAGAAATGGTTGAGTACGTGATCAACATCGGGTTTTTTTTTTTACAACTAAAATGGTCGTGTTGGCCATCTTGGATCTGATCTCGAAAAAAATTACATGCATATGTCAGCCATCATTCATTATCTTTGTGCCAAGTTTGAACAACATTGGTAAATGCTTATCCAAGAAATGGTTGAGGACATGTTCAAAATCAGTTTTTTTTACAACTACAATGGCTGCCAGTTGGCCATCTTGGATCTGACCTTCAAATAATGAACGTGCTTAGTAAGCCATCATTCTTTACCTGTGTACCAAGGTTGAACAACATCAGTAAAGGCATGTCCGAGAAATGGTTGAGGATGTGTTCGACACCGGGATTTTTTTTTACAACTAAAATGGCTGCCAGTCAGCATCTTTGATCACATCACGAAACAAAATGATGTGCTTATGTATACCACCATATGTTGTTATTGTGCCAAGTATGAATAAAATTGTCAATACATGTCCAAGATATGGTTGCAGACGCAGCAAGGACACGAAAACCGAGACCAAATCCATAAGCCCCATTTCGGAATAAGACCAATGGGGGCTTATAAAGGGCTATTGTAGAACATGACAATTTCAAATAACTTTTGGAATTTTATTGAAAATTAGCATTCCTCATCATTCACTTAATATGCCTAACGGCATACGGAGATATAGATAGAGATATTGTTGCGAATTTGGAAGCTTACTGCACACAACAGCCAGGTCCTATAGATCAGCTATATCAGTAAGTATGTGGTTCTAGTTAGGGTCCCGTCCTATGTTTAATGGTGATTAAATTGTACGTGCACTGAGAGTTATTTTGATAGTTAGGATTTAAATTACAAACAACAACGACAACGACACCTGCCCTCGCTTCCTTCCACAATCATCCACCGGCACCATTGCATGCGTGCGTGTCAGTACGTACGTGGGCGGAGTCCAGTGTGCTAGGCGGGTTCTCTGGACGTTGGTGTGCTGGCTTCGTCCCAAATATGGGCACAAGCGTTGCGCTCTGATTTCGCCCCAAATATGGGCACAAGCGTTTCGTTCTGGCTTGGCTCCAAATATGGGCATAGAGCGTTCTCTCGGCCCAATGAAGGAGTGCGAGCGGGGGATAAGACAAGCGCGCGTGGGCCAAATGAGAGTTGTTGTTGAGAGTTGTCTTCTGGTCTTCAGAGAGTTGAGAATTGTCTTCTGGTCTTCGGTCTTCGGACACCTGGTGGTCTTCTGAAAGCCAGTCGTCGCCTTCCTGGGTCCCGGCAGCAGAACGTCTTCTCTTGTGGCCTGTGTGCCTGCGAGCCTGTCCCGCGAGGATCGCCTGCCTGGCTTGGAGCGGCATTGTGTGGCGGGTTCAAGTCCTGCCACACCGGATCGTCGAAGACCGCACAAGGCGGAGAGTCTGAGAATAGGCTCTGACCTCCAGCTCACCTTTCCTCGAGTTGGAGGCCTCCAATAAAGACGGACGGGTCCGTTTCTTTTGGTGTGTAGGCTGTGTGTGTTTGGCGCCAGTCTATTAAGTTAAACTGCATAATGCTTGTACATAAATTGCTATTCCTTCACTATTCCGGTTAACTCTGCCTTCTTGCATGCTCCCCTGCCGCATTATAAATAAATATCCCTTTTTGTTAAATGTTCCAACTCGTTTCTGTTTTCTTTCATTGGCTTGGCATGGTGTGTGTGAGAAATAGCGAGGCGTAAATTGTTAATTTGGTCTGACGGGCCTGGTAATCTCCTCTCGGGCTACACACGGTTCGGGCTCGGTAACGGCTCGTTCGACTCGAGGTCCGTCGAGGTGTGAATTCCCCGTAGCTTTGTCTGCATGGGTAAATAGGTATATTAAGTTTGGCAATTGACCCTACCCCCACTCGGTCGAATTATTGCGACTCATGTCCAGTAAGGAACCCGTGCCTTCGGACTTATCCAAAAGGCACAACCTCAATTCCGGTGTGTTCGTGGAGCCGACTCTACTGCTCTCTCTAGCGGTCGTGCTCGCCACTTGATACCCGGCCCCGGAACAATATCTCATCATATCACGATATGATAGAAGGTCGTTATGTTTTGGACTGTTTGTGAGTGTTGCGTTTGTAGAAATTTTTGAACATCCCGCATATATGGAAGGCAAATAAACCATTACAAAAGTCAATACTTCATCATGTCCATATTTGATTTTACTTCTTTAATTTGAAGCACACGTGGTTCCCTGCATTTAAAATTGGTATTTTTATTCCCTGTTGGACTTAGTCCGAAACGGGGGCTTATGGATGGTCTCGATTTTCGTGTCTGTGCGTCGTGTGTGCATCTGCAACCATATCTCGGACATGTATGAACGTATTTTATTTGTACTTGGCACAAGACAACAAATGATGGTATACAAATGCACATCATTTTGTTTCATGATGCGATCAAAGATGACCAACCTGGTGGCCATTTAGCTATAAAAACACCCGGTGTCGAACACGTCTCAACCATTTCTCGACATGCATTTACCGATGTTGTTTCAACTTGGCACTCAGATAAGGAATGATGGCTTCCTATGCACATCATATATTTTTGTGATCAGATCCAAGATGGCCGACTGGTGGCCATTTTGTTGCTTAAATGTGTCCCCAACCATTTCTCAGATATGCATGGTTCGATTTGTTCAAACGTGGCATAAGAACAGCAGATGATGGCATACCATGCAACCCATTTTTTTTGTGATCTGATCAAAGATAGCCGACTGTCGACCGCGGACATTTTAGTTGTAAAAAGCCCCCGCTATCGAACATGTCCTCAACCATTCTCAGAGATACATTCATCAATCTTATTTTAAACTTGGCACACAGTTAAAGAATGATGGCTTAATATGCACGTCATGTTTTTTTTCAAGATCAGATACAGATGGCGCTGATGGCCATTTTAGTTGTAAAAAACCCATTGTTGAACATGTCCTCAACCATGCATTTACCAATCTTGTTAAAACTTGGCACACAGATAAAGAATAATGGTTTACATAAGCATATTATTTTTTTCGATCATATCCAAAATGGCCGACCAGCGACCATTTTGTTCTTAAATGTGTCCCCAACCATTTCTCAGATTGCATGGTCCAAGTTGTTCAAAATTTGGCACAAGCACAGTACATGATGGCGTACACATACACCTCTCTATTTTGTATCTGATCAAGGATGGCTGACTGGTAGACTGGTGCCCATTTTAGTTGTAAAAAGCCCCCGCTATCGAACATGTCCTCAACCATTTCTCAGAGATATATTCATCAATCTTATTTAAACTTGGCACACAGTTAAAGAATGATGGCTTACATATGCACGTCATGTTTTTTTTAAGATAAGATATAGATGGCGACTGATGGCCATTTTAGTTGTTAAAAAACCCATTGTTGAACATGTCCTCAACCATGCATTTACCAATCTTGTTAAAACTTGGACACAGATAAAGAATAATGGTTTACATAAGCACATTATTTTTTTCGAGATCATATCCAAAATGGCCACCAGCGACATTTTGTTTCTTAAATGTGTCCCCAACCATTTCTCAATATGCCATGGTCCAAGTTTGTTCAAATTTGGCACAAGCACAGTACATGATGGCATACACATACACCTCTCTTTATTTTGATCTGATCAAGGATGCTGACTGGTAGACTGGTGCCCATTTTAGTTGTACTTAAATATTGGCTGGCCTTTAACTTTTAACTCCAAATCCAGCAAAATTATTAAAACAATGGGGCTATGACATTTATGTCTTTTCTCCTTTTTTCCTACAGGGTGTTTTTTTGAGCAAGAAAGAGGTGAAGATAGATTCTACTCCTCAATTATACAGACAGCAACAGCATATTCTCACTCACGAATACATAGGGGGTGGGGGAGGAATGGAATGATGAAGAAAACAGTCGAGTTTTTGGCGCCAATTGTTGTTTGGGGCACAAAGGAATTGGGTGCGAATTTGAATGAACTCAGTTGGAGGTATTTTGTTTAACGTTGGTGTGTGGTTTGGGTTAAAAATAGTCTGTAAAGTATCCATTCTCAGTGAGTCAAAATCACCAAATGGGTTCAGGTCACAATGACGTAGTGGCGCACACATTCCCCTCGTCGGAGTAGGAAGTTGTGACACAGTCGCACACATGCCGTACAAAATACCTGATGTTTGACATAAATTGGCTCCTTCAGGCTCGAATTTCCAGACAATCCTCACCTACACATCAGTCCGGCGTCACAATCACTCTGTGTAAACTAAAAAGATTGACACTATGAAAGTTTCCAATGAGAGAAAACTGCTCACAATAACACTTAGGAACAGTACGAGGCTGTTTGGATAATCATCTATTGTGTGAACAAAAATAGCGTTAAGTGGAATAACACATTCTATCCACCTTAAATTTTCATTTAATGCTCATTCAATAAATGTCAATATGCTGTATTCATTACACGAATTCCATATCCTTGATCGTACTGGATATTATATTCAGGCTTTGGATGGCTGTTGTGTGTCAGGCCAAAAGATCCAGTGATGTGAAAGCAAAGATGGAACGTCTTACATCTGCCCAGGACAGTCAGACTGACATCCCATCCAATCAGCATGCTCTCTAATGCAGCACCACCAAATGGATTATTTTCTGGCAGGAATCAGTAATTCATAATAATATGATGGTATGCTTCACACAGAAATGCATGAATTAAACAAAACTAAGAGTTTTCCATGAGTAACAGCTTTAGTGCAAAACTTTAAGTTGGCATTCAAAATTTTAATTTTTGAAGTGAACCAACAGGTATGCACACTGCACAGGTGTTCAAATGATGAATACGAGGTAATAAAATCAATACGAGTTGAAAGGGTTGATCAAGATATGTATGTAGCATCTCAAACTTGACTATTATGTAACTTATACCTGTGTAACTATAATCTCTATGCCTTACTTAACATTATGTAACTTATACTTAGTACTACGTCAGTAGCTGTGCTATGTCAGCAGAGAGACAAGCTGTGACGTCGTGGTCCATTCTGTGTTCCAGCTTCTCCATGAGCTTCAACACTGCACACAAAAATGTTCTATGAACGGAGATACTGCTTCTGAAGAAAAATATAAATGACAAGCACAAAGGTACTGACAGTTTCCAAAACACAATGGGCAGGTGTTGTGTGCTGAAGTCGAATGAGAAAGTTTACTAACACTTCTGTTTTGGATACGTTCCTTTAGTCTGGAGCAGCAAGAAGAAATTGCTAAAACTCCATCAGGCCAAGCCAAACTACAGTATAAGCATTGCACTGTTTGAAAATTGCAGATTTTTTACTTTGTTTACTTTACTGATGCATTTCTTGTCTATGAATGTTATTCCTCTCCCACAAGCAGGAACTCAGCAGTTGAAATATATGAATGGTTGCACAAGATGAGCCTCACCCACAACAAATTGCACTCAGTTACACCACCCTAAAGGGATCAAAGCAGCTCGTGTGTAATCTGCTTGACAGGGGGTCAGTTTTTCTCCAAGTGATGATCAAGTAGCTAAAGAGTTCATTCATTTCCAGAATATTAATCCCAGAATGTTATGTAACTGCCCAATCCATTCCAATCCAACGTCACACTATCTCCTGAGTCTCGGTGCTCCGGAGTATAGGAAATTCTGGATGGTTTACCATTGCATTTTGAATGGTAGTCAAGGCAATATGTGGAATTTGATGAGGGAGTCTGCACACAATGACGTATTCTTGCAGAAGACACTGTAGATGATGAGCATCCACAGGTGGATGCTTGCAGAAGGAACAAACGAATTCACGGCATGATGAAGGACACTCATTGATACACCACGGCCTGCTCATAAAGGCCAAGGATTATAGACAGTTTAAAGTGGGTTGGTAGTTTAACCCAGTATTAACAACTCAAAGCTGTATGCGCTGCCTTTGTGATACCTAATATCTAACGAGGTACAAGCGTGATCCCCTCGAGTCTGAAAGTGAATAAAAGTGCCGGAGAGACTGCAAAAGATACTCCAGCTTGGAACAAATACACGGAACAAAAATCACTATCCAAAGGCCAACAAACTAATGCAAGTCAACAGGGTTATTTAGCCAGGCCACAACTTAATGCAATGACATGACACAAAGTCCATACAGTGATGGCTGTAGGAACTTAGGAACTGACTTTCACGTGTAAAGTGTTTGTTTTTAGGAAACTTCCTGACCTCCTGCAGGTCCAACAGATGTTGAACAACTGAGAAACCACAGGCAGGACAAAATGGAGGAAAAAGCAAATATTCTGCTATACTCAACAGACTCCAATTTGATTTTATGTCACAGACTTTGCACTCCATTAGTAAATTAAATTATTTTCGAAAGTTAATTTTTGTCAGAACTAATAAGCAACATTTTGTTGAAACCTGAGCTTTTTTTCTATTTCTGTGCAGAATGAAAGTTATATATATGTATATATGTATATATATATATTATATATATATATATATATATACATAATATATATTATATATATACTGTATAGTGTATAATTGTTACGGTCACGGGTACTGAGTGTATATGAGGTGGTTAATCCCCGTTTTGTCCTCGGAAGAGCGGACCTGGGGCCACCACTCATGATTAACTTTGTGGTACGATGGGTTGCTTTAGAACCACGAACGCCGCTCAGTTAACCAGAGTTCTAGTGTCCACCGTCTAATTTTGCCGTTAACTGGAGGTCACGTGTTTCCTGAAGGGGAGCGCACCCCCGGTGAAGCACCAATCCTATCTTGATTAGACCTTAATTAGGGCGCGAGGTTTAACCGCTGGTGCGTGCCGACTATTACAGGTCAAGTCGTGTGTAATTACCTCCCAGTCTATCTAGGTTCAGACAATGGTGGATCAATGGAGGAAAGGACAAGCATGGACAGGTTAAAACGTCAACAAACAATTTATTAATAAGGAAATAAATAAATAAAAATCAATCAAAATAATTGTAAGCAAAAAATAATCAATCAGCACTGAGAGAAAAAGGGACATAGGGCAGATCGCTATCTCTATTCCTTACTTAACAGTTAAACACAGACAAGGGTACCCAGCAGATCATTTGGGGGGGGGGGGGAAGAAAAACCGTCTCACTCACAAAGAGAAGTCGTCTGTCAAACAAAAATGTCCTGAAATGAGTGAGCGTCCTTGTCTGTTGCCAGCGCCCAGCCCTGCCGTGCACCCACTCGTGAACATGCTTGAACGCCAATTGATGGCCCCCAAGAATCAGGCACGCCAAGAGAGGCCCCGAGCAGAATGAGCACCAACGGCCCGAGTGTCACCACAGCCAGGAGCCACCACGAGCCACAATCGACGGACACTGTGAGGCATGTGAAGTGCTCAGCGCGTGAGTGCTGAGGGCTTGAGGCGTGTGAGTGCTGTAGGGCTTGAGGGGCTGTTGAGGGACTGAGCGCTCTGCTCTCTCTCTCTCTCTTCTCTCTCTCTCTCCTCTCTCTCTCTTCTCTCTCTCTATCGAGTGCAGCCTGTGGCTGCTGTTGCCATCATTGATTGGGACGTGGCTATGCCGCTGATGCAGTGTCCCCCTTACCAGTACACTGGTACTCATTTGCACCTCGGAAGGATGACAGGCTGAGTCAGCCTCCTGGTGTATATTAATTCAGCGGCCAACGGGGCTTGAACTCAGGACCCTAGGATCCCAAGCCGCCGCCCTAACCACTAAGCCAACACCAGGCTTGTGAAGTGCTGTGCGGTGCGAGGCTCACCCTACTCACTGGCGCCGACTGACGAAAAAGCC
>CM068953.1:139471211-139485626 GCA_035128595.1 Eptatretus atami | reverse complement strand
TGTAACCCAAATGGCTGAACATCTCGGTCAATCCTTTGCCCCCCACCCCCACATCCACCCACCCCGAAGTCCAAACATGCTGTGTGTTACACTATAAACCAAAACTATAATATCAAAGTTGTGCAAATTATTGTTATACAATTATTACACTCAAAATAAACATGGTCATCTTGTTAAACAAACCAATGGAACAGCGTGAACTCCACAGGACATTACCATGGATGACCACCAAAAATGGCAGTGGTATGCAATGGTCACAAGGAGTTTTAAACTTCACATCAACACCAGTGCTGGGCATTACTGTTTCCACCTTAATCGCTTCGCCAGCAGGACAAATGGCTGACACAAAACTTGTAAAATGAAAAAGACTGCATTATTGCAAAGGTGCTGAAACCATAATACCTGTCCTCTAAATTCTTGTTAATCCCAGAAGGGAGTGTTGTTTATTTATAAGTCGCTCTTTTTGTGTGTTGAGATAATTTGAACACAAATTAATATCAGTGTGTTAATTGAAAGGCAAGCCAGCCAAATGATTAATGGCCAGCCATTTTACATCTGCAATTTTCTGCCCAACATGATGAGTTTAAAAATGAAGAAAAGTACATCATTCAAAGGAATTCAAAGATGGTGTATGTTTTTTTCTCTCTCAAGAAGAGCAAGGCTAATGGAATAACAAGGTTGAAGTGACAATGACATATAATGAGGCAATAATTGGGCACAAACAGCAAGGGAATGAAAGAGAGAGAGAGGGGAGAGGAGAGGAGAGGAGAGGAGAGGAGAAGAGAGGAAGGAGAAGAGAAGAGAAGAGAAAGAGAAGAGAAGAGAAGAGAAGAGAAGAGAAGAGAAGAGAAGAAAGAGAAAGAGAAGAGAGGAAGAGAAGAGAGAAAGAAGAAGAATCATTGAAACCAGGAAGTAAAGACGTTTGGGTTAGGAATGGTTAATGAGGGTAATAAAGATAATGGGTGAGGATGTGGGATGACATGAAATAGCAGTACACTGCCTGCAAGGAAGAGTTGGAAAGACTAGCCTCTGAAAGGCAGTTCCATAGATGGGAGAAGCAAGGAACAATGAATTAGTTAAGACCTCGTTAAGACCTGGCACGCAATGACCTCGTATTTTTAAAGATAGACTGACTCTTCTGATGTAAGCTTCTTAGATAATGAGCAATGCTTGTTGCTAATTTATTTCCACCATGAATAATGTCTAGATAAATTACGCTTTTTGTGTGTTATGAGTCTGAGTTAGCAAGCCAGCAGAACCTGTTCCATAAGTTATGACATGCAAAAAAAAAGAATAAGAAAGAGTGGATCAAATTACGTGTTACAGAGAAACTAAAAGACAATATGGACAAAGTTGTGAGTCAGGAGTCAAAAGGAAAAAGGATTTGAGGTTTAGGAGTTTAAAGATGGGAATACACATTTGGATGATCCCAGCAAGCCAGCAGAGCCTGTTCCATAAATTATTTGTTAACCTTTTCATTGACTTATTTGTTGACCTTTTAAATTTCTACGATGAGTAAGTTTGCTCATAAGAACATTGATGAATATGATTTGGACTTGCAATGATTACTGAATATATGAGGCCTTAATCTTGGAAATTTTTCATAAATTTAATTGCAAATAATAATAATAACAAGTAAGGCCTTAGTTATTTTATAACTTGGTTTACAGATCCGCCGACGGTATATTTGCCAAAAATGAAATATAAATATAAAACACATTTTTAGCCTTTTATATTTATAAATTTTCCAGCGAAGGTGCAAAAGTTTCAAGACCCAAAATGTAAGCGTCGGCATTTATTTTCAAAATATAATTTCGCGTGTGCGCACCAAAATTCCGAGTCCCCTTTAACCAAACTGTGTAGTAGAGCTGCGCAGTAGTCTTCGGTCATGGTGTCTGAGCAGTGGCCAGCGTGGTTCAGATTGACTGTGGTTTCTGGGGAAAAAGTGATTGTTAAGAAGTATGTCAGCGGTATAAATTTGAGTGACTGTATTGGTGATTTTAGCACGCAACATCTTGACGACGAATATTCTGGCCGAACTATTGCATCAATTCAGTGCAGCAGCAGGGATGATTCGCAGGCTACTCTCGATCGTGCCGATTTTGTTTCCATCGAAAGTTGTACACCGCTGTTCGTATTGAAAGATTTTAGTGCCAAGTACGTCAAAGTTTCCCTGCGAGATGCTGATATTCAGCCTTCAACAGACCAGAAATCAGCGGCCGATATGTACAGCTTGCTTGGCTAGAGGGAAAAAAACAGAAGTGCGAAACCAGAGGAAGGTCAATGGACAGAAAAAACGCAAGAAATAACCTTATGTACTGTGGCAATGCTATGTGTAGCAGCCTGGGTTCTGATGCCATTGAAGTATCCCCATGTGCTTGATGTGACAGTGAACTGTTGTTGAACACTTGAAAGATTGGACTACATGTACAATTTGATATTGAACTTTATTTTTTATTTTTCAAATTGATTTTTTGCCATGCTTTATATTGCAGCGGGATGTGTTATTCCTGGTGGTCTTAACTGTTTTAGGTACCATTACTGCTTTTCTGATTTTTCTTAAAGATGTGTTTTCATAGCCATTGTTTTTAATGAAACAGACAAATTTTACAAAACCTGTATGAGATCTTGCTCTGCGAGAATGATCTTTCAGTCTAAGACTTGGACAGTAATTTTCTCAGCATTGTTTCCATTTGTTTGATGATCCAACAGGTTCTTATAGAAAAACATGCCAGACTATATTGTAAAAACAAGTTTTAATCCTTCTTTATTGTTTTTCACATCAGATGATACAGTGAACATGGGCATCCTGCATTTGAATGGTCTTCCATCTTCAATGCTTTCTTAGATCCTCCTGGTCGGGATTTATATTATTTCCCCCCCCACCTACCCTTGTCTTTTCCATGGAACATCCGAAAAAAAATCATAAAAATTTATAAATCCTAAAAATTGAAATTATATTTATATTTATATTTCGACCTACCGATCCTACATTTCAGCTGAAGAACTGTGTAAACCAAGTTATAAAATAAATAAGGCCTAAATAGACATAAAATATCATAGCCCCTGTTGTTTTAGTAATTTTGCTGGATGAAGTTAAAGGGCTAGCCCATATTTATGTACACCTAAAATGGCCGCCAGTCTAGAGCTGGCCATCTTTGATCACATCACAAAATAAAGTGAGGGGCACATGTATGCCAACATGTACTGTGATTGTGCCAAGTTTGAAGAGAATCAGACAATGCAAGTCTGAGAAATAGTTGGGGACACTTAAGCAACAAAATGTCCACCAGTCACCATCTTGGATCTGATCAAAAAATAAAATGATGTGCATATGTAAGTATCTCTAATCTCGAAAACAAATGGCGTGCTTATGTATGCCATCATTTCTTAGCTGCATGCCATGTTTGAACAAGATCGGTAAATGCCTATCTGAGAAATGGTTGAGGACGTGTTCGATACCAGTTTTTTTTCTTTTACAACTAAAATGGCTGCCAGTCAGCCATCTTGGAACTGATGTCGAGAAAAATGATGTGCATATGTGTACCATCATGTATTGTCTTTGTGCCAAGTATGAATAAAATCGGTCCATACATGCCCGAGATATTGTTGCGGGCACACACACGCACGGACACGAAAATCGAGACCAAATCCATAAGCCCTCATTTCGGACTAAATCCATCGGGGGCTAAGAATGGGAGTAGGTTGGTGTAGGCCCATTAGGCCCATGAAGGCTTGCACTATTATTACTGACAAATGGTTGTTTGTCCGTGCTCTGTCCTTTTAAATTCTGAGCATCAAGCAAAGAAGCAGCACGTACCACTTTAAAGTCTTTGTGATGACTTGACTAGGGTTCAGACGGCAGACTCCCAGATTCAGAGCTGATGCCCTAAACATTTCTACCAATAGGCTGGTAGATCTTGATAAGTGTGAGAAACGCATTTTTTGCATGCTTAGAAAGACAATATTAGGTTGAAGAAACAATATATAGTGCCTTCTTGTTCGATTGGTTTCAGATTTGTCATCTGCACAGTCCACTGGTGAGAATAGGAAAAAACACTTTTGGTGTTGGTTGGCCAAACAGGTGTTATTATGGTGCACTTGTTGAACCTCATCCATCATCATTTGCACCTGCTTCAACAGTGCAAATGCAATGGAACAAGTGGCATGTAAAAAAGAATAAGAAAGAATGGATCAAATTAGGGGTTACGGAGAAGCTAAAAGACAATATGGAGAAGCTAAAATAAGCTAAAAGACAATAAAAAGTCTGAGTTAGAGTCAGGTGTCAAAAGGGGAAAAAAAGACTTGAGGTTAAAGAAGTAGTTTTAAGATGGTAATACACATTTCGGTGATCCCAGCAAGCCAGCAGATATATTTTCATAAGTTTAATTGTTTGTATTTTGTATTCCCCCTTGTATTAATTGTCATGTCCAGTTTGAGAGTGTCCCATTTCCTGCCCTCATATGACAATGAGACCTCCATTACATTTTAATCCATAATTTATCCGATCCTTACTCAAGCTTAGCAACCTTTTCACTTCATCTAGAATTATAAATTTACTACTAGAGCAACAAGAACAGGTAATTTCCCAAAAATATTATATACCAAAAAATATGATATACCAAAAATATTCTATACCAAAAAATATTATATACCAAAAAATATTATATACCAAAAAATATAATATACCAAAAAATATTCTATAACAAAAAATATTATATACCAAAAAATATTCATATACAACAAAATACAAAACTTCATTTTACCCAACTTAGCCATGCCTATCATACTTTTAGGACTACTAATTACGAGTGCGGATGATTCTAGCGCAAGCAATCAGATATTTCTCATGAAGTCTCTCTCAATTCGATAATGAAAGCATGAGTCCCAGAATTTAGGACTACACTTCAACTACACTCTTTTTATCCCATAATTTTGTTTGGGCACATTGAATTCCTGTACTCCTCATAATGACGAACAAATTCATTCAAAATGCATCACCATTCTGCAATTTTGAAGAGGTAACATGTGAATATCATTCATGATTGATGATCCATTAATCGAGTTAAAGTAAATCAATATCTAAACCAGAGATTTGCAGCTTTACAGCAGCACAGTAATTAAGAATATATTTTTTTATTTTCTCTTTCAAAATGTAATGGAAGCCCTATATTTAATATCAATGTCAAAGAAAAGAGGGACAACTGTTCCTATATCTTTGGCTTTTTGCCATCACTGCTTGTGCAAACTTCCCAGCTCAGCAGCAACGGCTAAAATTCATGGACTTGACAAAGGGCATCTGCAGACTGAGACAATTACATTAGTGCACCATCTTGGATCATATTTATCGTAGTCATGGTTGATAATCCTGAGCAATATACAGAAAGGATTGCATTCCTTTCAGAATCCACCCATTGTAAAAGAAATACCAAAAAAATACACTGTATAGACAAGATTTTTAAAGGATATTCCATAATCATCCCGTTATATCTGAATAAAATATCTAATTTACCCATCTCTCCTTTTGACTTCCTTTTGTCTCCTGTCTCTTTCCCTTTTTCTCATGCACCCCTCCTTTTCCTTCTTGTTCTTCTATCCTCCTCTCAACCTTATATTTTAACCCAACTTGCCGTGCTATCATTTCCTCAGGACTACAAACTATGAGTACAGATGACTCAAGTCACAAACAATCAGATATTTCTTCTCAAGTGTTTCTCAAACTTTCCTTTTGTAGTCCCAACCTCGAGTGGCCTTTACCTTGTGAAGTGTGAGCTCCATAAAAAAGTCAACGTTGCCTCTCTGGGCGCTGTTTATTATAACCTGTCCTACCCAATAACACCCCCAACTCACTTGCATCCCTCCCTGGCGACTGACTTCTTTCTTTTCAACATCTGATTTCTGCCATGGTGGAATAATTGCTGTAATCAGGAGTGTCACTACTCCCCACAGCTCATAAACCTTTCTAACCCCCACCTTCTTAGCTGTTTTAGAAACCTCCCATACATTGCACCTTTTCTGTCACTTGAATATGTCTCGCTATGCGGGTGAGCTGGCAGGATAGCCGAGGTGAGGATTGCATACTCGCCTCTCTGGTCTTTTGCAGGCATGGCGAGGCATCAATGTGTGTGCCATCCGTCAGATAGATGTTAAACCAGGCTTCCCATCTGCTATCAATAGTTGTTGAACGTTAAAGATCTCATGATGTCTTTTTGCAAATGGTATGTGAGTTATTGAAAACAAATTACAAATTTCTGCCACCTTCAGTCGAAAGTCAGGTATGGCCAACTCGTTCATGAAAGACTTGGGACAAAAACATTCCCAGGCTGTTAAAACATTGAGGCAAATAATATCCCACAGTTTTCTTCACGAAGAGTAGGTGAGCTATCACTGGCACCATGACGAAATTCCAAATTCCTGCTCTAACGAACAAGGGACACTGCATTAGCAGCACAGCTCCACCATCAGCAAATGAAGCTACCCACAGC
This sequence comes from Eptatretus atami, assembly GCA_035128595.1. Lineage (NCBI taxonomy): Eukaryota > Metazoa > Chordata > Myxini > Myxiniformes > Myxinidae > Eptatretus > Eptatretus atami. The sequence continues at coordinate 139,479,141 of CM068953.1, read as the reverse complement.
CATGTGCTGACTCCAAAAAAGAGAAAAGAAGACCATGTAGGCTTCATCAGTAAACCCCCAACCATCAAATTTCAAGGGTGACTAGGACTGCAGAGATGGCTACCAACAATACGCGACTTTTGAAATGACGGAAGCCACCACATAATGCTCGGTGCACATGCACAGAAACCCCAAGAACAAAGGTTCATCGGGGCAGCCGAATATCATGTGTGCCTTTCAACTATTATTACCTGAAATGGCTCACAAAGCTTTGAAAAGAAGCCGAAAATACTTGGAAACATACCTTCGAGAAAGGGGTGTGCCTCCACACAAGGAAAGAGTTGGAGAACTTTCTGAACTTGCCCAAAAAACTGATAGCTTGCAGCTCCCTGCACTGCAAACTCCTGAGGATATGGACTGGTGCAAGGCCTGAGGGTCTATAGATTGGAGCGTTCTACCCAAACCTTCTACCATCACTGCCAGTGAGTGGACTTTGAAACTTGGGGGATTACCTCGTGTGAACGTGGCAGACTTGGTGATGTATTTAATGGAGGTCTACTATTGGAAAGACAATGCTGTCATTACCAACATTCAGGCAGACCTCCCAGACGCAGACACCATATCTGGTTTGGTTACTTTTCAACACCGATGGATGGTCATATCTGGGGCTTGTCAATGCACAGGGTAAGTTTAAATGATATCAACTATTAATCATGTTTTGGAAGGGGGTGGTGGTAGGAGTGGGACCTGTTATGGGCTGTTATGGTCGTTGTAAATATATATTATTTGTTTGGTTCTGGGCCCACAATAGACATTATACGAGATTTTTGCATCTCTTGGTTAAATAAGAAGTGTGTGTGTGTGTGTGTGTGTGTGCGTGCATCCGTGCGTGCGTGCGTGCGTGTGTGTGTTATATTCGCTGCCACCGGTCGATAATTGTATAAGCAGGAAGGTAGGAACTCAACTCCTCTCACCCACGGATATCTTTCATATTTCCTACATTTCTGTGAGTCCGATTTGCATTCAGGAAGAGAACAATTATGGTTAACCATTTTGAAATTGCCACTAACTTTCGTATAAATGCTGAAAATTATGTTAAAAAGACTATTTGAATTACACATTTCACTGTAGTAGTAGCAGGTTAAAAGTGTCCAGTGAGCAGAACCAAATCACTGAAAACACACGCAGCACGTGCGCAAAAGGCCTCATTAGCATATATTTGCTTCGTTCGCATTAATACGTCATTTTAAAAGTCACTTGAAAGTTGTGTATTGTGATCCTCAATTTTGACACATTAACCTTTCCTAACCCAACCATTTTACTTGCTAATTTAAGTGTCCCCCCCTCCTTCCTGTCCACTTTTCCCGTTTGTTCATTCCCTTGATATTTGTTTGACTGTCAGTTCTACCTTGCTCTTCCATGAGTCTCAGTCCTGTAAAAAAAAAAACGCTGTATTTAAAAAAAAATTAGTTTCTTGCTGCTTATCTTAAAAACCAGCTGATCCTGATTGATTTTGAAAATTGATTGAATCTTAACGTTAGCTCAAAATCACCATTCGAAATGTTATAGTCACCTCAATCAATAGAAAACCTTTATTGTGAAATAATTATTTTTTCTTGATTTATACTGCCATTGTTCAAGGCTCATGGAAGAAGTGACCACAAGAGGATGAGAGGTCAATATCCTTACAATGGATGAAAGGAAAACAGGCAGACAAGGGGCACACAATAAGGGTCGAATGACTTGAAATGAGACAAGGGGCACACGCAGCAATTAAAAGCAGCCGAATAACATTTTATGCTCAACTCACGGCTGTCAGAATAGAATGTCATTTGGTTCGTCATGTTTTTGTCATGTTTGATCGCAATCTTGGAGGGTTGATTCCATGTGTTGTACAATGTTCCCAAATCATTTGAGAAATGTGCACGATTGAATTTGCACCTGTCATTAGGTTTGCTCAGAGGTGAACCCGACCCTAACTTGGCTTAGTTTATAATAACTTCAATATCCTTATCAAAACAACTGCATTGAATATGTGCTGCTATGAATGCCGATGATTCCTGTTATGGTAGCAAAAGCTGAAAGCAGTGTGGCAGCTGTTAAGCTAACTGCCAAATAGCTTCCTCTCTATGATCTCACACAATTTATATGCCAATTTCTCTCCAAGGACAGCTGTACAATAAAATAAAAAAAAGGTGTTGCATATTTAGAATTGCATTTCTGGGACAGTCGTTTGGATTAAAGTTTTCCTTCACATATCTTGCCACATGAATGAAGGTTATACAAATATACAAATATATGTGGGTATATATAGATATATACATATATATATATATATATATATATATATATATATTCAGCAATGTGTGTGTGTCTGTCTGTCTGTCTGTCTGTCTGCGACCGCCGTTTCTCGACAACCGCCGGTCCTATCTGATTGAAACTTGCCAGGAATATTGTCGGGGACGCGCAGATGTGCCTTTTCAAGGTTTGATATTAATCGGACGAGCGGTTCCCAGTTACGGCCATTTTATTGCTTTTTTCAGTGTTGGAAAGGTGTATATATCGCAGCTGAAGTGTCGTTCCACCTTATCACCTTATCATGCCATTTTTTCCCAAAGATATCTCAGAATAATGATAACAGCATATTAATAATAATAATAGCACAATAATTGGCAGTAATAAAAAGAATAACGTGATACAATGACCAATGTCTGTCGACCAATAACGACTACATATTGTCTGTCAACCAATAATGACCAATAACGTCTGTCAACCAATGACAGGACACGGTGCTATGACGTCACGAATGATGTCAAAATTAATGTTTATTTATTTATTTATTTTTTTTGTTTGTTTTTTGCACGATTGACGTCAATTCTTCTTCTTCTTCGTTTGGTATGACGTCACAATCGACGCTGGGGACCTGAGTATGTGCCTTTTCAAGTTTTGATATCGTTCTTCATCCGTTTCAGCTGTTTCCCAAGTGTTTCCCAAGGTTTGAAAGCTGTTTTTTCCCAAGGTTTGAATTAATTGTTCAAATTATTAATTAATCCCAAGGTTTGAATTTTCCAAGGGAAACAGCTGTTTCCCAAGGGTTTGAAAGCTGTTTTTTCCCAAGGTTTGAATTAATTGTTGTGCTTGGTAGACATTTGTGAATACATTTACAGAGAGAGGGGCGAGAGAGGAGGGGAGAGAGGAGGGGGAAAGAGGGGGCAGAGAGAGGGGCGGAGAGGAGGGGCAAGAGAGGGGAGGGAGAGGAGGGTGAGAGAGGAGGGGGCGAGAGAGGGTGGGGGCGAGAGAGAGGGCGAGAGAGGAGGGGGGAGAGAGGAGGGGGGAGAGAGGGGGGGCGAGAGAGAGGGGGTGTCACAATTCTTCTTCTTCTTCATTTGATATGGCGTCATAATTGACGCTGGGACCTGAGTATGTTCCCAGTTGTTTCCCAAGTTATGGCCATTTATGATACGGTTGGTCCGATCTAATTGAAAAAATGCCCCAATCCAGTCGTTGTTTACGAGAGCGAAGGAACGAAGCTGCACCTACGGGCCGCACTACGGGCACGCACCTACGGGCCGCACCTACGGGCACGCACCTACGGGCCCGCACTAGTGTATATATATATATATATATATATTATATTATATATATATATATATATATATATATTTACATACATACATATACTGTATATAATACATATCAGTTGCTTTGAATCCCATAGCTCCAACATGTGTGTGTGTGTGTGTGTGTGTGGGTATATATGTATAAAATATAATATATATATATATATGTTTATTCTATACATATAATATATGCCTGGTGTTGGCTTAATGGTTAGGGTGGTGGGCTTGGGATCCCAGGATCCTAAGTTCAAATCCAACCACTGTTGAATAAATACCAGGTGGGGTTGACTCTGCCTGTCATCCTTCCGAGGTCGGCAAAATGAGTGCCAGCATGCTGGTACTGTGTCGGAGTGGCGACTTGTCCAGGATTGTGCCCAATAGCCAAGGAGACTGCTTAGGCACACAATGCTCTGCACAGGGTATGGTCCCAATGGAATGGAATTGAATATACTGTGTACTGAAACGCAAAAGAAACTTACCACTTGTTTGAAATGTTAATATAAAAATTGTAACAGTTCAAAATATAACAAACAAACAATTGCTAATTCAAACATTGGCATTTTATTGAAGAGAAGTCAAGTTTTTGACCAAGATACACCATCTCATAAGTTTGTTCTACAGTACAGAAACAACCGGGTGCAATGTCAGTCCCCTTTCAATAGCGTGTGTGGCCACCATTGTTTTGGATACAGGCAGTGCATCGTCGGCGCATACTGCCTACCAGTCTTTGGATGGATTGCTGCTGGATTCTGTCCCACTCAGTCCTCAATGTCTGAAGCCATCTGACTTAGGACCATCTGCCTGTACTGCTTGCAGTGGTGACTCTTGGCCTCCCTGATCGAGGTCTGTCATCTGCAGAGTTGTGGAGGGTGTCTCTGTCCACAGGGCCGATATCGTCTGGTGTGAACAGCCAAGGCGACGTGCACCTCACGGTAGCTCAATCCGCCTTGCAGTATGCCAAGGCACACTGCCGTTGATCCTTGACAATCGTGGCATGTTGATTGAAATGCCCATTTTGCACTGGCCTTTTTAAAGCCAATATCAAGACATCACGTGCAGCTCATTAAAATCATCCCGTACCCTTGGCAAATCACTGACAGTAAAAACGGCTGTTCAACAGCTGTGCTATGGTGACCATTGAAGGTTCAAGTGACCATCTGTGACATTTTGTCTGACAGTGAGGACACTATTGTCCACAAATAAGTTCACACATTTACTACACGTAGTGTTATTGTTGATATTTGAAGGTTTAAAAGGTGATAAGTTTCTTTTGCGTTTCAGTATATACACACACACACACACACACACACACACACACACACACACACCACCCACACACACAACACACACACACACACATATATATACCACATGAATGAAAGTTATACAAATATATATGGCCTCGTTTGCATCTATTTGCTTCGTTATCATTAACACATCATTTCAAAAGTGGCAATCATGAAACAAAAACATATCTTTCAAACTCATTGTTGGATTTACAATGACCTCCTGAATGGAGGTTTGGATTGGCTCCTGAGTTTGGATGTGGGTAGAGTCTGCGTGGAATGATACGTCGTCCACCTCATAATAATGTATTTCACTGTACTCAAAGGTGTAATGAATGGATTTGAAATCTTCTTATAACCCTCTCCTGAACGGTGCTTCTCCACCACTTTTTGTCTGACTTCTTTGGAAAGCTCCTTGGTCTTCATGTTTGCTTTGTTGATTGACCAAGTGAGTTGCACATTAAAACTCCTCAGATAAGTGGTGGAGCGTAATTTTTAATTTAAACCACTGATAACATACATGTGAAACCTATTGCACTTATTTTGTAACCTTTCAAACAAATAATTTGCTCCTGAAGTGATTTTAGGTTATTTAGGGAAAGGGTTTGAATACTTATGAAACTGATAATGATCTGATTTTCTCTGTTAATCTAAATTATTCACTTTTTATCTGCATATTTTTAGCTTTATCACTTTGGAGTCGTTTGTGAACACTATAGAATAAGTTTAATTTGAAGGTATCATGAAATAAGCTCAGGTGGCATCAAAATGTGAAAACTTTGGAGGGGGTTGAATACTTTTGCAGGCCTCTGGAGATTATCAGAAAGCTTTCAATTGTGTTTATCATTAATTGATGTAAATTATCCTGAGAGCTATGGGGATTCAAAGCAACTGATATGTATGATAATAACCCTGAACACTAAACAAGTTACAGTAAGAACAGAGTATGGAGAGACAGAATGCTTTGGAATTGGAAAAGGGGTGAGACAGGGGTGCATTTCCTCCCCTTACTTTTCAATCTGTGTTAATCTCCCCCCCCCACCCCCAAACTTCAACACCCCCTTTCCCAACTCTATCACTTCTCTGCCCACCCCTTCTCCCTCCACCCCAACTCTCTGTCCTCCACTCCCCCATTTCTTCCTCAAATCCTTAACCCCATGTCTGCAACTTCCCCATCCTTCTACAAGTCCTCAACCCCCCCCCACTCTCTCTTTCCAACTCCAAGTCTACATAATAGTCCCTCACACGCAGGGCCAGATTAAGGTGGGGGCACAGGGGACACGTTAAAGCGGATAAGTTGTGGGTGAATTTTTTGTCATTGCAAAACCTGAACAAGTGATTTCCACAATATTTCATCAATTTCACTGAAGCTTTATTTCAAATCATAACATTATGTAATGAAAATTGTTTGGAATAAAGTCACAATCTCAGTGAGTCCTGTTATAACAAGACACCACCTGAGCAAGTCATTCAGCTAAAGGAACAGATAAGTACAGCCCATTAAACAATGGAAACCAAGTCCTGTGTGCTTCTGTGTCAAATTGCTGTGTTATTACTTTCCTTCCCAACAATTGGCCTGCTTTGGAAATCACCATGACCTCAACACCAATAGACCACACAAAGATGACTAAACGATTACTCGGTGATGCTCTGTGCTGGTCGGAGACAGCACTTTGTGACAAATAGCAAAATAATTGCCGTCATCAGCTGCACTTTTGATGTCATTGAGTTTTTGCCATCAACTGTCATCCCTGGCCATGTGGTTGATGGGGCACACAAGGCCAATCTTAACAACTTCCTGCAAGGGACCAAATTAGTGGTTAATGCTTTCTCATTTAAAATCCGGAAGTAGTCCTACAATCTCAAAGAGGACATTCTCAGTTAGATCAACGTCAAATAGTGCATTGACAGACTGTGCCAAATTGTTTCAAAAGCCACATGTGATGATGAAAACAATTGCACTTAAGGGCACGATGAGACATTTTATGTGAACTGAAAGCTCCATCATTTTTGTGTTGATCATTACAAAAAGGCATATTCCATATATTTTTCGCTCACCTGGACTTTAGTCCGGTGAGCTTATGCGATTGAGCAGTGTCTGTTGGTGAGTGAGTCAGTAAGTCAGTCAGTCAGTCCATCAACAATTCAGCCATTATCGCTAAAACCAAACACATGACTTTGATGAAACATGTCCACAAGCTTCATATCTGACGCAGAACGAAGGTATATTGACCACATCAAAATCTGTGCCATTAAGGGGGTCGACGGGGTGGGGGGGGGGGGAGTGACCACCCAAAATAGGTATTTTCTCTCTTCTCCAAAAACCACACACATGATTTCGATGAAACTTGACCACAACCTTCATCACCCATGATGTACCAAAGATTGTTTCACAGGCATTTAAAAAAAATCAGGGTCTCAGGGGGGTTTGAGTGATTGTTGCTCCTGATCCAGGTCAGCTTCAGGATGCGCGGTCTTATTTTTAAATAAATTTAAAGATTTGTCACCTTTTTAGTGTGAAGTTAAAATGATATTATGCTTGGCATTTTAACTTACAAATTTTAACCTCATGATAGAGTAATATGAAGAATATGAAGAAAAGAGAAATAAAGGAAGATAAACAAAAATGTCTTTTGGCCTGACGAAGTTAGTGGATGAAATGTCACCCAAGACTGTCTGTTCTCACTCGTGGCAAAATTGACAGGAGAAATACAGTGTCTCCAGAAAGTCTAGACCCCCTTTCAAATTTTTCACCTTTTGTTGCGTTATAGCCTGGAATTAAATTGCATTAAATCAGACTTTTTCCACCTTTATTTACACATCATATCCCACAACTTCCAAGTGAAAAACAAATTCCACAAATTTCAGAAAATTAATCAAAAATACCAAACCGGAAATCTTGGTTGGATCAGTGTCCACCCCTCTTATAATAGCAATTGTAAACAAGCTTAGGTGTAACCAATCACTTCAAAATCACACACCAAGTTAATTGGCCTCCACCTGTGTTAAAGTTTAGTGATTATGATTATTTCAGAATAAAATCAG
>CM068953.1:139436997-139460282 GCA_035128595.1 Eptatretus atami | reverse complement strand
GATGATTAATATATATTGTTAATTATATATATATTGTATATATATATATTACTATGATATATATATGTATATTATATATATATATACATATATGTATATATATATATATGTATATTTATGTATAAACACAATATTATACATATATATATACATATATATGATATATATATTATATATACATATATATATATATATATGATATACATATATATATATATATATATTATATATATATATATATATATATATGTACGAGCCGGTAGGCGACATGGTTGGTCGCTATATAATTGCATACTAGTCATACAGTTTATGACGGATCGGGCTGAACATTTTTGGCAAAGAGGTTGATTATAGTGCGCATAAAAGCGCGGAAGCCGATTTTTGATTTTCGAAAAAAATCTTTTTAAAATCTTTTTCGGATTTTTTTCAAAAATTTCAAAGTCCCGTTGCTAGGCAAAAGTGGCCTTCATAGCAACGGTGCCCAGAGCATACAACGCGATCCTGGTATGAACCTACCTGTCAAGTTTCATCAAAATCGGTTGACTCCTCTGGCCTCCAGAGCTGTCATTACATACATACAGACAGACGGAAAACCTGAGAATAACGGTAGTCTAGCGACCACCCAATATATATATATATATATATATATATATGTATATATATATATATATATATATATATATATTATATAGTATATATAGCGATACCGTGCACATGCCGGGATAGCAGTACAACATAGCTGGTAGCAGATGACAGACCGTACACGGGAATGACAAAAATACGCATTGTGCAAAATGCAAGTGGTGCTATGGAACGCCAAGACTTCCCAAACATTGTCGGCATGTCCGCTAAGTGCCACAGCAATTTCATAGGGATCGTGTGACGGCGAGCCAAGTTTTTAGTGTGCAAGCTTGGTATTAGAATAGATATATATATATATATATATATATATATATATAATATATATATATATATAATATATATATATATATATATAATTAAAGCCTGGTGTTGGCGCAGTGGTTAGGGCAGCGGTTGGGATCCAAGGTCCTGAGTTCAAGCCCCGTTCGGCCACTGAATTAATACACCAGGGGGTTGACTCAGCCTGTCATCCTTCCGAGTCGGCGAAATGAGTACCAGTATACTGGGCCGGTGTATACCCCGGTTAAAATAGGTGTATCATATCCCTGTGGCGACCAGGGTTGCGTCAGGAAGGGCATCCGGCGTAAACATGTGCCAAATCACTATGCGGATCATACGGATGATCCGCTGTGGCGACCCTAGCGGGAGCAGCCGAAAGAAGAAGAAGAGAATATATTATACATATATATGTGTATATATATATATATATATATATATTATATATATATATATATATATACACGAGGTCCATCCAAATGTAACAGGACTGAGCCTGCTGTGTGCTCCACTTGAATGAACGGTTGCGTCACAGTCTTTGCAACATTCAAGCAATATGTATGATTGGTGACGGTTGACTGCACTCATTGTGTGATTTTTTACAGGTCGTGCTTTACATGTTATCTAGTCTGAGTCGTCGTGCATTGAGTCGTGAGCATTTGAATGTAGTCACGTACAACTGCATTTGAATGGCACAAGAGGTTAAAAGAGGAACGGGAGGAGGTTGAAGATGATCCACGGTCTGGAAGACCTTCAACGAGCAGAACGGCGAACAACATCGAGCGTGTGAAGCAGATGGTGCGCGCAGATCATCGACTCACGGTGCGGATGATTGCTGAGAATTTTCCATCAACTTGGACACTGTCTGGAGCACTATCACTGAAAATCTCAAAATGCGCAAGGTTTGCGCAAAGATGTTGTCAAGCTGTTGTCCGAGGACCAGAAACAGCAAAGAGTCATTGTCTGTCAAGACATTATCGAGCGCCTCGAGGATGATCGCAACCTGCCGGGAGAGTCGTTACTGGCGATGAATCGTGGATATTCGAATACGATCCAGAGACCAAACGGCAGGTCGTCAGTGGAAAAGTCCGGCATCATCAAGACCAAAGAAAGCAAGGGTGTCGAAGTCTAAGGTCAAGGTGATGCTCATGGCGTTTTTTGACATCAAGGGCATCGTCCACTTCGAGTTCTACCACAGGGTCAAACAGTGAATCAATCCTTGTACAAGGACATCCTCCGGCGCCTCATGCGATCAGTCCGGGACAAGTGAGGGATCTGTGGAGAACAACGCCTGGGTGCTCCACCTTGGCACCGCCCCTGCTCACAGTGCCTGAGCATCTGACAGTTTCTGGCGGAGAGGAATGTGCAACTCTGGAGCAACCCCCGTATTCACCAGACTTGGCCCCTTGTGATTTTTTTCCTTTTCCCCAAGCTCAAGGGGGTGATCAAGGGGACCCGATTTACTGATGTAGAGGCCATTAAAAGGGCCGTGATGACGGAGCTCCAGAGGATTCCAGAAGAAGCCTTTAAGGGGGTGCATCAAAGCGTGGAAGAAGAGGATGGACATGTGTGTGAGACTGGAGGGAAACTATTTTGAGGGACAAACTGTGATTTCAATATATTTTTGGAACAAAATTTCTGTGTAGTCAGTCAGTCCCGTTACTTTTTCGATAGAATTCGCATATTATATATATATATTATATATATTTATATATATTATATATTTATATATATATATATATATTTATATATATATATATATATATATTATATTTAATATTATATATATATATATATATATATTATATATATATATAATATATATATATATATCCGGTAGGCGGTGATGGGTCGCCGAGCATGGAAACTATAAGATATAGAGCAAAATAGGATGTCATATAGCGGATAGGGAATCACCTTAAGATTATGCATATCAAATCTCATCCAGTTCCATCTACTGATAACTACTCGATATCCTTTGAATGAAAAGTACCGAAAATGCGGTTGAAATCGGAAATCCCCAAAGTTCGAGGGGGTGCTGTGGGTGAACAAAGATCTAAATCGAAAATCCGGCTTGATCGTTTGTGCAGAATGTATTCCAGACGATTATGTGTGAATTTTCATGACCATCCGACCATAACCCTAGGAGGAGTAGCATTTGGCGCGAAGGCACCTCCAGCTCTCGCATATTATCGATTTTGCATTAATTGACCTTTGACCCCTGACCTAAGCGAAATTGGTCAATATGTCCTGAGGCAAAGTTGTAGTACTCATTGAGTACCATGAACCTGCAAAGTTTCATTCGTATCGGTGCACTCACCTGTCGTAGGGGCCTTCAATTTTTGCCAATTTTCGCGCATACCCTAATTGTAGGGGGCGCTGCGGGTAAAGTATTCCATATATCACAAAAACGGAATATATTTGATAGAGCATCACCTGTAGATCATTCGTGCCAAATATCATAACCCTCGTGGGATAATGGCTTTCGGAATTGATTTCGCGTGAACGATACCGATTTGAAGGTTTTTCGGTTGTTGCTAGGGAACCAATGCGTCCCTTGCAACCATCACAATTTCCAAAGCACTGGGTCAGAAGATGTACCTACCACCCGAGTTTGTCAAAATCCGCCCATGTTTACTGCCAATTATGCTGATGACAAACGAACAAACATCCAAACAAACAGACAGAATTACTGACAATAAGGGTCACCTATTTCGGCGACCCAATATATATATATATATATATATATATATATATATATATATATATATATATATTATATATATATATTATATATATATATACACAACCATAGAACACACTGACTCGATGACGCTGATGATGCTGACATCATGTACATATATTATACCAACACATCACCTCCATATTAGGAGGCATCTGTGTGACACTTAAGCCTTTGCAGACTGAGATTAAAGCCGTTTTTTATCACGGACCCAGACATTTTTCAGGACCCCAACATTCGTGGACCCAGACATTCGCGGAATTTTTCAGGAACGTATCCCCCGCAAATATCGGTATATCATGCACATGAAACTGAAGGTATCACAAACTTGTATATCCATCTAGTTGGGCATTCAAAAAGTTATGGAAACAAAATACAATCGTCCTATAAATATACGTGAGTTAGAAGAAATATTTTCTTTTGGCAGGATGAGGTAGGCACACTCACCTCTGAGATATCTATCCTGGGTTCAAATCTTGATCCAAGTGTAAACTGTACCATTTTGTTTCACTTGTAGGGCAAGGAATTGATTTGTATATGGACAGACATTAATCTCGATTCCCTGTCTGTCGGCAATGGTCGTGGGTGAAAGTTAAAATCCCATGATGTTCTTCGTGAAGAGTAGTCCAGCTATTGCCAGAACCCTGAAAAGTTTCAAATTCCTGGCCAAACTCTTATTGCCAACCTCCACTTTGCATGCATGCTGTGTTTGCCAATTCCCCAACAAGTGGTAAAGGATGCCTTCATCCTGCAGTAGACTGAAAACAGGTTGATGATGGTAGCGATGAGCCGATGACGACAATGATGGTGCTAATGAGGATGATCATGATGTATTTGAAAAAAAAAAAAGCCTTGGCATTTATTGGTGCTATTGTGACAGAGTACCTCATTCGTCAAGGTCGTATATATTTCGTTGCCATAATGTTGATACAATGATGTAGGGTCATGACACCAGACTCGGTGGTCTAATGGTTAGAGTATCCACTCTGAGGCTTGGAGGTCAGCAGTTCAAACCCTGTCTGAGTTATGGTAGACAGGGTTTTTAATGCCAACGACTAAAAACGAAAGACTTAAAAGATGGTAAAAGCTGGTTCTTTGCTTAACACTTACCATGTAGAAAAGGATAGAACATGACAAACAACAATATGTTGGCAACCATTGCACAGGCTTGATGTGCCGAAGGGCCTCGTTCCATGTTGAAGGGAACTCGTATTATTATTATTATTTCATTTTTATCTCACCTAGAACGTAGTTCCGGGGAGCTTATGGGATGAAGCGTTGTCCGTCCGTCCGTCTTTCCATCCGTAAACACTTGCAACTTCTTCTCCGAAACTGCTGATGGGATTGTGACTAAACTTGGCTAAAATTATATTTGTTATGTTGCAACTCAAGTTTGTTCAAGGCATTAAGAAAAAATAGGACCACTGGACCTGGAGCTTATGTGCGCCCCGGTCTAATGTTGCAACCCAAATTTGGTAGCATTCTGATTGGTGGATCTAGAGAAGATTTTTGAAAGAAGCTGCATGATTTTCCCAGAAATTGACTTGGTTGGCCATTTTAACACACTTCTGGTCATGTGATCAGCATGATCTCCACAATTTCATATCAGAACCCTGTCCTAATGTTGTAACCAAATTTGGGAGCAATTCTGAGGTTCAGACGAAAGTATAGGGGGTCAAAGTGATTAAATTCAGTGTATAGGGGGTCAAAGTGGGTCCAGGTTTGACCACCCCAAAAGAGGTATTTGCTTTCTTCCCTGAAACTACACATGTGATTTTGATGAAAGCTGACCACAACCTTCATTACTTGTGATGTACCATAGTTTGTTCACGGAATTTAAAAATCGGGCCCAAAGGGGGTCTAAGGAAGGTTGCCCCCAAAAGTCGGTATTTGTTCTCTCTTAGAAACAACACACACAATTCCAATCAAACTTGACCACAACCTTCATCAATTGTGATGTACCAAAGTTTGTTCACAGTAAAAAAAAAAAAAAATCCAGCATTTCACCCCACTCACCCCCTCACCCCAAAACAGGTATTTACTTTCTTCTCTGTTACATATTTTGTGGGCCATCCACGCCTACCAGTGGTTCCCTGGTTATCTTTTTCCAGCCGCTACCAGGTGAGTGCACAGGGGTATTGCTCCTATTTTAATGTCTCCGCCGACGAAGTCACCGGTAGCATTATGTTTTCGGGTTGTCCATCCCGACGTCCGTACGTCCATATGTACGCAGGTACATCCATGCTAATTTCCTCTTTTCTCTGCAACCGCTTCGCTTATCTGATTGACACAAAATTTTCACCATAGGTGCGACTACTCATGTAGAATGTTTTTCTGATACGTAATTATGACATCATAGGTCAGGTGGTGTAGCAGCCATGTTACTAAAAAAATGGAAAAACTTTGGACCTCTGTAACTCTGAAACCGCTCCATGGAAATAATTGAAACTTGGCACATGTGAATTACTCCCCATGGGAAACAAGTGCGATTTTTTGATGATGATGATGTCATAGGTGGCTTCATTATGACGTCATAATTGCATTTGTCAAACGCTTTATCCGATCAGTATGAAAATTTTGGAGGGTCATCTATGGCTAAGTTGCATTGGGGGGAAATATTGATGAGGTCATTGGTCACGTAGTTCGGCAGCCATATTGTTTTTACCATAAAAACCTTGAAAAATCTTCTTCTCTGAAACGGTTGAAGAGATCAAGGTGAAATTTTACAGGTATGATCGCCTATCCATGAGGAACAAAAAATTCTCCAACTATGATGTCATAGATCACATGGTTTGGCATCCATATTGGATTTACCCTCAAACCTTTAATAACCTTTTTCACCAGAATGTATTGACAGATCGAGAGGAACTTCACCCACATGTTCCCAAGCCTTGGAGATACCAGGGTGTTCACGAATAATTAATCGGTCACATGGTCTGACAGCCATATTGGTTTGAATGAAAATCTTTTTTTTAAACCTCTTTTTCTTAAACCGCTTCAGCAATCGACGTGAAACATCACATTTATGATCGAGTAGTCGTGGAGAATGCATGTTTTAAATTTCCACCTGATGGGACTCATGGTCTGGCAGCCAACATTATTTAATATTTTGAATCTGGCTTCAGGGATTTAAATCAAACTTGGTTCCAGTATGTATAATTATGTAATAATGTGGGCGGAGGCATATCTGGCGACATTATGACATCAAAGGGTGCCCTTCTAGTTTATTACTGTATTGTGTTGTTTGGATTATGCTGTCGGAAGCCGCTTCCTTATATAGATTGATGCAATTTTTCAAATCTGCAAAATGTTTATTCCTTTCTCTTTGATCCCAAGCAATTGTGGTAAAAGAGGTCCCAAATCCCAAGTACTGAAAATGCAGAGTCAACTAAAATGGCACTTGGTAGAGTGAATGCCTCCACCTGGGTCATCATGGTATTTTGGGTCCTCGGGGACCTTTGGGTCATCTGGGTCTTCGTGGTCTTTTGGGTCTTGCTTATGTGATGATGGAGGGATAGGGGTGGGAGGGGGAGGGATCGGGGTGGGAGGGGGAGGGATCGGGGTGGGAGGGAGAGAGAAGGGAGAGGTGTAGGAGAGAGAGAGAGGGAAATGGGTAGGAGAGAGAGGGGAGAGGGGTAGGAGAGAGAGGGGAGAGGGTGGAGAGAGAGAGGAAAGGGGTAGGAGAGATAGGGAGAGGGGTAGGAGACAGAGGGAGAGGGGTAGGAGAGAGAGGGAAATGGGTAGAAGAGAGGAGAGGGGTGGAAGAGCGAGGGAGAGGGGTGGAAGAGCGAGGGAGAGGGGTGGACGAGATAGGGAGAGGGATGGAAGAGAGAGGGAGAGGGGTGGGAGAGAGAGGGAGAGGGGTGGAAGAGATAGGGAGAGGGATGGAAGAGAGAGGGAGAGGGGTGGGAGAGGGGTGGAAGAGATAGGGAGAGGGATGGAATAGAGAGGGAGAGGGGTGGGAGAGAGAGGGAGAGGGGTGGAAGGGAGAAGGATGGAAGATATTGGGAGAGGGATGGAAGAGAGAGGGAGAGAGGTGGGAGAGAGAGGGAGAGGGGTGGGAGAGAGAGGGAGAGGGGTGCGAGATCGAGGGAGAGAGGTGGGAGAGGGGTGGGAGAGAGAGGAGAGGGGTGGGAGAGAGAGGGAGGGGGTGGGAGAGAGAGGAGAGGGTGGAGAGAGAGGGAGAGGGTGGGAGAGAGAGGGAGAGGGGTGGGAGAGATAGGGAGAGGGGTGAGGGAGAGAGAGATGGAGATCCCAGTTTATATTTTGTATCCCATTGATAGGCTGGATCCGGAGATTCACCAAAATTGAACCAATTCTTCCTTCTAACACCCCCAACCTCTCCACCAAGTTTCGTCCTAACCTGTCCATAAATTTTTGAGATATCACCCTATATATCGGTTTCAGCCCCATCAATCAATGGTGAAAAATAATTGAAAAAATTATCATATCCAGATTCGGATCTTCTCCAAAGTCTAACAAATTATTTATTGTCAAACCCCCAACCTGTCCACCAAGTTTCGTCTGAATCCGTCTATCACTCTTTGAGATATTTTGCTTACAGACAAACAGACAGAGATGGGTGAAAACATAACCTTCGTCCCCCTTCAGTGACGGAGGTAATAAAGCGCATGTTGTTCGACTCAACACAGGTTCGTGTTTTAGCATTGGGATTGACATTGAGCAGGCATTTGCTAGCATATTCCAAAAAAGGGAATTGTACACGTCCAGACATGTAAATCACGCTGGATTCTTTTTCTGCAATGATTTAAACTAATTTATTTATTAATTCCAAAAACATCTCAAGGTTATGCACGTCAACCCTGAAGCTTACCTATGGATTTCAAGAGAACCTATATGTTGCAACTGTAAGAGAAGCGAAGTAATGTTTTATAATCATTTAATCATTATGCTTGAAGCTTTGGAGTTTTGTGTGTGGGGGGGGGGGGGGGTGGGATGGAGGGATGTGGGGAAGCAATCATTTATATTGTTACGGTTCTAGGAACCGTATGCATTCAAACATACAGGTGCCCCGAAGTTAGTTATGTCGTTAAGTAATATGTGAAGACAAAAACCCCTCCTGTGGTGTGTAGCGAAATCGAAGGGTGCGTTGCGATGTTTTTTAGTTAGGTTAATAAATATTTACATCCCCATCCCCCATCACGACCCACTGTCCACCCCTGTCTGCAGAGACTCGTTTTTCCGAGGCAAAATCTCCACGTTCGCCGTTCCAGTTCCTTCTCGGCTTCTCAAAGTGGATGGCTGCACCATCATTCACCTTCCCAAACGTACGCAGTGTGGCTGCACCATCATTCACCTTCCCCAACGTACGCAGTGGCTGCACCATCATTCACCTTCCCAAACATACGCAGTGTGGCTGCACCATCATTCACCTTCTCCAAACGTACGCAGTGTGGCTGACCACCATCATTCACCTTCCCCAAACGTACGCAGTGTGGCTGCACCATCATTCACCTTCCCCAAACACGCGTGAGGTAGGCGGGCCTCGCCGGTGCCTGGCCGAGGCCCCGCCCAGAAAGTGTGGACCCATGGGAGCCCCGTCCAATCAGGGCGGACAATGACGTCAGTTTTTGATCAAGGCCCCGCCCTGCTGAGAGAGGTCGATGAAACTACGAAGGACCTCTGAGACGCGCGTGTTCGTGGAAGTTCAGTGAAAGGCTCCAGTCAGTTCTTCATTTGCTGGGCGTTCGTTGGAGTTTTGCTGGAGTCTTGAGTTGCGTGTACGAGGAGGATCGACAGACTGAGAGCTCTTCATGAGTCTGTGGGTGGTGGTGCATGGCTGTCTTCGTTGGTGGAGTCGATCCGTCTGGTCGATTCCGATAACGACCGAGGACACCGACCTCACTCGACCGGGTCTATCGCTGGGTCCTGTCTGCGACCCTGATCCCCGCTCTGGGACTCCGCTCTGGTTCCTCCGCAGACACGAGCCCCACGCGTGGACTGCGGGCCGAGCTGCACGACCATCGGCTGGTGCCGCACCACGGAGCACCCCCTCCCTCCAACGTGCAGTTACCCAGCCGAGCCGCGACCCCAGCTCGTCTCCCTCCCTGGCTGCAAAAGTCCTTTGCCTTCAACTGGGTTATTTTTGTCCGAGTGTGTGTCTGTTGTGTGTGGCGCCGTCGTTAAGTAGAACTGCCTAAGTGTTTTTCATCATTGTAAATCTCCTGTATATCCGCAATAAGCTTGCTCTGTGTCCTTCTTGCTGTAAATAAAACAATTGTAGAAATGTTCCAGTTCGTTTCCGTCCTTTCTTTCATTGGTCGGCATGGTTCGGATCTGAGTTTTAGCCGGGTCTTTGTTCCCGTTAATGTGCTCATCCTAGCCGGCACGGCTTTGGCAGTTTCCGCTCGACTGCACCCGAACCAGAGTTGGTAGTCGGTAGTTCGAACTCTACCGCAGTCGTAGAGTGACCCGGTTCGAGCAAGACATGCCGAGGGCATGGTTCCCCGGTAGACGACACCGTGTGGTAATTAGGTAAATTGGTTCTCGACAAAAAGACCCTACGCTACGCGGTGGAGGTATTAGCATATCCAAACCGGTAGGTAAGCGACCCGCCGCCTCACGGAGTTATCCGTGAGCGACGGCCTACAATTCCGGGAGTCTGGTTGGAGATGACGTAACTTCCCCCACCTAGCGGTCGTTCTCGCCACCGGACCCCGGCCCGCAACAATATTTTAGGGGCTCCATATTTGACTTCTACTGGAGAGTTAAAACATAGACTTAAGTGTGTACCGGTGTATCAGAATACATTATGCTGCTGAGTTGCATCATGTAAAGTCACAAGGTAACTTTCTTTGAAAAATTACATCAGTAGACCATTTTGGGGTTAAGATGACTTTTAGTTATACTTGGTGTGCTTTTCCCTCACTTCGCTCATTGAGTTAATCAAAAGACAGCATGTTGTACTTCACTTCACAAACTAGATTGCATGTCTACCTGGGAGTCTCAATGAGGATTTAAAATGAAGTGAAACACGCAAAAAAGGATCTTTTATACTTTTTGAAACCACCTCAACAGCAGCAACAACAACAACAACAACACCTAGTTTTTTTTTCTTCTCTGAAACTACACACACAATTTCGATGAAATTTGACCACAACCTTCACCACCCTAGATGTGCCAAAGTTTGTTCATGCTCTTGGTGTGGAGGTCGGTGAACAATGCAGCATGCACTGGGTGCATGCTCAGTAGCACTGGCAGCAGGAAGATATAGATGGCGGCATGATCATCGGCTCCGGGACCAAGTGGATTTCCATATAACTTGTTTAAGAGTTGTGGAGGTATCAGCCAGTATCTGTGGAAGGCTCTGAAGGTGGTATGGTGGCAAGGAGTGGTGCTCTGCTGGCTCCGCTCTGCTCTGTTTCACTCGTCCTGCTCACTCTGTTGCTCACCACACCGTGACCCCAAGAACAAGGACAGCCAGAGACCTGAGCTTTCTTTTATACTAAAGTGGTGAAGAGGGATGTAAGAGTCTTGAAAGGTGTGTGTGTGTGTGTGTGTGTGTGTGTGTGTGTGTGTGTGTGTGTGTGTGTGTGTGTGTGTGTGTGTGTGTGTGTGTGTGTGTGTGTGTGTGTGTGTGTGTGAATTGCAGTTTCATTCAACCAGAGGGTTGAGGATTCATCAGAGCCAGATGGGCTGTGTGCGTAATGTGTGTGAGAAGGAGGTACAACAACACAGTGCCTTCAAAAAAGGGGCATATAAGACGACTGCGAGAAACAGCCAGGTAGCAAACCACAGTGTTGTAGGTCCTGGGGTTGTATGTCAGCAGGGAAAGCAAGTGAGGAGGACAGTGAAATGGCCAGGTATGGAAGAAAGGGGCGGATGGGAGAGGATGGATGGAGTGGTGTGTGGGGTGCTTCAGAGCTTGAAAGGAAGGGTGGAAGATAGATTGAGGAAGATGAATGAGATTGTGTTTGAGTATGTGTGTATAATGCTTGGAGTGAAGGAGTGTGTTGAGAAGGGTGAGAAGGAGTGTGTTGAGAAGGGTGAGAAGGAGTGTGTTGAGAAGGGTGAGAAGGAGGAATGGTTGAGCAGGAGGCAGAGGGAGATCCAGGAGCTGAAAACAGATTTGAGGAGCTTCAACAGAAGATGGAAGAAGATGGTGGAAGAAGAGAGTGAATGGACTTGAGCTGCTGACAAAGCAGGTGAGAGCGAGGTTGGTGAAGTTGAAGAGGGTGGAAAGGATGAAGAGGTGAAGAAAAGAGAGACAGAGGAAGAGAAGGAGGTTCTTTTGAGAATCCCTTCTGATTTAGGATCTGATCTGTTGGAGCAGTCAAGATCTGGTGCACTGATGGTACCGAAGGAAGAGTTGGAAGGTCACCTGCGTGTTATGTACACAAATACAAGGAGGGATGAAGTGGTGGAGGATATACAAGGCTTGGTGAGGCTGACAGAAACAGGTGTTCCATTTCATTTGTCAGAGCTGAAGATATCTGAGGTTGAGGCAGTTTTGAGGAAGCCACAGGTGGCATCTGCTCTGGGAACAAGTGGAGCACCACATATGGTGTTTAAGAGTTGTGGAGGCATCAGGTGGTATCTGTGGAACGCTCTGAAGGTGGTGTGGAGGCAAGGAGTGGTGCCCAGTCAATGGAGCAGGGTGGAAGGAGTTTATATTCCGAAGCAGGAGGAAGTGGTGACATGAGCAGTTTAGGCTAACTAATATCATTGCTTCATGTAGATGGGAAAATATTGATGGGCGTCTTTGCTGCGTGGCTCTCAGGCTTCATTAGAAAGAATGGTTTTGTGGATGGTTCTGTACAAAAGTCAGGAATACCAGGTTCACCAGCATTTATTGAACACTCTGCAATGGTCTGGAAAGTATTCCAGGAGACAAAGAGGCAAAGGAAGGATGTTTCAGTGGTTTTGCTGCACTTGGAGAATGCATATGGGTCAGTACCACATGCCTTGATTAGATATGCCATGGATTTATTTTGGGTGTCATAAAGGTTTAGGGATTTTCTGATGGCATATTATGATCAGTTTTGGATGCGGTTTGTGACATAGCAGAGTCCATAACATAGCACATAACAGAGTGGCAGAACTTGGAAGTGGAGATCCCGTTGTGATATGTCATCTCTCATATCTTGTTTGTGCTGGTTTTCGAGTTGCTGATATGTGCTGTGAGTGGACATGGGAAAGAAGTGGAGTTGGCCCCTGGTCAAAGCTTGCCATTAATGTTTGCATTCATGGATGACCTGACAGTTGTCCAACAGTCAGCTGATGGAGCAGTAGAGGTACTGGAGTGGTTGGAATGGTTGATACCGTGGGCAAGGGTGGGCTTTAAGGCAAGAAAGTCAAGGAGTGTTGTGGTGAGACAAGGGATGGTGGATCACGTTTACAGGTTTGAGCAGAGAGAGGAGGTGGTTCCATCATTGGCGGAGGCCCCCATGAAGAGCTTGGGAAGATGATATATGCTGGAGTTGAATGATGGGGAAAAGGTGGAGGAGAAAGCTGTTGAATGGTTTGAGGAGGATTGATGGTTGTGGTTTGTCAGGAAAGTTGAAGATATGGTGCTTGAAGTTTGGATTACTGCCACAAGTATTGTGGCCATTGATGATTTATGATATTGCAATTGGGCATGTAGAGAGGATGGAGGTTTTGGTGAGTGAGTTTGTGAGGAGGTGGTTGGGGGTGCCATGCTGTTTGACAAATATTGCGTTTATGATGAGTGTGGAAAACTCCGGTTTGCCTTTACATCGATAACCGAGGAGTATAAGGTGGTGAGGGTGCGGGAGTTCATGATGGTGTGGGATTCAAGTGATCCACTGGTGAAGAATGCTCTCCCAGAGAAGGCAAGTCAGAAGTGGAAGGCAAGAGCAGAGGTGGATGAAATGGAAGAGCGGTTGCAACAGGAGGCGCTGATGGGAATGGTGCAGCACAGGAAGCATGGTTTGGGGTAGATGAGCCATGATGTAAGCACGTGTGAAAGAAACAAAGAGAAAGGCGGAGAGGGAGGCGAGAAGAAAGGAGGAAGAGAGGAGATATGTGAAGGCAGTCGGACAGGCACAGCAAGTAGCTTGTAATCGGTGGCAGGGTGTGCAGGTGAGGACATTGAAATGGCAAGAGATTTGGAGGATGGAGCCAATACTGTTGAATTTCCTTTTGTGGGCAACGTATGAGGTGCTTCCATCACCTGCAAACTTGAGGGTGTGGGGATTGTTGCAGGAGGAGAGCTGTTCTTGGTGTAGAGGTCTTGGAATGATGCAGCATGCACTGAATACATGCTCAGTAGCACTGCCAGCAGGAAGATATAGATGGCAACACAATCAAGTGCTAGCAGTGGTAGTGGAGATGGTGCAACAAGAGGTGATGAGATAGAGAAAGAGGGGAGTGGAGAAGGAGGAGGCCTAACACACACTGTTGAACTGAGCCTAACGCACAGTCGTGCCCTGAGCAAGACACCAGAACGTCCAGACCCGAGCATCTACCATGATGCGTGCGTTGCAACCCCCAACCCCATCTCCTGCTGGTCCAGAGGGAAGTGGTGAAAAGCGGTGGTGACGGTGATTGAGCAATTGCAGCGGTGGTGAAGCATAGTAGTTGGTTATGGCAGGTGGTTCGAGGTGGTTGAGGCATCATGGTTGTGTGGTTTTTATATATATAGATATATATATATACGTATACATGTATACATATATATACATATATTTATTTATTTTTACATATTATATGTAATAATATAAATATTTATATATTTACATATATTTATTTATTTTTACATATATATGTAAATATATAAATATTCATATATATGTAATATGTATGTATGCATGTATATATATATATATTACATACTATGCATACATACATATTACATATATATGAATATGATATGCATATATAGCCTGATGTTGGCTTAATGGTTAGGGTGGTGGGCTTGGGATCCTAGGATCCTGAATTCAAATCCCCCTTGGCTGTTGAATTCATGCCAAGTGGGGTTGACTCAGCCTGTCCATCCTTCCTGAGGTCGGCAAAATGAGTACAGCTGCTGGTATCCTGTGTCGGAGTGGCGAACACATCCAGGATTGTGTCCAATAGCCAGGGAGACTGCTTTGTGCTCTGCACAGAGTATGGTCCAATGGATAGATGGATATATATATATATATATATATATATATATATATATATATATAGTATACAGTGCAGATACAAAGTTTACACCCCCCTTTCAAAGTTTTCACCTTTTTTGCCTTATAGTCTGGATTTAATTGCATTATATCAAACTTTTTCCACTTTTATTTACACATCGTAACTCTAACTTCCAAGTGAAATCAAATTCCACAAATTTCAAAATATTCATTAAAAATACAAAACTAGAATATCTTGGTTGGATAAGTGTCCACCCCCCAGAATTAATACTTGGTGGAAGCACCTTTCACAGCAATTACAGCTGTGAGACAGTTGTGATAGGTCTGTACAAACTTTGCATACCTTGATTGGGCAATATTTGCCCATTCTTCTGTACAAGTGTTCAAGGTCAGTCAAGTTGTGTGGGGAGTGTTTATGTACAGCTATCTTCAAGTCATGCCACAGATTTTTGATTGGATTTGGGTCGGGTCTCTGACTGGACCACTCAAGGACATTTATATTATTGTTCCCTAGCCACTCCAGTGTAGCTTTGGCTGTGTACTTCGGGTTATTGTCATGCTTAAAGGTGAACTTCCCTCTCATTTTCAGCTTTCTTGCTGAGAGCAGCAGGTTTTCCTCTGGGATTTTTCTGTATTTACCTCCATCCATTTTCCCTTCTATCCTGACAAGTGCCCCAGTCCCTGCTGATGAGAAATATCCCCATAACATGATGCTGCACCACAATGCTTCAGAATGGGGATGGTGTTCTTTGGGTGATGTGCTGTGTTGAGTTTGTCCCAAACGTAACGTTTTGCATTTCGGAAAAAAAGTTCCAGCTTCGTTTCGTAAGACCACAAAACCTTTTGCCACATGGCTTCACAATCTCCAGAGTGCTTTTCGGCATACCTCAAATGGGACTTAAGGTGGGATTTTTTGAGTAATGGCTTCCTTCTTGCCACCCTACCATGAAGTCCAGACTTGTAGAGTGCTTGGGATATTGTTGTCAAATGCACACAGTGACCAGTCTTTGCCATAAAGGCATACAGATCTTTCGAAGTTGCCATTGGCCTCTTGGTGGAATCTCTGATTAGTCTCCTTGCTTGATCATGCAGTTAAGATGGAAGGCCTGATCTCAGCAGGGTCTTGGTGGAACCATACACTTTCCACTTCTTAATGATTGTCTTGACTGTGCTCCAAGGGATATTCAAGGCCTTTGAAAATCTTTTTGTACCCATCCCCTGATCTGTGCCTTTCCACAACTTTATCCCGGAGGTCTTTTGAAAGCTCCTTGGCGCTCATGGTTGAGTCTTTGCTGTGAAATGCACTATCCAGCAGAGGAACCCGACAGGAACAGCTGATTTTATTCTGAAATAATCAGAATCGCTACCATTTAATACAGGTTGAGTCCATTTAACTTGGAGGTGTGATTTTGAAGGTGATTTGTTTCCACCTGTGCTTGTTCGCAATTGCTATTACAAGGGGGGGGGGGGGGGGGGTAGACACATATCCAACCAAGATGTTCTAGTTTTGTATTTTTAATCATCTGAAATTTGTAAAATTTGTTTTTCACTTGGAAGTTGTGGGTTATAATGTGTAAATGAAGGTGGAAAAGTCTGATTTAATGTAATTTAATTCCACGCTTTAAGGCAACAAAGGGTGAAAATTTTGAAAGGGGGTGTGGACTTTCTATAGGCATTGTATTTTCATAAGCATGACCCGCATTATATTTAGATGTCATCACGTTGTAAGTGCCAATGCATTATCAATTATTATTCTTAACAACACATCTCCATATATAAGGTGAAGAATATCTCCTCCAGGATCAATCCCAATGCTCCCTGTGTACCACTGCACCTGTTCCTTTTATTAATCTATTTTGGCCATTGCTACATTACCTATACTAATAAATGGCAGTGTTTGTGAGTGTGTGTGTGTGTGTGTGTCTCAATGTGACAGTGTGTGTGTGTCCTCCATAACTCCAAAACCATTAAACCTAGTAGCTTGAATCTTTGCATGCATACTAAGAAAACTCCAAGGAAGTGCAGGAGTGAAAATTGGGTGTTTGTGTTAATTAAAACACCCCTTTTGAAGATAATTAACGGCCTTATTTAATTATATGCTTTATCTGGTGTTCCTCGGCCACCTCGCTCTCTGGGGTCGTAAGGCGTATCCTAGGTTCCCTAACTGGGCTGAAGCCACCATGTTTTTTACCCTGCTCAACCTTGCTTTGACTTGGAACAGGCCGCAACGATTTCTTAACAATAGTCTTTTTTTGACTTTCCTCACTCATAATATTGAATGCCTGTTCATCATAGTTACGAATCGCTGGGAACATTGCAATGCTTATAAATGGCCAGAGATGCCTTCATTGGTGGCTTTATTGAATTTTCACACATGCAATAACCTCGAAAATCTCTTAAACTAAGATTAATTACAAAATTTTACATCCAGAATCAAACTTATCAGCAGTTCTGACTTACAAAAAGTGTTCATTTGTTCAATTCGGACATATTTGCCATTTTGGGCGTCTCCGGGAGGTGTATGTTTAATACAATGGCCCGCTGATTGCTCCTCATATGCCAAGCAAGCCGTTTCTTATCTACTGTTTTGTTGGAGTGCTTAAGCCACTTGGTGAGTGCTCTGCAATATTCACGCTGTCAATGAATACTGTGTATCGATCGACTTGAACAAAGTTCAGGGGGCACTTGCATGTGTTGGCTACGTGTTGTTCTGCGGTGCAGCAGGTGGTGGCTACCTCACTGAAAAATGTGCAATTTCCTCTTTTTGTATGATATTATTTCATTATACGACCCATCACTTTGGCATAGATAAATACAAAGAAAAGAGTAAGAAATGTTTCGTTAACATCTCTGCAGGATAGCAGAGAGATATATATTCTCGCTCTAAGCTGTGTAGCCTGGACTCAAATTCCAACCCAGCTATAAACTGTCACCCGAGTGTTTCACAGGCAGGGTGATTCATCAAAGTGTGTGCCGTTAAACTGGACATCACCTCTGCTAGAATCCTCCCCCTCTCCTCCTTTCCTCTCCCCTCTCCTCCTTTCCTCTCCCCTCTCCCCAACCCTTCCCATATCTCTCCACTCTTCCTCTCATCACCTCTCTGTCTCTCCTCCCCACCCACCTCTCTCTCTCTCTCTCTCTCTCTCTCTCTCTCTCTCTCTCTCTCTCTCTCTCTCTCTCTCTCTCTCTCTCTCCCTCTCTCTCCCTCTCTCCCAACATATCTGGTTGGTGGTTATTCCTTGATGGTGGTTATCTCCGCCCGTATCTGAACGGTGGTTCTGTCCAC
Organism: Eptatretus atami; assembly: GCA_035128595.1. Lineage (NCBI taxonomy): Eukaryota > Metazoa > Chordata > Myxini > Myxiniformes > Myxinidae > Eptatretus > Eptatretus atami. Next base: position 139,442,227 of record CM068953.1, on the reverse strand, counting down.
ATGTGTCCAGACGATGGTTATGTCCGCATGTGTCCGGATGGTGGTTATCCCTGCACGTGTCCGGATGGTGGTTATCTCCGCACGCATCCAGATGGTGATCATCTCCGCATGTATCTGGGCGGTGGTTATCTCTGCACATATCCAGACGGTGGTTATCACAGAATGTATCTGGGCGGTGGTTATCACCACACGTATCCGGGCAGTGGTTATCACCGCACGTATCCAGATGGTGGTTATCTACGCACGTCTCCGGACAGTGATTATCCACACATGTATCCAGGCACAGTGATTATCTACGCATGTATCCAGGGACAGTGATTATCTTCGCACGTATCTGGATAGTGGTTATCTATGCACATATCCGAATGGTGGTTTTCTATGCATGTATCCAGATGGTGGTTCATCTCCGCACATATCCAGGCAGTGGTTATCTCCGCACATATTCGGATGGTGGTCTATCTCAGCACGTATGTGGACAGTAGTTAACTCCGCACCTATCTGAACAGTGGTTATGTCCGGATGGTGGTTATGTCCAGACAATGGTTATCGCCATACATGTCTGGATGGTGGTTATCTCCGCACGTATCCAGATGGACCCTCCTCTCACGCTGCCTTCCCTTGCCCTCCCCTCACGCTGCTTTCTTTGCACTCCCCTCACACTACCTTCCCTTGCCCTCCCCTCATGCTGCCTTCCCTCCCCTCCCCTCCACTCACACTTCTTCTTTCCCATCCATTCACCCTGCCTTCTCTCCCCAACACCTCCTCTCTCCCCACACCTCCTCTCTCCCCACCTCCTCACTCCCCACCCTCCTCGGTCTCCCTCTCTCTCTCTCTCTCTCTCTCTCTCTTCTCTCTCTCTCTCTCTCTCTCTCTCTCTCTCTCTCTCTACCCCTCTCTCTGTCCTTTCTCCCTTACTCCCCCCCCCCTACTTATATTCATGTCAGCGAAGTGACGGGTTGTATTTGCTCATGATCAATAAATCTTTTTGAAATCGTCACATTGTTAGCGAGATGAACAATACAAATTAGTGCATCATGGAGGTATAGTAAATGATTCTGAAGTATGATTCTGAAAATAAACTAAAATTATTCTTTGTTCAGTTTTCATTAAAACTAAAAAGTAAGACATCTTTTGGACAATTAGAAGATTGCAATTTTTTTAAGTTGTCGTTATCTTTTCTAAAAAAAATTCTGATCATCTACACAAAACAAGACTAGAATTGAAATTCAAATTTACATTGACAATGATATGGAATGCTAACTGATACCATATCTGGCAGAATAGCACAAAGGTAGCAGAACACTTGTCTTTGTGTTGTCCATTTCTGACCCAGTTATAAACCATTTTGTGCTTTGTCGGCAATGTGATTGATCAGTAATACATCATCGCTCTTGGCACATTAAGCCGGATGTCCTATATGTTAGCATTAGCTGTTAGACGTTAGATATCCCACGGTGTCTTGATTAAGAGTTGAGTAAATTCCAAGTTATTTGAACCATTTACAACACCAACTCCTGTCCATCACTCACACGATTTATGCTCTTCATCCTCTTGTTCCCGCACTATTCAATACCGTGTGTCTGCGCACATTTACCTGCCTGGCATCCAGAACAACCTGAGCCTCCATTCCCTAATCTGGTAATCATATCCACACAGGTGATTAAAGCGCAGGCCTCAAGCCTTAACTTTCTCCTTCCATCCTGCCCTTCTCCCCCTTCCTTTGTGAACACCAACATTATCCTATTATCTCTGACGTTAATGAAATCAGACTGATGAGAGGAGCCGCCTTCTCTAAACCCAGGGACACTTGCTGATGGATTTGTCGTTGATGTTTCTGTCAGTACGAAAGTCCTACCTGTGCATATCATTTATCATTTTATAAAGAACTCTAAATAAACATTGAATTACAAAAACCCCAAGTGGTTATATTTTGGGGAAAACGATTATTTATAAAAAATCTTTTTCCAAACAAAAAAAAATTCGGTTTCTTTTGAAGTATTTTTAAAACTGTCAGCATCTTGCCGCAAAGTTACCAAAACTCCCTCTTTATTTGTTGTTTATTAGCTCAGCCACTGAAGGCGGACGGAGATTATGTTTTGATCCCTGTCTGCTTGTCTTTGAGCATGATATCTCAAAAGGTAAAGGACGGATTCAGACGAAACTTTGGAGAGAGGTTGGGTATGTGACAAGGACGAATTGATTATATTTTGGTGAAGATGTGGATCTGGACACAATAATTTTTTTAGTGATTCTCCACCATTGAAAGAAAGGGCCAAAAACGATATGTAGCACGATATCTCAAAAAGTTGTGGACGAGTTGTGACAAAACCTTGGTTGATGAGTTGATTAGGTGACAAGAACAAGCCAATTAGATTTTGGTTGAGATCCGGATGCAGATCAGACCAATTAGTATCTGCTCTACTGAGTGTCATTCTATAGTTTTTGATATGTTTCAATAGACACAAAGTAACTTGTTTGTGTTCCTGTCCACGTGTGCATACAGCTAAGATATTGCCTCGGATTGGAGATTTAAAACTTTAACGCAGATGAAAGGTGTTAAGTTTGTCACTGTGCCAAATATAAAATATGAATTTCCACCCAGTATGAGGGTTGTTAAAATTTGACCTGCCCTTTGGTTTGTAAAAGGAAGAGTATTAATTTTACATGTAAATTAATATCCTTGATGGTAATTAACCCACGCTTGCGAAGCAAAAAGCTGGGTTAAGCAATCGTCCCGTATATGGATTGAAGGAAAATATAAAAATTCTCTCTTGAAGCGCTGCATCAATCGATGTGAAGCTTCAAAATTATGATCTAGTATTGATGGGGAATTTATGTTTAAAATTTCAACCTCATCAGATGCATGGTGTGGCAGCCAGAATTATTTATTTTTTTGAATCTGGGTTCTTTTTGATATATATATTTTTTAATGAGGCTCACTTGGCTGTGCCTGGATGGGTTTGAGGGTGATGGAGTAGCAGTTGAAACCCAAGTTCTATCCAGGTTCCTCCTGATGACTTTATCTTTGTCTGTTTGCTTGTTCGGGTTCCTTCTCATGACAACAATGCAGTATCTTTGTTTTTTGGTCTTTCATTTGATGTGAATTCAAAAAAAATTTCAATTGAATAAAGAGGACGCAATGGCTCAGTTGAGCGATCAACGTAGGGTTCTATCAAAGTGGGACGTCCTGGTACCCGGTCATTACTGTGAGCAATTATAAAGTGGCAGTTCTAGTGTTAAGAGCGTTTAACATCAAAGACCATTTAACGGAGGAATTTGAAACTTTACCACATGTTACATGACCATTTGATACAGCGCATATTACTTGGATGATGAACACCTCTTCAGAACTTACATAGTGAATTATACAAAGCCTAATACCCAGAGACAATAACCAGAGACAATGTCGATTCCTTGCATTAGAAATTTGAATCATTGTCATTGCTTCAGCTTTTATTGTGCTCGTGTGGCGAAAAAAAAAAAAAGTGAAGAAGAAGAAAAAGAAGTACCATTTGGCGTTTTCATGATCCCCAATTCGTACTTTAGCGATCTATTCTGGCGTCTTTATCAGCCTTGGTCGTTATGAAAACAAGAGAGAACGAGAATAAAAGATGCTTGGTGAAGGCTTATGAATGTATTCTACAGCAGACTTTTCAAAGTATAATTTGTACACATTTACCTTAGAGGTGTAGATAGAAGCAATTACAAATTTTCCACCAAAAGAGTTGGCTTGCACCAAGTCCTTCTCAAGACTGCGTGGGGTAAGTATTCTGTGAATACCATGTAGTTGTATTTCTAGTTTCAGTGTCACCAACGGCCGTAACCACACGTTTACCGCTGTAATGGATGTGTTGAAAATCAAGATGGCGGTGAGCAGTGAGTGTGATAGCAAAGAGGGTGGAGAAGTGAATAATTATGAAATTTCTGGTCAATGAATACATCACTCCTGTTCAAATTTAAAGCTGACGGACAGCACATTCGGGTGATGATTGCCTGTCAAGGTTGTACACAAGCTTTTTATTTTTTTTATTAACAAAAGTCCAGGTCACATTTATCCAACAAATAAGAATGGTCAAAACCAAAAGTTCAGATCAAGTTTAAATTTCACATTCCGTGCCACTCAGGAATCAAATGCTCTGAAGAGGGACAGTTCTCGGCTCGGTGATACAAAGTAATCTGATATTATCTCTCATTGGCTGGCAGCTCATAATTAATGGTCAATCATATCACCAGGAATGCCCCTAATAAGGTAAAAGTGATAAATCGCATACTGGAAGCACGTGTACAATTTAGCGACCTTGGTGGTCGACCAAATAATTACTTTTACAAAATGTATCACAAAATCTGAAACTATCTAAATTGTTGCAAACCCTCATCTAAAGGACAGGTACTCCAAGACACCGTTTCATGTAGCTTACGAACCTTCCACCAGACAGAAGTTTTAGTCGAATGTGATTCCACCAGGGTCGAATCTCGGACCAAACAGTTCAGTGACTAGAAATATTCCACGTCCAAGTCGCACGTTGTGTACCGACTTCATTGTACATTAGAGTATAAGCCACACATACTGCAGCTGTACTGTGTTGTGACATCACAATGTCTCTTCATTTGTAATCCTTTCATTCTGATTTTAATATAGCATTGCTACACAACCGTATTAGTTTCATACTGTGAAAGTGATTAAAAATATTTTTTATTGACGAGTGCTCTAAAGGGTTATACATATATATTTCATTTTGAACAGATGTTTTGGTGAACATTGTATTTGTTTCAGAAATGCTCAAAACATTTTTTTTTACAACCCATTACAATTTTCCAGATCAGAGAAAGCTGTCCTTCAAGTATTAATGCTGTTGGTTGGACATTAACTTACTTAGTGGTTTTTATAACAAGCGACATGCATGCTGGTAACACAGCATTTTGCAAATCAAAGGACAAGTCTGACCATTAGGACCACCCAACATTGAAGGAAGCACAGGGAATATTATAATAGCAGGAGGTAATTTAAATCAGACACCAACCACAATGGCCTGCTATTTGTGCAGAGTACCAACTGATGGAAAATTCTCTCTCTCTCTCTCTCTCTCTCTCTCTCTCTCTCTCTCTCTCTCTCTGTCTCTCTGTCCTCCTGTCTCTCTGTCTCTTCTGTCTCTCGTCTCTTCTCTGTCTCTCTGTCTCTCTGTCTCTCTGTCTCTCTGTCTCTCTCTGTCTCGCTCTCCTCTCTCTCTGT
>CM068953.1:139396732-139416492 GCA_035128595.1 Eptatretus atami | reverse complement strand
ACGTCACCGCTGAGAGGCGAAATGACGTCATGACATCATCGGTAATTCGCTGACGTCATTACGTCTGTCGTCGACAGACCGTCATCACTGAGAGGCGTAATTCCACTCCTAGAAAACAGTTTCTGCAATGTAAAACCCTCTTCTGCACATGCTGACTACCTCAGAAGGTGCATTTGATACAAATGTAACAAGCAATTGTATAAAGAAATTCGATAAATTACATTGTGAACACTGGATATATTGATGTCCGAACGAACCTCACTTTCGAAACTTTGCGCAGAGCGTGGGTTTGGCTCGGATATATATATATATATATATATATATATATATATATATATATATATATATATATATATATATATATAATTATATATGTGTGAATAGCTGGTGTTGGCGTAGTGGTTAGGGTAGCGGCTTGGGATCCAAAAGGTCCTGAGTTCAAGCCCCGTTGGCCGCTTTAATTAATACACACCAGGAGGTTGACTCAGCCTGTCATCCTTCCGAGTCGGCGAAGTGAGTACCAGTTACTGGGCCCGGTGTATGCCCGGTTATAGGTGTACCATATCCCTGTGTCGTAAGAGGCGACCAGGTTGCGTCAGGAAGGGCATCCGGTGTAAAAACTGCCAAATCACTATGCGGATCATACGGATGATCCGCTGTGGCGACCCCTAACGGGGCAGCCGAAAGAAGAAGAAGAAGAGATATGTTATGTGTATATATTATATTATATATTTTATTCCAGTGTTCACAATGTGATTTATCGAATTTCTTTATATACAATGTTTCTTGTTACATTTTTTGTGTCAAACATATATAATATATATATATATATTTGTTTATTTATTATATATATATATATATATATATATATATATATATAATATATATATATTCTTGATAGTTTGGAGCTTAAAGCTGACTTGGCCTGAATTTAGAAGACAGAGTAGTTTCAGAGCTGTACGAGGAAAGGAAGGTTTCAGAGCTAAAGACATATTTCCACAAGGCATCAGCAGAACCACAATGACCACACCCGAAACCCAAGCCAACTGGTCTTAACACTTTGGCTCTTTTGGGGGCATCATCAGAATCAACCTGGGAGCCCTGCAAGGTCAAAGACCTGGCCCAATGCCTTATAGACCGACATTTTATGCATCACAAAGTTCACTTCAAGCAATAACAAACCGATCTCAGCATAATTTAGAACGTGTTTCCATTTTCATTTTCAACATTCCTTTGCACCATTAATGGTTGGGCAGGTTAATTTGATGACGAGCCAAAAGGCAGATTAATGTATTTACATTGTTAAAGGATTATTTGGCACAATGTACAATTCCCCTGTCTGATCAGTAGCATGACCTCTATCTAACATACAGGAAACTCAAAACTTCTTGTGCAACCCTTTAGAGCCGATGATCGAGAGAAAACCCTGGGAAGTCATTTCACTCAACGAAATAATTTATAGGATCGTAAGCATTTCATCTTTCTAATGGTATTCGGGTTTAGATTTCTGGAGCATGAATGGAAAAAGCGAAGTCAGTCTATCTGGAAAATGTCAGACAAACAAAAATTTCCATCAAAACAGTCCATGGTGAACAGTCAGCCGAGCCTTGGGATGTGAAATGAGCTGACACGTACTTTGTCTGTGGGAGTTCTGTACTTCATGAAATAATGAAAACTAGTTCTTTCATTCGATTTCGTTTTGATTGAGTGATCGGACGAGTTTGTATTGACAGGTTCTACATGGCAAATGAAGCTGATGAAGTTAAGTGCAAAGCAGAGACTCCAGAAGTCTAGATTATGAAACCTTCTCTTGCGTTTCATTTCTTTGGAGACCAGAGTTCTGAACAAATAATGTACATGGGGTGTTTAAAAAGTCGTACGAAAGAGGTACTGACAAGTCCAAGTATCGACAACTTTTTAAATTCTTTATTTTTCAATAAATAAGTACATATAATTACAAAGAGCTTTTCTTACCCATTATACATACTGGCATGCACTTCTCAGCCCACCTTGGGTGTGCAAGGTGCTGTGGCACATTCTTGGAAATACACTTTATCATTTTTGTCAAATTTTATTTTTAAAAATATACCGAATCAGAATATGCAAAAGAGAGAGACAAATATGTGGGTTTTTGGCACTTTTGTAACTGCATGAACATTTTATGCCTGGTGTTAGCTTAATGGTTCGGGTGGTGGGCTTGGGATCCTATGGTCCTGATTTCAAATCCCACTCGGCTGTTGAATTAATACCTGGTGTGGTTGACTCTGCCTGTCATCCTTCTGAGGTTGGCAAAATGAGTGCCAGCTTGCTGGTATCCTGTGTCGGAGTGGCAACCTGTCCAGGATTGTACCCAATAGCCAAGGAGACTGCTTAGGCAGCACCAACGCTCTGCACAGAGTAAGGTCCCAATGGATGGATTCACACTTTTGCAAGCTTAAGTCACCCAAGCGAGCAAAATACATTTTACATGGTTCAACACAAATGTTAAACACAAATAAGTAAAGAAATAATTCATTTCTTGATACCAGGGCAGAAACTTGGTGTCATTGGATCTCACCCCTTATTAGTGTCAAATGAGGAAGAGGGGGAGGAGAACAATCACATTCCATATCACAAGATAAAAGATGTTCATTTGTAATACCGGCTACCACCAAAGGTGGCGCTATTTCCACCGTACGTCAGTTTTGGAGTTTTGGTGACATCCACATTTGCTCCATTAAAGAAAGATTCATATTGGTTGGTTGGTTGGGTTGGTGCAGAGGTGACACACACCTACCTTTGAGCTGTCTAATGTGGGTGAGAATCTCGGCTCGACAATACAGCATCAGATTGGTGCTTTGCTTGCAGGTCATTGCAGCGTCACTCCGACGGGTGTTAAGCTGGCTGTCCAGTCTATTAGCATTAGTTGGTGGGTGTTAAGAAGATTTCCTGGTGTCTTTTTTAAAGAGTAGGCAAGCCATCACGGGCACCCTGAACAAATTACAAATTCCTGCCACCTCCAGCCCATCGTCAGGTCTGACCGACTGGTTCCTCAAAGACTCGGCCCAAAAGCATACACTCGATGGTCCAATGGCCTCATCCTACGTTGAGGTTCTTGTAAGGGAACTCATTTATTATTTATCTGTAAAAACGTCATCCTCTGTGACCCCCCCCCCCCTCCCCTAAAATAAAAAGGGGTGGTATCCCCAATAAATTGAAAAGCCCCTCAAGAATGTTGTGGGGAAAAAAAGAAAGGTTGGTTTTTAACAAACAAAAAAACCCTCCCTCCATGCGCTGTCTTTGGATGGCAATGGCAGCTGTTTTTATCGCTGATGGGCTGAACATTTCCAAAGAAACCTAAAGGAATGTAACGGTGGGTGTAACTATCCACCATCCACGACATCACGCAAACGGCAGCATGGAGCACAACGACTTTGGATCTGCAAATATTTAACTTTTCAAAATGTATTTCCAGGACAGAGAACAGCTTGCTGTGGAAAGCCACGGGCTTTCGGAGCTTTCAAAATACATGTTTTACTTATAACAGAGGCTTCGTCTTGTTTAAGCGGCTTTATTGAACAAAATGATTCTGGCGCCTAATGAATGACAGGACAATTTCAATGTTGGTCTATATTTTCCAAGTGTGGTTATTCTTGGACAGTGTACAGCACAAGGTTTCTTTTTGAATTTTTTGATTTAGACGCATGGCCTAATGTGCCAACATATACAGAAAAAGAGGTATTTTATAGCTCGGTCGTTCCAGACATGAGGGAGGACACCTTATCAGGACTCCAATGTGTCGAATCATGATCTAGCCTTAAGCCTGGTGGCTGGCTTAATATCCTAGAGTCTTGAGTTCTTGAGATCAAGCCTCTGTTTTAATCGTTTAATTAACACCAGGTTGGTTGACTCAACTTGTCATTGTTCAGAGGTCGGCAAAATGAGTACCAGCTTACTGATAATTGGGGCACTGCATCAGCAGCACACCTGCACCCCCAGAAAACGATGCAGCCAAGCAGCCAATAGGCTATATCTGAATAAATAAAATAAATCATCGAGCCTTGATCTCTTTTTGCGTGACACTGCTCATTGGTGTTTGTTGTAAAAACGACGGCATGGATTACAAGGTGGAACCACAGAAACGGGTGCTATGCAATGATCATGTGGTTTTGTATAATTTCTCATTAACTCCAGTTATGGATCATCAGATTTATTCTCAACATCAGGAAAGCACACTGGTTGGTATAACATGGCAGCCTCAAAAAGGAAGTACATGCTGTGATTGCACAGAAAATATCGTCAACTTACAAATGAGCCACAACTGGAGGCATTCCAACGATGGAATGAAATGAATACCTGCTGAAGGGTTGCTGGCAGGACAGCCTGGAGGTATATACACTCACCTTTGAGCTGTACTATAGGTTGGATTCCGAGCGAAACACTGTCGGCCTGGCGTTTAAACGCAGGCAGGACAGGCATCGGTGTGTGTGTGTGTGTGTGTGTGTGTGTGTGTGTGTGTGTGTGTGTGTGTGTGTGTGTGTGCTGTCAATCAAAAGGACGTTAAGCCTGAGTACCTATCTTTCAGTGCTTGTCACTGATGGATGTTAAAGATCCCACTGTCATTCATAATGAGTAGGAAAGTTATCACCTGCACCCTGAACAACTTACAAATACCTGCCACCTTCAATTGAGAACATCAGACCTGGCCATCCATTTCGTGAAAGGCTTATCACAAAAAGGTTCCAACCCCGCAAGATGGTAGGAATCATTGGAGCCGTTAAATAAATCGTTGTCGCCCATTTGGTGATCCCGTCTAACGACAGTTTTTGATAGATGAGGGAAGGGGGAGGGGGTGGGGGGAGAGAGAGTGCACTTTACCTTCCAAAAGCTGAGGGTATCTTTGTTGGAGGTGAGCAAGGATTCTCTTATTGAGGAGTTCGATGTAGGAAAAGATAGAGGAAGCCAATTACGGAGCAGGTAGGAAAATGAAGGACCATGGAGTTGGAAGTGGTGGATTCGGAAAATGGCGGAGGGAATACACCTGTGCCGCACCACACTGATACATTCACTCCTTGTCTGCTCTCTACATGAGCTACTTTGATGAGTCGTTACCTGTTGACATTTATATTATAATTTATATTAGCATATTAGAACTTCGCAAAAATAATTTGTTTATGATTTATAATTAGCTCGTGTCCCCTTATTATCCAAAAGGGAGTATTCATGTTGCTCCCGAAAACATTGTCTCATTTGTACGCAGCACAAGGCTACAAGGTAGCAGGTCTGCTGGTTAGAGCAAGGATATGGAATTTGTTCATGGTGTCAGCGATAGCTCACCTCCTCTTCGCAAAGGACACCATGAAATCTCAAGCATCCACCAACAAATGTCAGCAGATGTGACGTGCAGTTTAACGTCCATCTGAGGGATGGCACACACATTGATGAATCACTCTGCCTGTGAAACACCAGAATGACAGTTTATAGCTGGGTCAGGATTCGAACCCAGGCTAGACAGCTTGAAAGTGAGTGTGCATACCTCTTGGCCATCCTGCAAGCCCAATAATCACAGTACCAAGTATTGGATGCACGCATTGTTGTCGTCAACACGAGCAAAGGTTCAATAATAATCCGAATGTAAGACGTGTCAATTGGAACTTGCTTTCAACACCATTTCTAACTTACTCCGGACCCCCAATAACCCCAATAAATAAACCAGATGAGCACGTGAGTTGTATATGCCTATTAATTGGAACCCGGAGTGGAAGTGTGATGGAAAGTGCAGAAGCTAGAGGCTGTGGATGAAGAAAGAGGGCTGCGTGGTGGTGGTGGTGGTCATGGTGGAGGGGGTAGGGATGCCTTGCGTGCGGTGGAGTTCGGCGTGAAGATGGAGGAGACGCACTGACGGGCCAACACGTCTGTATAACTCCCCCAGACCCCAGCTGACTTACCGCACAACCCACTTGTGTCAACCTGTTATTCCTATTTGGGATTTTTCTCGTGTTTTTCCTTGTTCACCCACGTGCATAACCATCCACGTGCACACACTGCGAACATAAACCGGTTTATTTGAGACTTATGTTGCTATTTAAGACATTTCTCCCAAGACTATATTTTCATCTTTTAACATCCTTGTGTATTGCATCTCACTCTCTCCGGTGGTGAGTGCAGCGTGCTTGGGAATCTCCGTTTCAAGAAAGTGGTGATGGCTTTGCGAAAGGTCCACATGATGCACACCATCATCTTTGGGGGGAATTTCATTGCCAGATGGCAGGAGCGGTTTATACTGCTTTGTAAATAAATGGCTCAAAACTAGCTTCCATTACTTCGTGTCTGATGTAACAGAGCCGTTAATCTGTCTGGTTTTTACTCCAGCCGGTATTTGACACGGGTGTGCAACATTTGAAGAGTGTCCCTCTCTTCCGCTTCCATCGGTTGTGGCTTCTCCGGGTGGATCTTCCAGCTGTACATAAATAAACCACAATCTTGCAGACGCCAAAGTGGTCAAAATGAAACCCACGGGTGGACAGGCGATTTCCGCGGTTTCTGCCCTGAACAGGTTTCGTGAACGCACACAAAACTACGAAGTATCTTTTTCTTTTTCTCTACAACGTTCCACTTACTCATCTTGTGAAACAACAGAAAATGTTATTTTTCATGAACATACAAGGGCATTCAAAATGTTCTCAAAACGAGGCACTCAATATTCCAATAAACAGAAACTTAACCTAAGGAAATGTTTCTCAACAGATATATACAGTATGTATGTATGTATGTATGTGTGTATGTATATATATATATATGTATATATATATACATATATATATACATATATATATACATATATATACATATATATACATATATATATATATATATATATATATATATATATATATATACTGTGACCGATGTGACGTACACATGCAGACCACGTGACCGATGACATCATCCTTATCAAACTTTTCCCCCCATGTGTAGTTTCCCCGTGGACATGAAGTGAAAGGCAGGGTTAAGCAATTGGTTCATGGCCTTCCATCCATCTGATCAGTTTATGATCAAGTAACAGTTTATTTAAATTGAATGTTATATTTTGAATGTCATATTTTTACTCCGTCTGCCTGCTGGGCAGTCAAACAAAAGAGAAAAGCACTCCAAACAGGAAATTTACTGTTTTCAAGGATGTTATAAAGGACACATACAACAGGCGCATAGAAGTAGAACTAATATAACGTGTTAGACAGGGACATGTAATAGACACTGGAGAAAAAGGCAGTAAAAATCTGGAATTAATTTATTTGTATGCCTTTAAACCTCTTTTAACCTTTGTTTCAATTGAATTATATATTTGATGACTGTAGAACACAAATTGCCTTCATAATACTTCCAAGAACGATGCAATATATCGATATGTGGCATGTGTATAGGGTTCAAGAAGGGGGCCGCCATCATGGTGATGTGCCATCCTGATTGACACTGCGTTTAATGGTTATCAATAAAGCCTCAATCTCCTAAACTGCGACTCAATGTCGTCTTATAGTGGGGCAACTTAGCTAAATATAGCATAACAATTGTGCATTTTGTGAGGAAAGCACCAAATTTGGCACACTAGTAGCCTATCATATTATGAACAGATTTGGATATTGGGCCATCTCAAATTCAGCCGCTGATGGCTGTGGCAATAATTTTCCACTGCCATCAAAAATTTTGAGATGGCCCAATATCCAAATCTGTTCATAATATGATAGGCTACTAGTGTGCCAAATTTGGTGCTTTCCTCACAAAATGCACAATTCTTATGCTAAGTTGCCCCACTATTATTACAGTGTATACGGGTGGTTCGTTTGTAAGACTGCTTAAGTAGTGCAAAACTTCCAGATGTTTTTTTAACACTCTTTAAAACCATTATCTTATTAAAACAAGTACAGGAGGGCCTTTCCCATTCATGGGTTCCCCCTTCGTGGATTCACTTTATCGTGATGAATTTATTGAGGCAATGTTTTGGGATTGCGGTCAATGCGCTCAAATAATCGCGGGTTGGCAAACTATTTTCCACATTTATTCACCAAGTTAGCATGGGCCATCAACACAATAACCCCCTCAAAACCTCCAACATCATCATCACCATCATCATCTCCATCAACTCGTCTTTATCGTCCCCATCATCAACATCACCATCGCATTATCGGATGAAGTTTATCAACATTATTCTTATATGTAAGTTTCATGATCTTAATAACTCAAGAAAATGTACTTTATTTTATGTTCTTATGAAGACAAATAATATTTTATTTTAGATTCTCAATAACCTGTTTATTCATGAAAATAAATAGGACATAAATAAAGCACATTGTACAAGTGTACAGTTTGGAGAAATTTTAAAGTTGAAGTCCCTAACCCTTTTTTCCCCATTACCCCCAAAGTTTGCACATTTTTGTGGTTTATGGGAATGTTCAAGAACGTAAACCCCGTGAAGAGCAAGGCTCTCCTGTATACACTTGAACACTGCTCGTGGGTATTGTGTTTTTGAACTCTCTCGTGGATCATATGTTTGAAGTTTCGCATCAATCGGTTAAGTGGTTTCAGAGAAGACAACTTTAAAATGTTCTCCTTCGATCTAATATGGCTGCCAGACCAATTGACCTATGACTTTATAGTTATCAAACTTTTTCCCCTTGAATAGTCGATCATATATTTGAGGTTTCGCATCGATCGATTAAGCGTTTAAAGAGAAGGAATTATTTTAAAGGTTTTCGTTCAATCCAATATAGCTGCTAGACCACATGAGTGATGACATTTTAGTTATCAAACTTTTATCCCCGTTGGTAGTCGATGACACACTTAAAGTTTCACATTGATTGGTTGAGCAGTTTGAGAGAAGAGGATTTTAAAGGGTTTTAGCTGCAATGAAACATGGCTGCCAGAGTACATGACCAATGACATTTTAATTATCAAAATATTTTCTCCATGGGGAGTCGATCATATCTGTGAAGTTTTACATCGATCTATTATAAGCAGTTCTGGAGATGATTCTGAAGGTATATATTTTTTAATCCAATACATCTACCAGACCATGTCACCAATGACATCATAAATTTAACACTCAACTCGAATTGGGTAGCCAGTCACACAAATGAATTATCAAATTTTTCATATAAAGATTTTGATTCGTCCATTTATGGCTACCACACCACTTCACATATGATGTCATTATTATCAAACGTTATTCCCCTTGGGGGAATTGATGATATATGTCAAGTTTCAATTATTTGTGTTGAGCGGTTTCAGAGATGATTTCCAAAGTTTTTCCTTTAATCCGATATGGCTGCCATACCACATGACCTATAACATGAGAGTTATCAATAAAAGCATATCTTTGGGTTCTCGCTCCGATGTTGAAAGTTTCGCCTCATTCAGGCAAGCAGTTGCAGAGAAAACGAATTTAGAAGTGAATAAAAGTGCAAAATGGCAGAAGAATAATATAATCTGAATAGAAACAATAAGGTACCAGCCAGTAAGGCTTGGTCCTATAATAATAATTTGAGTTCCCTTACAAGGAACCTCAACACAGGAAGTCTTTAGGTTCATCAAGACTGCACAATGGTTGGTAACTTGTGGTTGTTTGTCTGTGCTCTATTATTTTTAAATTCTGAGCATCAATCAAGGAAGCTGCACAATACCATTTTTAAACTCTTTGGGATGACTCAGCCAACGTTCAAACCACTGCCTTCCCAGAGTGGGCCTGGACACTCTTACCATTATGCCACCAAGTCCGGTCAATTGGCCATGTCGATACAACATAATCTTTTCTGGTTTACATCCGATATGAGGGGCCCATGAAGCCTTGTAAGGAGTGGGAATTGGATCAGAAAATAAGGTCGGATCATCAGGATTTCAACTCGGAAAAAGTTCCATGATGGTAAGAAACAATTATATTTGCCATAAAATATATACGTCATGAATTTGAAGTTGCAAAACCACCCTCAAGCTGTGCTTCAGACACCAGTATAAGTTCACGGCCAAAAGACCCATTGTGCTCAGTACGAGTGGAAGCATTTCTAAGGAAACAAACTCTGCTTTGGAAATGGTGTGCTAAACATGCAAAGGCGAAACCTGTGAAATGCCGGGATTCTGCTCCGAGACGTTCGAAGGCCCCAATGACACACAGAGATGCCTTTGTTTCTAGTGGCCTTCAGGCAAACGCGTGACACCAAGCGTAGAGACAAAAGGCCTAGTCTGCTTGGAGATGTCTCAAGGCTCGTTGTCCCATAGAACCGAGGGTTACGGATCTTTGGGAAAATAAAGCCATGAAGAAGACCTGTGTTTTCAGGGGCGTTTCTCACGTTTTATGGTCACCAGGTTGATGGTTCAATGGAGGTGCCTGAGGAGATAGCTTGCCCTTATCCTTTAGACATGGTTAGATCCTGGTTTGGCCTCCAGATTCTACCCATCATTCCCATCAACATCTTCCGTTTGTATAGAGCGGCGATGTCATGCTGAAATGTCATGAAGCAAAGGGTTATTCAGAAGAGCCTTGATTTATGATCCCTTTGAAGTGGAAGAGATTTAAAATTGCCCTTTAGTTTGAGCTTTGCAAATAAGTCTAAGTGTTTGCCTGTATTCAAGCACACATGACTGAAGGATGAGCTAAGGATGTTTCATTTCTAATTTAAGGAACTTGTTTGCTCCCTCAGCTATTACAGCAGGCCAACTTATAACGACTTCAACTTAAACTCAAATAATTTCAGTGTAGTATTTACTTCCAGTAAATGCATAAGTGGCAAATCTGAGGAATGTTTAAACAGATATAATCAATGCTTGGGTGGAGGGGGCAGGATAGCTTTGAGGTTGGCACACTCACCTTTGAGCTGTCTAGCTTGGGTTCGAATCTACGCCCATCTCGAAACTGTGCTGCCCGTTGGAAGGACAATAGTCAGAGTACCATTCTGCCAGCATTAGATGTTGGTGGATGTTGAAGATCCCACGGCATCTTTCACAAAGAGTAGATTAGTTATCGCTGGCACCCTGGACAAATTACAAAGTACTGACACTGTCAATCTAACGTCAGGCCTAGCCAGCCGATTCATGAAAGTCTTGGACCATAAAAGTTCCCACGGGTGCCCACCCCCCCCCCCAAAAAAAAGTCGGAAGTCTTAGTTGTGTAAATTGAGAAATTAAAAATCGATTGAATTGTTTCTGTTTGGTATTTTCTGTTTGGTATTTCTGTCCTAATAACTCAAACTTCATTAGAGCAGAGTTTCTATGTAGCAGACACCCACGTCCCACACCGCTTGGTCCGCAATTCGTTGTACATGTGTTTGCACCACAATGCACCACCTAGTGGCCACGTGGTGGTTGCACATCTTCATTGCAGTTTGATGAGAATCAAAGTTTGAACATAAAGAGCAATATAATTTCGTTTCACGAGGATATTTCACCAGCATTCCCTACAGAGTACTATGCGGTTAGCCCAACAACCAATTGAAATGGCAACTCGGTTGTTGCCAAGAGCAAATGTATATGTTATGCATTGTGATGTCGAATGTGTGTAGTTGCACACAGGATAGCCAGAAGGATGGCAAATGCAAAGCACCCCACATGCACAGCTTGAATCAATTGTAACCCACCTGATGTATTGATAATATTTCTATGTTGCTGAAAATATACTGTTGCGTGCCCATACCACAGACTCGTGATTGAATCAAGCTGCAGTGGCCTTGGAGGATGGTCTCCAGCAAGAAACATATGCCAGTTCAGATGGAGGAAGACAACTGCAAGAAGCTCAAGTCTGCCGCCGTGTGATGGTGTCTTGGAGGGGCATTAGAGCGACCTTCTGAACTCCGCACTTGAATTGCCAATCTTGCAGCGAATAAGGCAATGTCAAGAGGAAATGCAGGTATATTGGCAACAACCTATACTTATTGGCATTATCTGGCAGTACTGATGGCAGTAGATTTGTCAATGCTCGGAAGAAACTTGAAAGTAGCAGCATCTGTATTCAAATCAATGTTGTAAGTACAGTACAGTATTAAACCTGGCAAACAATGTCGGTCCATAAGAATTATTAGGAGTCTTCGATAAGCTCCCAAAGCTCCCCAAAAAAGGTTTTTTTGTGGTGCTTTTTAAAGTTATTGTTCGATTGTACGAGAACCTTGTTCGACCATTTTCGAGTAAATTTCGTCATTGTGTGCTGCCCTGTAATATACAGGGTAGTCCATAAAGTCCTTGTGCAACTTTAAACTTTTATAACTTTTGATTTACACTTAATAGGAACAAACTTTAAATGGAGTTTGAAATTATAATTAATCGTGTTTTTTTTAATGTTAATGTTGTTATTATTGATATTGTTAAATCCACATTTCCTCTGGGTTTGTTAAATCCACATTTCCTCTGGGTTTGTGACGACTTGACATTTTCTGATGACGCAACCTCGACATCAGTGGTAAGGTCAACCACCATAATTACGGCATTTGTTTGCCTAACTTCGACGATTAAAAGTTTCACATATCACCTTGTACGGTCAGCAAGACGATGCTTCCAATATGCAACGGTTCTTGAATGAGGTCTTCCTAGAGAAGTGGATCGGTAGACATGGACCAATTGCTTGACTACCTCATTCGCCTGACCCTCTCCCTGTTGGACTAAATTTGATGGGGGTATGCAAAAATGTTGTTGACGAATCAAAATCACATTCTTTGGATGAACGTAGGGCTGCAATCACAAATGCACGTCATTAAATTACTCAGCAGCAACTGGAGAATGTTTTGAAGAAGTTGGAAAATCAGGTTGAACGGTGTATTACAAACAATGGTGGTTATGTTGAAGCCTCACAATTGAATAAAAACTTAATGAATTATCCTTTCATATGCTAGTTATAGTTTGTTACTATCGTGTGTACCTAAGAAGTTATAAAAGATCAAAGTTGCACAAGGATTTTATGGACACCCCATATGTTGATGCTGAACAATCACTTCCTCTGCCCCTCTGATTAGTCCCTTCGCGGTTTCACCGGAGGGGACGACAGGATTGCTCTCGGTCCGTCCCACCTGTGATTTTTTAGACTTTTCCCCCATACCCTTTAACATATTCAACTGAAACTTGTTACGTGGCTTTATTATGATAAGTTACAGAACAAGTTCGAGTTTCAGGGTGTTTCGTCAATTTTTCGCAGTTGTGCCCTTTTTGGATTTATAAAATATCACATCGGTTGAGGACAAGTGTTGCAAATCAATTCTCACTCTTGTTTTTCCTTAGAATATATCACAAAAGCCAACTTGACATTATCAGTAATGCAATAAACACGTATTTCCATTACATGGCCTCGGCTGTCACATCTCATGCATGCTATCAAACGTTCACTTTGGGCCTCTCACCTGATCTCCAAAAGTTTACATTGTTCACCGATCATCCAATGTTCCTCCATAATCACAGAACTATCATCAGCACCAGCGTGCTCCATACTCCTCATCATTCAAAGGTGCCACCACCTCTTCCACAATGATGTGCTGCTGAAAGCAGCTGCTCTGATGGTAAATATCATCCCCAGTGCCACCCTTAAATAAAGACTGATAATTTTTTTCATCCCTGCCATTTGATATTCAGCAGAAGAATCGAGCACATATAGCTATTAAGAAAGAGATAGAAAATGAGAGAAGGGAAAATGCAGATAACAAGCAAATGAGAGGGAGGATTGAATTGCTTCATCAAAACGTCGAGAGTAACGGAGAGTTCGCCAAGATTAACCCGTTGAAGGTATTCTAAGGAATTAGTGGCCGTAGAAAACATTCTTTCTTGCATATCTTTGGATGCTTTCAAGGTCTAACGAATCATTGCAAGGATCATTACATTAACGAGGCATGTTGGCCTCCTTCGCCCATCTTCATAGCCTTAAAACAGATAGTTACAAACAACTTCATTCAACAACAGAGTAACAAACGCATTCTTTTTTATCAATACTGAAAGTAATACATGAAAGAGGTGCATTTTCAATTCAGAAACAGCAATGCAATTTGTAATAATAAATGGTTCATATTTATTAAGAGGTATTCAGAAGAGGAAGAGAAACTCGAAACCAAATCGCAAATCTGAGATGGATCATGAAAAAAGCAAGGGGATATCAAAGAAGGTGTCTCTGTTTTCTAGATTACTGGCGTGGTACAGCTTGCTATGCTCGCCTCTCTACATGTCGTTTCAGAGATTTACTTTATAGAGCTGCTGCGTTGTCATAATTTACACTAATCATAATACAAACATTTCTTTTGAACAAATTTATTTGTAATATTGATGATATATTTATTTGTAATCTAAAAAGGTCCAAGTGGTCAAAAGCTCCACATGGTCAAGGGTCCAAGTTGTCTAATGTGTCTGAAGGCTGTAAGGGGTCTAAATGGTGTAAAGGTCTAAGGGGTCTAAAGGGGCTTGAAGGGCTGTTAAGGTCTAAACTCTAAAGGGTATAAAAGGTTTAAACGTTGAAGGGATCTAAAGATGTTTACAGTGTCGAAAGGGTCTCAAAGGATCTTCTTGGTCTTTTGGGTCCTTGGGTTCTTTTTAGTCCTCAGGGTCTTTTAGGTCCTTCGGTTCTTTTGGATCCTTGAGGCCTTTTGAGTCCTCGGGGTCTTTTGGGTCCTCAGGGTCTTTTGGGACCTCTTGGTCTTTTGGGTCCTCTGGGTCCTTTGGGTCTTAAAGATCGAAAGTTTCCCAGCAGTCTCAAGGGTCGAAAGGTACTTTCCAATAGTAAGTAATTAATAGACATATATAGTTACACAGCTTCACTGTGAAAGGTACATTCCAATAGTATGTAATTAATAGACGTATTTGTGTTTACTGAAGGTGCAACTCATGTTCAGATAGTATGCAATTAATAGACATATAGTTGCACAGATTCACTGTGAAAGGTGCATTCCATTAGTAGGTAATTAATGGATGAATGTGTGTGCACTCAGGGTGCAACTGATATTCAAACAGTACATAATTAATAGACAAACAGTAACACGGTTTCACAGATGGCTTCCCTGACGACTTCACAAACGGATGGGCGGATCATGTTTTTTTGTTTATATCTAATATATATATATAAAGCTCATTCTAAACACTCACTCACTGACTCACTGACTGATATGAATATTCGGTACCTTCCAGGTGAAATAGAAACCTGAAATTTTGTGTGCCAACGGACATTGAAGCCGATACACCGGGAAAATCACAGAACCATCGGAAAGCCCATTCCCACCTTGGGTGAAACCGGGAATTATATTATGGGAGAATTTAAACTATTCAACAAAAACACATACACACACACACACACTGAGTAATACATATATATTATATATATATATATATAGTATATATTATATAAATATATATATTACTATATATATATATATATATATATTGTCCTTGCTGGGGAAGAGGAGGAAGTTCGTAAACATTGTTGCATGTAAGTGTTTGTATTATTGCATATATCAGTTAGTTAGATTGAATGCTCTTATGAGATGGAAGTCTTCAAAGATTTTTCTCAAAATCTTTTCCCTAAAGAATTTCCCTTGACCTAAAGATGATTAACGTATACTCTTAACCCTTTTCTATGTAGTTTCCAGCTAGTGGCATGTGCATCTTTTTTTTCTCAACAGTATGATTTCTCATGATGTCATGGAATGGAAGTCATCTGAATTTTGATATACAGTATTCGTTTTTCCCCAGAAGAAAGTTTTTTGACTCCCTTATATTTTCATTACTTTGGAAAGTGTGTGTGTATATCATTAGTAGGAAATCTGGTCCATTTTGTTTCTGGAGTTTTCTTGTTCCGTCAAGTCGTGTGCCGACTTCTGGTGACATTATGATCAGATTTCTCCAAACATCCCAATCCTGCAGTGCTTCTTCAATCTCTGGAGAGACATCTTGGTTGCAGCCCACCCCACCCATCCAGCACATACAAGGTCTGCCTCTTCCTCTTCAGCCCTCACCATCAGCGCTTCTAATGTCCATGTGGTCTAATTTGTTCAACATGATCTGTTTTCTTCTTCAAGTCAATGGTATTTAACATTCGTCCTAAACACATTTCAAACCGTTCATCTTCTTTATTTATTTCTTCTTCACTGTCCAACGTCCATGACTCACATCAATCACACCATTGCAACTAGAATATCAGAGTATTCACCAATCACCTCTTGGTTTGTTTTCATTTCCTTATTCCAGATCTCATCAATCCTGACACATTGCTGTTCTCCCCAGTTCTAACCGTCCATTAATTTATCCACCCACTTCAATCTTACAGCTCAGGAAGATTAAACTTTCCACGATTCAACATGATTGTCTCCCAATCTGAACAATCGATCTTCTCAAGTGACAAGATTTAGTCAATTTCTTTAGGTTAAATAAAACCAGTATTCTCACTTTCCTTCTCACTATCTGCAGCAGTTTCAACAAGTCCTCTTTACTTCTGCCAACAGATGCCTGTGTCATCAGTTTACCTTAGATTGTTGATTCATCTTCCTCTAATCTTGACTCCAGACTCTGTCATCCAAGTTGATTTCCTTCATGATGTAAACGATACAGCAGATTGAACAAGCAGGGAGGGATGCACCCCTGTCTGACCCCTTTTCACATTCCAAACCATTCAGTCTCTCCATAATCTGTTTTTACTGGAGATTTTTATTATTGTACAGGCCTCTTATCAGACACATGTCTGATGTTGCTTAATGATTAATGGTGGGTGGCTAAGATCTTATGGTCTTGAGTTTGAGCCCCTGTTTTCCGTTAAATACCCCAGGTGGGTTGACTCAGGCTGTATCCTTCCGAGGTTAGCAAATAATAAGTGCCAGCTTACTGGTAATAGGGGAGACTCCATCAGAGGCTCCCAGCAATGATGCAACCAGCAGTCACAGGCTGCATATGAAATAATAATAATCAGACACAGAAGGAGCACGGACATCCATATTCTTTAACCATTCTCTCAGCATAATCCACATCAATTCATGATCAACACAAACTAGGCTTTGATATATATATACAGCTCTGGAAAAAATTAAGAGACCACTGCAAAATTATCAGTTTTTCTGGTTTTACTATTTATAGGTAGTGTTTGAGTTAAAACGAACATTTTGTTTTATCTATAAATACTGACACCATTTCTCCCATATCCGAATAAAATATTGTCATTTAGAGCATTTATTTGCAGAAAATGACAACTGGTCAAAATAACAACAAAAATTCAGTGTTTTCAGACCTCACATAATACAAACAAAACAAGTTCATTTCATTTTTTCAACAACACAATTCGAATGTTTCACTGAGGAAGAGTTCAGAAATCAATATTGTGGAATAACCCCTGATTTCAATCACAGTTTCATGCGTCTTGGCATGCTCTCCACCGTCTTTCACATTGCTGTGGGTGACTTTATGCCACTCCTGGCCACAAAAATTCAAGCAGCTCAGCTTTGTTTGATGGTTTGTGACCATCCATCTTCCTCTTGATCACATTCCAGAGGTTTTCAATGGGTTCAGGTCTGGAGATTGGGCTGGCCATGACAGGGTCTTGATCTGATGGTCCTCATCCACACCTTGATTGACCTGCTGTGGTGGCATGGAGCATTGTCCTGCTGGAAAACCCAATCCTCAGAGTTGGAACATTGTCAGAGCAGAAGGAAGCAAGTGTTCTTCCAGGACAACCTTGTACGTGGCTTGATTCATGAGTCCTTCACAACACAAAATCTGCCCGATTCAGCCTTGCTGAAGCACCCCCAGATCACACCGATCCTCCACAAATTTCACAGTGGGTGCGAGACACTTGGCTTGTAGGCCTCTCCAGGTCTCCATCTAACCATTAGACAGGTCTAGGCCTCCAGGTCTTGTAGCCTCCAGGTCTAACTAACAGGTGTTGGCAAAGCTGAAAATTGGACTCATCAGAGAAGATGACCTTACTCCAGTCCTCAATCCTTGTGTCGTTTTGCAAACCTCAGCCTGGCTTCTTTGCTTCTCATTGATGAAGGGCTTTTTCTAGCTTGCACACTTCAGCCCTGCCCTAGGAGCCTGTTTCGAACAGTCCTCGCCGTGCACTTCACCCCAGCTGCGTTTGCCATTCTTTTGTAGGTCACTTGACGTCATCCTACGGTTTTGAGTGACATTCGAATGAGTTGGCGGTCATCATCAGTCAGAGGAAAGTCGTTTTCGCCCTCTGACAGGCTGTAGCTTTGTGTCCCCAATGTCTGGCTTGACCTTGTTCTTATGAACCGCCGTCTTTGAAATTTTAAGGATGGAAGCAACGGACGCTCACTGTATCCCTCTGCCAGTAAAGCCAGAATTGACCCTTCTTTTCCTCACTCAAACTTTTCTTTTCAACTCTTTCGGCATGGTCAATAGTTATTTTTTTGATTCCAATTACTTTTCAGGTACTACTAGCACTGTTTTTGGCATCCAGCTGGTCCTATTGCAAGAGCATAGTGATGACCACAGCAGTGGTTTTATACTTTTCCTTTTAAATAAGATTCGGTTCAGGTGATCACCTAATGAGTACCTCACGAAGTAGAATGAGTGTGCCTGTGTTGGAATTCAACAGACACTGGAATGGAATGGCTGTCATACATGTAGAGATGCTGATTAAATTTTTTTTGGAGTGGGCTCTTATTTTTTTCCAGAGCTGTGTAATATATATTACGAAAATCTTCATCTTGTATATATGTATGATGTATGTTCCCGAAATACAGCCAAAATGATACACAACAGCGCAAAAATTTCGGCCCAACTTAACTCACCATTCTCCTGCGGTGTGCAGTATCAAGTTTCGTTCAAATTTGGCAATGAAAAAATTATTTAAAAAACCAATTTCCGATTCAGTCAACTACTCTTCGGGAGTTTTTGATCAATGCAAACAACCTCAGCGGTATAGTTCGCTGGAGCTATCTTTTTCTTTTTTTTCTTGTAATGATTTATTTAAAAATCTCAAACATTTAGTACAGACAAAGAACGATTTATTTTTAAGCATAAAATAACATCGCCATTTTTATCCAATACTTCCATGGTCATTAATAATAAAATGTGTTTAGAAGATTACGCACAATAATTTCTTCACACTGTTTCTTTTCGGTGTTTCTTTTATTTTTTCCTCATCCTTTTCTTTTCTCCGTTTTTTTTCTTCACATTGACGTGCAATATCAAGTTTCGTTCAAATCTGGCAACGAAAAGAAATATTAAAAAATCAATTCCGATTCAGTCAAGTCCTCTTCGTGATTATTTGATCAATGCAAACAACCTCAGGGTATAGTTCGCTGGAGCTATGTTTTTTTAATTTTTTTTTTTTTGAAATGATTTTTGTTATCAACCGCTGTCACAACGGGAACCCAACGGGTTCACGGGTTGTCTAGTACATAATATATATTATATATATTATATATATATATATATATATATATATATAATATATATATATGTAACTATATATATGTATATATTTCTGTATGTATATATATATGGATATATTATATTATATATATATATATATATATACATATTATATATATATATATTATTATATATATATATATATATATATATATATATAGTAGGAGGGTATGCTCACATATGAAAGCAATAATGAACCGTGCTTCCCCATTGTCTCTGGTCGCTCATCTGCATTTGTCTTTTTCACTTTCAGATGCTTTCTGATGGTTCTGTGAATTTACCTGGTGTATCGGCTTCAATATTGTTGGCACGTGAAATTACCATGCTTTCCCATTGTCTCGGGTCGCTCACCAGCGTTTTATTTTTTTCATTTATTTTCATTTATGCAG
>CM068953.1:139360311-139396297 GCA_035128595.1 Eptatretus atami | reverse complement strand
ACACTCCACCTTTGAGCTGCTACTATTAGTGATTCCGAGCGAAACATGTCGCCTGGCGTTTAAACGCAGGCAGGACAGGCAATCGGTTGTGGGTGTTGTTGTGTGTGTGTGTGTTGTGTGGTGAGTGTGTGTGTGATGTGGGTGTGTGTGTGCTGTGTGTGTGCTGTCAATCAAAAGACGTAAGGCCTGATAACCTATCTTCAGTGCTTGTCACTGATGGATGTTAAACGATCCCACTGTCATTCATAATGGAGTAGGAAAGTTATCACTGCACCCTGAAACAACTTTACCAAATACCCTTGCCACCTTCCAATTGGAACAATCAGACCTGCCATCATCGTGAAAGGCTATCACAAAAAGTTCCAACCCGCAAGATGGTAAGGAATCATTGGATGCCGTTAATAAATCGTTGCCGCCCATTTGGTGATCCCGTCTAACGACAGTTTTTGATTAGATGAGGAGAGGGGGAGGGGTTGGAGAGAGATTCACTTACCTTCCAAAAAAGCTGAGGTATCTTGTTGGAGGTGAGCAAGGATTCTCTTATGAGGAGTTCGATTGTAGAAAAATAGAGGAAAAGCCAATTACGGAGGCAGGTTAGCGAAAATGAAGGACATGAGTTGGACAGTGGTGGATTCGAAATTGGCGGAGGGAATACACCTGTGCCGCACCACAACTGATACATTCACTCCTTGGTCTGCTCTCTACATGAGCTACTTTTGGATGAGTCCCTACCTCTTTTTTTGGGAAACATTTATATTATAATTTATCTTAGCATATTAGAACTTCGGCAAAAATAAATTTGTTTATGATTTATAAATTAGCTCGTGATCCCTTATTATCCAAAAGGGAGATTCATGTTTGCTCCCTAAAACATGTCGCATTTGTTACGCAGCCAAGGCTACAAGGTGAGGTCTGTGGTTTAGAGCAAGGATATGGAATTTTGTTCATGGTGTCAGCGATAGCTCACCTCCTCTTCGCAAAGGACACCAATGAAATCTCAAGCAATCACCAACAAATGTAGCAGAGTGACGTGCAGTTTAACGTCCATCTGAGGGATGGCACACACCATTATGAATCACTCTGCCTGTGAAACACCAGAATGACAGTTATAGCTGGGTCAGGATTCGAACCCAGGCAGACAGCTGAAAGTGAGTGGCATACCTCTGGCCATCCTGCAACGCCCAATAATCACAGTACCAGTTATTGGATGCACGACATGTGTTGTCGTCAACACGAGCAAGTTCAAATAATAATCCGAATGTAAGACGGTGTCAATTGAACTTGCTTTCAACAACCATTTCTATTACTTCCGGACCCCCAATAACCAATAAATAAACCGAGATGAGCAGTGAGTTGTATAGGCCTATTAATGGAACCCGGAGTGGAAGTGTGATGGGAAAGTGCAGAAGCTAGAGAGGCTGTGGATGAAGGAAGAGGGCTGCGTGGTGGTGGTGGTGTCATGGTGGAGGGGTGAATGCTTGCGTGCGGTTGGAGTTCGGCGTGAAGATGGAGGAGACGCACTGACGGGGCCAACACGTCTTGTATAACTCCCCAGACCCAGCTCTGACTTACAGCCACAACCCACTTGTGTCAACCTGTTATTCCTATTGGATTTTTCTCAGTGTTTTCCTTTTCACCCACGTTGCATAACCATCACACGTGCACACATGCGACATAAACGGTTTATTTTGAGACTTATTTGCTATTTTAAGAAAACCCATTTCGTCCCAAGACTATATTTTCATTTTTAACATCCTTGTGTATTGCATCTCACCTCTCTCGGTGTAGTGCAGCGTGCTTGGAATCTCCGTTTCAAGAAAGTGGTGATGGCTTTGCGAAAGGTCGCACATGATGCAGCACCATCATCTTTGGGGGAATTTCTTGCCCAGTGGCAGGAGCGGTTTAACTGCTTTGTAAATAAAATGGCTTCAAAAGCTAGCTTCCATTACTTCGTGTTGATGAACAGAGCCGGTTAATCTGTCTGGTTTTACTCACAGTCCGGTATTTGACCACGGGTGTGCAAACATTTGAAGAGTTGGTCCCTCTCTTCCGCTTTCCATCGTTGTGGCTCTCTCCGGTGGATCTTCCGCTGACATAAATAAACCCACAATCTTGCAGACGCCAAAGGTGGTCAAAATTGAAACCCACGGGTGGAAGGCGATTTTCCGCGTTTCTGCCATGAAACAGGTTTCGTGAAACGCACACAAACTACGAAAGTATCTTCTTTTCTTTTTCTCTACAACTCTTTCCATTACTCATCTTGTGAAACACAGAAAATGTTTATTTTTCATGAACATACAAGGGCATTCAAAATGTTTCGAAAACGAGGCACTCAATATTTCAATAAACAGAAAACTTAACCTAAGGAAATTTTTCAAGACAGATATATCACAGTATCGTATGTATGTATGTATGTGTGTATGTATATATATATATATGTATATATATTACATATATATATACAATAATATACATATATAGTACATATATATACATATTATATATTATATATATATATATATATATATAGTATATTACTGTGACCGATGAACGTACACATGCAACCACGTGACCGATGACATCATCTTATCAAACTTTCGCCCCATGTTGTAGTTTTCCCCCGTGGATCATGAAGGTGAAAAGGCAGGGTAAGCAATTGTTCAGGGCCTCCCATCCTCTGAATCAGTTTATGATCAAGTAAACAGTTTATTTAAATTGAATGTTATATGTTTGAATGTCATATTTTACTCGCTTGGGCCTCCTTGCTTTGGGGGCAGTCAACACAAAAGAGAAAAGCAACTCCAAACAGGAAATTTACGTTTCAAGGATGTTATAAAGGACAACATACAAACAGGCGCATAGAAGTAGAACTAATATAAACGTTTAGACAGGACATGTAATAGGACACTGGAGAAAAGGCAGTAAAACAATCTAAGAAATTAATTTATTTGTATGCCTTTAAACCTCTTTTAACTAATTGTTTCAATTGAATTATATATTTGATGACTGCTAGAACACAATTGGCCTTCTAATACTTATCAAGAACGAGCAATAATCGGATATGTTTTGGGGGGCATGTTGATAGGTTCAAGAAGGGCGCGCGCATCATGGTGATGTGCCCATCCTGATTGACCACTGCGTTTTAATGGTTTATCAATAAAGTCTCAATCTCCATAAACTGCGGCTCAATGTCGTCTTATAGTGGGGCAACTTAGCTAAATATAGCATAACAATTGGTGCATTTTGTGAGGAAAGCACCAAATTTGCGGACACTAGTAGCCTATCAATATTATGAACAGATTTGGATAATTGGACCATCTCAAGATTCCAGCCGCTGATGGCTGTGGCAATAATTTTCCACTGCCATCAAAAATTTTGAGAGGCCCATATCCAAAATCTGTTCATAATATGATAGGCTACCTAGTGTGCCAAATTTGGTGCTTTCTCACCAAAATGCACAATTCTTATTGCTAAGTTGCCCACTATTATACAGTGTGTTATACGGGTGGTTCGTTTGGTAAGGACTGCTTAAGTAGGCAAACTTTCCCAGATGTTTTTTTAACACTCTTTAAAACCCATTATCTTATTAAAACCAAGTACAGAGGCCTTCCCATTCATGGGTTCCCCCTTCGTGGATTCACTTTATCGTGATGAATTTATTGAGGCAATGTTTTTGGATTTGCGTTCAATGCGCTCAAATATCGCGAGTTGGCCAACTTTCCACATTTTATTCACCAAAGTTAGCATGGGCCCATCACACACAATACACCCCTCAAAACCGTCCAACAATCATCATCACATCATCATCTCCATCAACTCGTCTTTATCGTCCCCATCATCAACATCACCATCGCATCTATTCGGATGAGTTTATCAACATTATTCTTATATGTAAGATTTCATGATCTTAAAACTTCAAGAAAAGTACTTTATTTATGTTCTTATGAAGAAAATAATATTTTTATTTTAGATTCTCAATAACCTGTTTATCATAAAAATAATAAGGACATAAATAAAGCACATTTGTACAAGTGTACAGTTTGGAGAAATTTTAAAGTTTGAAAGTCCCTAAACGCTTTTTTCCCCCATTACCCCCAAAGTTTGCACATTTTGGTGGTTTATGGATGTTTCAAGAAGTAAACCCCGTGAAGAGCAAGGCTCTCCGATTACACTTGAACACTGCTCGTGGGTATTGTGTTTTTTGAACTCTCTCGTGGATCATATGTTTGAAGTTTCGCATCAATCGGTTAAGTGGTTTCAGAGAAGACAACTTTAAAATGTTCTTCCTTTCGATCTTAATATGGCTGCCAGACCAATTGGACTATGACTTTATAGTTATCAAATTTTTTCCCTTGAATAGTCGATCATATATTGAGGTTCGCATCGATCGATAAAGCGTTTAAAGAGAGGAATTATTTTAAAAGGTTTCGTTTCAATCCCAATATAGCTGCTAGCCACATATGATGACATTTAGTTATCAAACTTTTATCCCCGTTGGTAGTCGATGACACACTTAAAGTTTACATTGATTGGTTGAGCAGTTGAAGAGAAGAGAGGATTTTAAAGGGTTTTAGCTGCAATGAAACATGCTGCAGAGTCATGACCAATGACATTTTAATTATCAAAATATTTTCTCCATGGGGAGTCGATGCTAATCTGTGAAGGTACACGATCTTTTATAAGCAGTTTCTGGAGATGATTTCTGAAGTTATATATTTTTTAATCAATACATTCTACCAGACCATGTCACAATGACATCATAATATTTTAACCACTCCCCAACTCGAATTGGGTAGCAGTCACACAAATGAATTATCAAAAATTTTTCATATAAAATTTTGATTCGTCCTTTTATGGCTACCACACCACTTCACATATGATGTCAGATTATATACAACGTTATTCCCCTTGGGGAATTGATGATATATGTCAAGTTTCAATTATTTGTGTTGAGCGGTTTCAGAGATGATTTTCCAAGTTTTTCTTTAATCCGATATATGGCTGCATACCACATGACTATAACATGAGAGTTATCAATAAAAAGCATGATCTTTGGGTTCTCGCGCTCCGATGTTGAAAGTTCCCTCATTCAGGCAAGCAGTTGCAGAGAGAAAACGAATTTAGAAGTGAATAAAAAGTGCAAAATGCAAGAAGGAATAATATAATTGATAGAACAATAAGGTACCACCAGTAAGGCTTGGTCCCTATAAAATAATTTGAGTTCCCTTACAAGGAACCTCAACACAGTGAATCTTTAGGTTCATCAAGACTGCCATAATGGTTGGTAATTGTGGTTGTTTGTCTGTCTCTATTATTTTTAAATTTCTGAGCATCATATCAAGAAGCTGGCACAATTAACCATGTTTTAATAAACTCTTTGGGATGATCAGCCAACGTATCAAACCACTGCCTTCCCAGAGTGGGCCTGGACACCTTACCATTATGCCACCAAGCCGAGTCAATTGGCCATTGTCGATACAACATAATCTTTTCTGGTTTTACATCCGATTAGGGCCATGAAAGGGCCCTTTGTAAGAGTGGGAATTGGATCAGAAAATAAGGTGCGGATCATCAGGATTTCAACTCGGAAAAAGTTCCATGATGGTAAGAAAACAATTATAATTTGCCATAAAATATTACGTCATGAATTGGAAGTTGCAGAAACCACCCTCAAGCTGTGCTTCAGACACCAGTTAAGTTCACGGCCAAAAGACCCATTGTGACTCAGTACGTAGTGGAAGCATTTCTAAGGAAACAACTCTGCTTTGGAAATGGTGTGCTAAAATGCAAAGCGAACTGTGAAAATGCCGGATTTGCTTCCGAGACGTTCGAAGGCCCAATGACAACACAGAGATGCCTTTGTTTCTAGTGGCCTTCAGGCAAACCGCGTGACACCAACGTAGAGACAAAAAGGCCTCTAGTCTGCTTGGAGAGCCTCAAGGCTCGTTGTTCCCATAGAACCGAGGGTTACGGATCTCTTTGGGAAATAAAGCCATGAAGAAGACCTGTGTTTTCCAAGGGGCGTTTCTCACGTTTTTATGTCACCAGGTTGATGGTCAATGGAGTGGCTGAGAGATAGGGGAGCTTTTGCCCCCCTTATCCTTTAACATGGTAGATCCTGGTTTTGCCTCCAGGATTTCTACCATCATTTCCCAATCAACATCTTCCGTATTGTAGTAGAGCGGCGATGTCCCATGCTGAATGTCGATGAAGCAAAAGGGTTATTCAGAAAGCCTAGATTTATGATCCCTTTGAAGTGGAAGAGATTTAAAATTGCCCTGTTAGTTTAGGCTTTGCAAATAAGTCTAAGTGTTTGCCTGTATCAAAGCACACATGACTGAAGGATGAGCTAAGGATGTTTCAATTTCTAATTTAAGAACTGTTTGCTCCCTCAGCTAAGTTACAGCAGGCCAACTTATAAACGACTTCAACTTAACTCAAATAATTTCAGTGTAGTATTTACTTCCAGTAAAATTGCATAAGTGGCAAATCTGAGGAATGTTTTAAACAGTATAATCAATGCTTGGTGTGGAGGGGCAGGAATAGTTTTGAGGTTGGCACACTCACCTTTTGAAGCTGTCTAGCTTGGGTTCGACACTACGGCCATCGTCGAAACTTGTGCTGGCCCGTTGGAAGGACAATAGTATGAGTACCATTCTGCCAGCATTAGATGTTTGGTGGATGTGAAGATCCCCACGGCATCTTCACAAAGAGTAGATTAGTTATCGTGGCACCCTTGGACAAATACAAAGTACTGACACTGTCATCTATAACGTCAGGCCTAGCCAGCCGAGATTCATGAAAAGTCGTGGACCATAAAATTCCCACGGTGCCCACCGCCCCCCCCCAAAAAAAGTCGGAAGTCTTAGTTGTTGTAAATTGAGAAATTAAAAATCGATTGAATTGTTTTTGTTTCTGTTTGAATTTTCTGTTTGGTATTTTCTTGTCCCTAATAACTCAACTTTCCATTAGAGCAAGTTTCTATGTAGCAGACACCCACGTCCCACACCGCTTGGTCCGCAATCGTTTAGCATGTGTTTGCACCACAATGCACCAACCTAGTGGCCACTGGTGGTGCAGCATCTTTCATTGCAGTTTTGATGAAGAAATCAAAGTTGAACATAAAGAGCAATATAATTTCGTTTCCCACGAGATAATTTCACCAGCTTCCCTACAGAGTACTATGCGGTTAGCCAACAACCACCAATTGAAAATGACTCGGTTGTTGCAAGAGCAAATGTATATGTTATGCATTGTGATGTCGAATGTGTGTAGTTGCACACAGGATAGCCAGAAGGATGGCAAATGCAAAGCACCCCACATGCACAGCTTGAATCAATTGTAACCCAACCTGATGTATTGATAATATTTCTAATGTTTGCTGAAAATATTACTGTGTGCGTGCCCATACCACAGACTCGTGATTGAATCAAGCTGCAGTGGCCTTGGAGGATGGTCTCCAGCAAGAAACTATGCCAGTTCAGATGGAGGAAGACAAACTGCAAAGAAGCTCAAGCTGCCGCCGTGTGAAATGGTGTCTTGGAGGGGCATTAGAAGCGACCTTTCTGAACTCCGCACTTGAATTGCCAATCTTTGCAGCGAATAAAGCAATGTCAAGAGGAAATGCAGGTAATCAATTGGCAACAACCTATACTTATTGCCATTAAATCCCTGCAGTACTGATGCAGTAGTAGATTTGTCATGCTCGGAAGAAACTTGAAGTAGCAGCATCTGTTTCAATCAATGTTGTTCAGTACAGTACATAATTAAACCTGGCCCAAACAATGTCGGTCCCATAAGAATTATTAAGGATCTCGATTAAGCTCCCAAAGCTCCCCAAAAAAGGTTTTTTTGTGGTGGCTTTTTAAAGTATTTGTCGATTGTAACGAGAACCCTTGTTCGAACATTTCGAGTAAAATTTCGTCATTGTGTGCTGCCTGTAATATACAGGGTAGTCCATAAAGTCCTTGTGCAACTTCTAAACTTTTAATAAACTTTTGATTTACACATTAAATAGGAACCCAAAAACCTTTTTAATGGAGTTTGAAATTATAATAATCCGTGTTTTTTTTTTAATGTTAATGTTGTTATTTGATATTGTAAATCCACATTTCCTCTGGTGTTGTTAAATCCACCATTTCCTCTGGGTTTGTGACGACTTGACATTTTCTGATACGCAACCTGACATCATGGTAAAGGGTCAACCACCTAATTACGGCATTTGTTTGCCTAACTCGACATTTAAAAGTTTCACATATCACCTGTGTACGGTCAGCAAGACGTGCTTCCAAATGCAACGGTTCTTGAATGAGGTCTTCCTAAGAGAGCTGGATCGTGCTTTAGACATGGACCATTGCATTGACTACCTCATTTCGTGACCCTCTCCCGTTGGACTAAATTTGATGGGGTATGCGAAAAATGTTGTTGACGATTCAAATCACATTCCTTGATGAACGTAGGGCTTGCAATCCACAAATGCACGTCATTAAATTACTCAGCAGCAACTGGAGATGTTTTGAAAGAGTGGAAAATCAGGTTGAACGGTGTATTACCAAACAATGGTGGTAGTGAAGCCTCACAATTGAATAAAAAACTTAATGATTATCCTTATATGCTAGTTATAGTTTGTTACTATGTGTGTACCTAAGAAGTATAAAAGATCAAAAGTTGCACAAGGATTTTATGGAGCACCCCATATGTGATGGCTGAAACAATCACTTTCCTCTGCCCCTCTGATAGTCCCTTCGCGGTTTCACCGAGGGACGAACAGGATTGCTCTCGGTCCGTCCCGACCGTATTTTTAGACTTTTCCCCCATACCCTTTAAACATATCACTGGAAACTTGTTACCGTGGCTTTATGAATAAGTTACAGGAACAAGTTCGAGTTTCAGGGTGTTTCGTCAATTTTTCGGCAGTTGGCCCTTTTGGATTTATAAATATCACATCGGTTGAGACAAGTGTTGCAAATCAATTTCTCAACTCTTGTTTTTCCTTAGAATATATCACAAAAAGCCAACTTGACATTATCAGTAATGGCAATAAACACGTATTTCCTTACATGGCCTCGGCTGTCACCATCTCATGCATGCTATCAAACGTTCACTTTGGGCCTCTCACACCTGATCTCCAAAAGTTTACATTGTTCACCGATCATCCAAGCCTCCATAATCACAGAACTATCATCAGCACCAGCGTGCTCCATACTCCTCATCATTCAAAGTTGCCACGACCTCTTCCACAATGATTCTGCTGAAGCAGCGCTTCTTGATGGTAAATATCGATCCCCAGTGCCACCTAAATAAAGACTGATAATTTTTTTCATCCCTGCCATTTGGATATCAGCAGAAGAATCGAGCACATATAGCCTATTAAGAAAGAGATAGAAAATGAGAGAAGGGAAAATGCAGATAACAGCAAATGAGAGGGAAGGATTGAATTGCTTCATCAAAACGTCGAGATAACGGAGAATTCGCACAGATTAACCGTTGAAGGTATTCTAAGGAATAGTGGCCGTAGAAAACATTTCTTTTTGCCATAATCCTTTTGGATGCTTTCAAGGTCTACGAATCATTGCAAGATCTACATTAACGAGGCAATGTTGGCCTCCTTCGCCATCTTCATAGCCTAAAACAGATAGTTACAACCAACTTCACATTCAACAACAGAGTTAACAAACGCATTCTTTTTTATCAATACTGAAAGTAATACATGTGAAAGAGGTGCATTTCAATTCAGAACAGCAATGCATTTGTAATAATAAATGGTTCATATTTATTAAGAGTTATTCAGAAGAGGAAAGAATCGAAACCAATCGCAAATCTGAGATGGATCATGAAAAAATGCAAGGGATATCAAAAAGAAGGTTCTCTGTTTTCTAGATACTGGCGGTGGTACAGCTTGCTATGCTCGCCTCTCTAACATGTTCGTTCAGAATTTTCTTTATGAGCTGCGTGCGTTGTCATAATTTAACACTAATCATAATACAAACATTTCTTTTGAACAAATTTTATTTGTAATATATGATTGATATTTATTTGTAATCTAAAAGTCAAGTGGTGCAAAAGCTCCACATGGTCAAGGGTCAAGTTGTCTAATTTGTCTGAGGCTGTAAAGGGGTCTAAAATGGTAAAGGTCTAAGGGGTCTAAAGGGGCTTGAAGGGCTGTTAAGGTCATAAACTCTAAAGGGTATAAAAGGTTTAAACGTTGAAGGATCTAAAGATGTTACAGTGTCGAAAGGGTCTCAAAGGATCTTCTTGGTCTTTTGGGTCTTGGTTCTTTTTTAGTCCTCAGGGTCTTTTAGGTCCTTCGGTTCTTATTTTGGATCCTTGAGGCTTTTGAGTCCTCGGGGTCTTTTTGGGTCCTCAGGGGTCTTTTTGGGACCTCTTGGTCTTTTGGTCCTTCTGGGTCCTTGGGTCTTAAAAGATCGAAAAGTTTTCCCAGCAGTCTCAGGGTCGAAAGGTACTTTCCAATAGTAAGTAATTAATAGACATATATAGTTACGACAGACTTACTGGTAAAGTAAATTCCAATAGTATGTAATTAATAGAACGTATTTGCTGGTTTACTGAAGTGGCAACTCATGTTCAGATAGTATGCAAATTAATAGAATATAGTTGCACATAGATTCACTGTGAAAGGTGCATTCCATTAGTAAGGTAATTAAATGGATGAATTGTGTTGTGCACTCAGGGTGCAACTGATATTCAAAACCAGTACATAATTTAATAGACAAACAGTAACACGGTTCACAGATGGCTTCCCCTGACGACTTCACAAACGGGATGGCGGATCATGTTTTTTTGTTTATATATCTAATAATATAGATCTATAAAGCTCATTCTAAACACTCCACTCACTGACTCACTGACTATATGAATATTCGTACCTTCCAGGTGAAAATAGAAACCTGAAATTTTGATGTGTGCCAACGGACATTGAAGCGATACAACGGAAAATCACAGAACCAGCGGAAAGCCTCTGCATAAATGAAAAATAAATGAAAAAA
The DNA here is from genome assembly GCA_035128595.1 of Eptatretus atami. Taxonomy (NCBI): domain Eukaryota; kingdom Metazoa; phylum Chordata; class Myxini; order Myxiniformes; family Myxinidae; genus Eptatretus; species Eptatretus atami. The sequence continues at coordinate 139,385,291 of CM068953.1, read as the reverse complement.
AATAAAACGCTGGTGAGCGACCCCGAGACAATGGAAAGCATGGTAATTTCACGTGCCAACAATTATTGAAAGCCGATTACAACCAGGTAAATTCACAGGACCTCGAAAGCATCTGAAAGTGAGAAAGACAAATGCAGATGAGCGACCCAGAGACAATGGGGAAGCACGGTTCATTATGCTTTCAATATGTGGAGCATACCTCTCCTACTATTATATATTATATATATAATAATATATATATATATATAATTTTTAATATTAATTAGTTAATATTGTATATATTTATGTTAAAATATAAAATATTATAAAATTATGAAATGAATTATCCTGTTATATATAGAATACATATCAATATATATACAATAATAGTATACATATATATAAGTTACATTAATATATATATTATATATATATATATATATATATTATTATATATATATATATATTATGTACAGACAACCCGTGAACCCGTTGGGTTTCCGTTTGTGACAGCGGTTGATAACAAAAATCATTTCAAAAAAAAAAAATTTAAAAAAACATGCTCCACGAACTTATACCGCTGAGGTTGTTGCATTGATAAAAATCACGAAGAGGAACTTGACGAATCGGGAATTGATTTTTATAATATTTCTTTTCCGTTGCCAGATTTGAACGAAACTGATATGCACGTTCAATGTGAAGAAAAAACGGAGAAAAAAAAGGATGAGGAAAAAATTAAAGAAACACCGAAAGAAAACAGTGTGAGAAATATTGTGCGTAATCTTTCTAAACACAATTTTTTATTAATGACAGAAGTATTGATAAAAATGGCGATGTTATTTTATGCTTAAAAATAAATCGTTCTTTGGTCTTACTAAATGTTTGGAATTTTTAAATAAATCATTACAAGAAAAAAAAGAAAAAGAAGCTCCAGCGAACTATACCGCTGAGGTTGTTTGCATTGATCAAAAAACTCCCGAAAGTAGTTGACTGAATCGGAAAATTGGTTTTTTTTAAATAAATTTTTTTCATTGCCAAATTTGAACGAAACTTGATACTGCACACCGCAGGAGGAATGGTGAGTTAAGTTGGGCCGAAATTTTTGCGCTGTTGTGTATCATTTGGCCGTATTTCGGGAACATACATACATTACATATATACAAGATGAAGAGTTTTTCGTAAATATTAATTACACAGCTCTGGAAAAAAATAAGAGCCACCCAAAAAAAATTTAATCAGCATTCTCTACATGGTATGACAGCCATTCCATTCCAGTGTCTGTTGAATTCCAACACAGGCACACCTCAATTCTACTTCGTGAGGTTACTCATTAGGTGATCACCTACCGAATCTTATTTAAAGAAAGAAAAGTATAAAAACCACTGCTGTGGGTCATCCACTATGCTCTTGCAATAGGACCAGCTGGCATCCAAACAACAGGCTAGTAGTACCTGAAAATAATTGGAATCAAAAAATAACTATTGACCATGCCGAAAGAGTTGAAAAGAAAAGTTTTGAGTGAGGAAAAGAAGGGTCAATTCTGGCTTTACTGGCAGAGGGGATACAGTGAGGCGTCACCGTTGCTTCCATCCTTAAAATTTTCAAAGACGGCGGGTTCATAAGGAACAAGGTCAAGCGCAGACATTGGGGACACAAAGCTACAGCCTGTCAGAGGGGCGAAAACGACTTTTCCTCTACTGACTGGGATGACCGCCAACTCATTCCGAAATGTCATCAAAACCTAGGATGACGTCAAGTGACCTACAAAAAGAATGGCAAACGGCAGGCTGGGGTGAAGTGCACAGGCAGAGGAACTGTTCGAAACATGGCTCCTAGGGCAGGGCTGGAAGTGTGCAAAGCTAGAAAAAGCCCTTCATCAATGAGAAGCAAAAAGAGCCAGGGCTGAGGTTTGCCAAAACGACCACAAGGATGAGGACTGGAGTAAGGTTCATCTTCTTGATGAGTCCATTTTCAGCTTTGCCCAACACCCTGTTAGTTTAGACCTGGAGGCTACAAGACCGTGAGGCCTAGAACCTGCTCAATGGTAGATGGAGACCTGGAGAGGCCTACAAGCCAAGTGTCCTCGCACCCACTGTGAAATTGTGTGGAGGATCGGTGTTGATCTGGGGGTGCTTCAGCAGGCTGGAATTCGGGCAGGATTGTGTTTGTGGAAGGACTCATGAATCAAGCCACGTACAAGGTGTCCCTGGAAAGAACACTTGCTTCCCTTCTGCTCTGACAAATGTTTCCCAACTCTGAGGTTGGGTTTTCCAGCAGGACAATGCTCCTGCCACCACAGCAGGTCCAATCAAGGTGTGGAATGGAGACGCATCAGATCAAACCCTGTCATGGCCAGCCCAATCTCCAGACCTGAACGCCCATTGAAAACCTCTGGAATGGTGATCAAAAGAGGAAGATGGATGGGTCACAAACCATCAACAAAGCTGAGCTGGCTTGAATTTTTGTCCAGGAGTGGCATAAAGTCACCCACACAATGTTGAAAGACGGTGGAAGAAGCATGCAAGACGCATGATAAAGCTGTGATTGGAAAATCAGGGGTAATTCCACAAATATTGATTTCTGAACTCTTCCTCAGTTGAAAGACATTCGAATTGTGTTGTTGAAAAAAATGAAATAGAACTTGTTTGTGTTGTATTATGTTGAGGTCTGAAACCACTGAATTTTGTTGTTATTTTGACCGAGTTGTCATTTTCGGCAAATAATGCCTAAATGACAATATTTTATTCGGATATGGGAGAAATGGTGTCAGTATTATAGAAAAAACAAAATGTTCGTTTTAACTCAAACACTACCTATAAATAGTAAAACCAGAAAAACTGATAATTTTGCAGTGGTCTCTTAATTTTTTCCAGAGCTGTATATATATATATCAAAGCCTTAGTTTGTGTTGATCATGAATTGATGTGGATTATGCTGAGAGAAATGGGTTAAAGAAATATGGATGTCCGTGCTCCTTCTGTGTCTGATTATTATTATTTCATATGCAGCCTGTGACTGCTGGTTGCATCATTGCTGGGAGCCTCTGATGGAGTCTCCCCTATTACCAGTAAGCTGGCACTTATTTTGCTAACCTCGGAAGGATGACAGCCTGAGTCAACCCACCTGGTGGTATTTAACGGAACAACAGGGGCTCAAACTCAAGACCATAAGATCTTAAGCCACCCACCATTATAACCATTAAGCCAACATCAGACATGTGTCTGATAAGAGGCCTGTACACTAAATAAAAATCTCCAGTAAAAACAGATTATGGAGAGACTGAATGGTTTGGAATGTGAAAAGGGGTCAGACAGGGGTGCATCCCCTCCCCTTGCTTGTTCAATCTGTATCGTTAGTACATCATGAGGAAATCAAACTTGGATGACAGAGTCTGGAGTCAAGATTAGAGGAAGATGAATCAACAATCTAAGGTAAACTGATGACACCACTCTGTTGGCAGGAAGTAAAGAGGACTTGTTGAAACTGCTGCAGATAGTGAAGAAGGAAAGTGAAATACTGGTCTTTATTTAAACCTAAAAAATTGACTAAATCTTGTCAACTGAGAAGATCGATGTGTTCAGATTGGGAGACAATCATGTTGAAATCGTGGAAAGTTTAATCTTCCTGGACTGTAAGATTGAAGTGGGTGGATAAATTAATGGACGGTTAGTACTGGGGAGAACAGCAATGTGTCAGGATTGATGAAGATCTGGAAAAATAAGGATATGAAAAAACAAACCAAGAGGTGATTGGTGAATACTCTGATATTCCTAGTTGCAATGTGTGATTGATGTGAGTCATGGACGTTGGACAGTGAAGAAGAAATAAATAAAGAAGATCGACAGGTTTGAAATGTGGTTTAAGGGACGAATGTTAAAATACCATTGACTTGAAGAAGAACAAACAGATCAATGTTTGAACAAATTAGACCACCATGGACATTAGAAGCGCTGATGGTTGAGGGCTGAAGAGGAAGAGGCAGACCTTGTATGTACTGGATGGGTGGGGTGAAGGCTGCAACCAAGATGTCTCTCCCAGAGATTGAAGAAGCACTGCAGGATTGGGATGTTTGGAGAAATCTGATCATGAATGTCACCAGAAGTCGGACACGACTTGACGGAACAAGAAAACTCCAGAAACAAAATGGACCAGATTTCCTACTAATGACTATACCACACACTTTCCAAAGTAATGAAAATATAAGGGGAGTCAAAAAACTTCTTCCCTGGGGAAAAAACGAATACTGTATATCAAAATTCAGATGACTTCCATTCCACTGACATCATGAGAAATCATACTGTTGAGAAAAAAAAGCATGTCACACTAGCTGGAAACTACATAGAAAAGGGTTAAGATATACGTTTCACTTCATGGTCAAGGGAAATTCTTTAGGGAAAAAGATTTTGAGAAAATCTTTTGAAGACTTCCATCTCATAAGAGCATTCAACTAATGAATATCTAAAACTTTACATGCAATGTTACAGAACTTCCTCCTCTTCCCCAGCAAGGACATATATATATATATATATATATATATATATATATATATATATATATATATATATATATATATATATATATATATATATATATATATATATATATATATATATATATATATATATATATATATATATGTATTACTCAGTGTGTGTGTGTGTGTATGTGTTGTTGATAGTTATCTCCATAATCCGGTTTCACAAGGTGGAATGGAGCCCTCCCAGGACTCGAAGTATCCACCTTCGTTTTGGTGAAGGATTGTGACTCATGGGCTAAGTTGGGGAGTTGTGTTGATCTCAGAGTTTTGTCATCAGGGGTCTTTTCAGGATCATCACTGACCCCGGAAGCCTCCATATGGAGTTCATTTGTGGTGATGTTCCCAGGAATTGTTTGTAGGATCTTTGTGAAGTTCTTCTTGATCATTCTCGTTGCTAAAACCGTCACTGGTACAATTTTGGTATGCTTCAGCTTCCAGGATCTTTTCACTGCATGATTGAGGTCTTCATATTTGTTCATTTTCTTTATTTGATAAGCAATAACGAACCGTTCTTCCCAATTGTCTCAGGTCGCTCACCTGCATTTGATTTTTCATTTATTTATTTTCATTTCCTTATTTGAATTAATTTATATTTTCATTTACGGATGTTTTCCGACGGTTCTGTGAATTTTTCCCAGTGTACCGGCTTTGATTTCCATTAGCCCGCAAAATTTCAGCTTTCTACACCACCTGGAAGGTACTGATATTTCATATCAGTCAGTATATATCTAATATATAAAGCTCTTTCTAACCACTGATGCACTCACTCACTGATATTAAAGAAATATATCAGTAGAAAAACAGGAATAAATTCCTCCATGGGGGCTAGTGTGAAAAAACTGACTCAACACAGGATGATTATTCATCATAATCATAATCATAATTCATCTATCTATAATTCCAGCAATCTCTGTGTGTGTGTGTCTGTCTGTCTGTTTGTCTGCGACTGCCGTTTCTCGACGACCACCAGTCCGATCTGATTGAAACTTGCCAGGAATATTGCCGGGGACCGAGATTGTGCCTTTTCGAGATTTGATGTTCAATGCGGGACGACGGGTTCCCAATATACGGCCATTTATCTGTCGACCAATGAAAGACACGGTGCTATGACATCACGAATGACGTCACAATTAATGTTTATTATTTTTTAGCACGATTGACGGTCCGATCTGATTGAAACTTGCCAGGTATATTGCTGGGTCCGCGGATGTGCCTTTCAAGTTGAATATTAATCGGACGAGCGGTTCCCAAGTTACGGCATTTTCTGTCGACCAATGACAAGACACGGGCTATGACATCACGAATGACGTCACAATTAATGTTTATTTATTTTATTTATTTTGCACGATGCGGTCCGATCTGATTGAACTGTCCAGGTATATTGCGTGGGACCCGCGGATGTGCTTTTCAAGGTTGATTATTATCGGACGAGCCGGTTCCCAAGTTACGACCATTTTATTGTTTTTTCAGTGTGAAAAGGTGTATATATGGCAGCTGAAGTGTCGTTCCACTTATCAACTTATCATGCCATTTTTTCTCAGAAAATGATAACAGCATATTAATGTAATAATAATAATAGCCCAATAATTGGCAGTAATAAAAAGAATAACGTGATACATATGAACCAAGTCTGTCAACAATAGACACTATATATTGTCTGTCAACCAGACAGGACACGGTGCATGACGTCACGAATGACATCACATGCTTCCTCTTTTTTTTTTCTTTGATATGATGTCACAATTGACTCTGGGACCTGAAGTAGTGCCTTTCAAGGTTGTATCGTTCTTCATTCCGTTTCAGCTGTTTTTTTCCTGTCGTGCCTGAGTATGTGCCTCAGGTCCCAGTTTGAAGGGGTTTGATATCGTTGTGATTTGATATCTCTTTTGATTTGATTCTTATGTATTTTGATTACTGTGTTCTAATAATTTCTCGATTTCTTAGCATTTATAAATATACACAATGCCCAATCCAGTCATCATTTACGAGAACGAAGGAACGGCCTGTGTGTGTGTTTTAAAAATTTTTGTTGCATTTTTGTTTGCACTATACGGCCACGCACTAGAAGCTAGCACGTGATTCGGGCACACGAGAGCGAAGGAACGGCCTGTGTGGTTGTTGTTTCTGGCACACGGTTTAAAAGTTTTTTTTATGGGCCCGCCCTAGTAATAATCATGATTATTCAAACACACAGACCTCATCACTTACATGGTGACAGCCCACTGAGCTATTGAGTTTTCAGACATCCTCATAATTTTCTCACACTAATACTGCAAGCTTTGTAATGGCCGATTTATGTGCTGACACCTTGTGTGTCGGTGTTTTAAACATAAACTTCATATATAGAAGTATAAAAACAGGAAGAAATTCCTGCGAGGGACTAATGTGAAAAAATTCTGAAAAAAAAAATATGATAATTGAGCCTAATGAGAGTTTTTAATGGCAAATTTTGTGGAATTCAGCTGCAAAACATAAGGATACATACACAGTAGCAACACTGATGCCAGAGAACATAAGTAACACGCATACCTTGCTGAACTCACATGCATGCATTGAGAGCAAACCCATATAACCGTGCAGTGTAACATATCTCTACGAGAGATCTCGTATGTATTGATACAAACCAGCAGATGGATGCAGACAGTTTATTTACACAGTTCAATCTCTGATGCACTGGCAAGCCTCGTTGCATTGTGCTGTCTCGCTGTGTTGGTTGGAGATTGAAAGGCTTGGACCCTGACAAATGATTGCAGAACAATTGCCAGAGAACCGTTTGTGGCTTTACAACTGTGCCTGGAGGCCGGAGATCGGCCCTGGCAAAGCTCTCAAAACTTTAGAACCGATATGGCTGGCTTCTTGAAGAGTTTTTGTTTTCTTCTCCTTCTTTAATTGCTCCCTCTTCACGGATACTTGTAGCTTTCACCCTTGTTTGCGCATTTGTTTTGAAATAACCAAGTGAATGTTGTAAATTAGGAAATGCTTGACGTTGGTTTTTTTGCTGCAGTTGATTAGGCCCAGTTCACTTGAAGGAGTTTTTTTGTACAAGTTCACTTCGTATTGCTAGCCTATTAAACCTTCAAATCGGCAATCGTCCGATGCTGATGTCTATGCTCTGACGCAGAAAATAAAAAACTGGACCTTCAAACTCAAGTTCTGATACGTGACCTCTCGTAGTTGACCTTTTATAGCTTACTGCTTTGCTAATGGGAACGAAGCTGAAGAGTCGTTATTTTTCAACACAATGCAAGCGAATAAGAATATAATTAAGCTATTAATGCTTGTGACAATTTTTTGTTAATGGCTCAGAGTCACAGCTCCACCCGGTATCTCCGAAGCCCTCGAAACAAAGACAGTGTGTCCAAGGGGGCAGTCACACCATGAGTCAAGAACTCACATCCGACATGGCAGTTCAAGAGAAAGGGCCATCGAGCTGTCTGGCATCTCGCACCATCAGTGACGAACCATAATGAGTTTATAAAGAATTTCTTTCAACCAGTCACCCCTGCTGTGCATATAAATGACAAAAAAAACTTTCATTTCTTCACTTCCTGTATTGCAACTTACTGAGATTAAATCATGATTTGTCGTGCCAATTAGCGATACTTTCAAAATGTTCTCATTGAAAGATTTGTAAGTTTTGGACTGTGGGTTCACATCGTTGCTGAGTGTGGCTTTGCCACTGATACAGTTCCCCTTGTAGACTTTTGAAGGAATTTGGACTTTGTTCCTGGTTCTGGCAATAACTCAGCAACTCTTCAAGAAGGACACTGTGTGATCTTCAACAACCACCAACGAACTACATGATACAGGATTCCCAGTTCAATGCCCATCTAAGGGATGGCACACGCCGATGCCTTGCCCTTCCTGCAAAACTATGTGCACATCACTCTCGGCTATCCTACCAGCTGATAATTACAAAAATATAGCTATTCCAGTTATTGAATGAATTTCACATTTCCTATTCCAGCAATGATATTTCCAACAGTTATAAGAAAGCTTGCCAAGTGATTACACTTTTTTTTTTTTTACATTAGTCATACCAGACTGCCCGGAAGTGGTGGTTCAATAATGGCCATGTTGGATTAGTCTGTAGGATAGAACTGGGTTTTGTTTGTCCAACTATAAGCTTACAATACGTGGCAATCACAATCAAGTCAATTATCTCTCCCATATGTTGGCCTGCTTTGTATCGAGCCCACAACCTAATCGCTTGCAAATTCCTACCACAATCGCCTCCCTCTCCTCCCCCCCCCCCCCCCCCTCGATAGTTTCAGGAAAAGCAAAGACAGCCAAAAATGGTGGCACTCCATGAGGAAGGATGGTGGTGGGGAGCAATGAGTACCATTGAAGAAGAGCCAATTTAGCAAATTCCCTTCAGCAATATTGTCCCAATGACCTTGGTGGCAGACTTTAAATTGCTGCTAATGTGACAAAGAGCAGCTTGTGTGGAGCCAAGTCGCCGTGGTTGAACATGTGAGCCAGTGCAGGGGTCGCTCATAAGCCAGCGTCATGTGCTCTCCGCTCTCTCTCTCTCTCTCTCTCTCTCTCTCTCTCTCTCTCTCTCGCTTTCATAATGTTCTCTTGTGAGCCTTGCTGTACTGCATGCCGTGCAGCCTTGTTAAGATTGCTGATGCAATAAGCACAGGTCACTGTTGCGATTATACATGAGCTTACACCAAGTGGGGTCACGTGGCAAGTTCATTTTAGCCATAAATGCGAAAGTTTTATTTTTCTTTGTTAAAAAATCTTAAAGGAATCCAGGCAGGAAGCGTACCTTGTTTTCTGTGCCCGAGATTGAACTTGTAATTCATTTCGTTGCAGACGTAAGTCAACTGACGTCACAGTGTTTGGGGCTTTGTCTCGATATGCTCACTTTGTGATCATGGGATTGATTTCCTTGGGGAGAGGAGGGGTGTGCTTGATAAAAGGTAAAATTAATCTGGGAAATGAGCATGACCGCGGTTATAATGATGTGTTCACATGGTTTGTGTTTGTCATTCGGTGCTTTTTATTCTCTCGTTTATGAAATGTAGTATTAAAGTTTACAGTAATTATGGTGATACAGTGCAGATGGGCTCACAGCACTTTACTCATTCTCTTTGTTATTTGCAAAATGGTATTTGAGTAGATTAGGCCGTCCAAGCAGTTTGTGTGAATACTAATAACTTTAATTCCTACACTTATACACACAAAGCCCGTACAGACCACTGTGTGCTTCTGTCGGGCCTGTTTCTCGACATAATAAATAACCACTTTATCAAACTCCAATATGTATTGTGACTTGCCAAATTACGCACACGTACTTATTAAAACTCTCTTGGCCGGGCACCTTTTGGTGCCTTGTGACGATATGCATTTTAAATGAAATATTTCTTTCCAAATAAACAATATTATGACAATAATAAGCAAAATATAAAGTGTCTTGCAAGCTAATAAATAGTTTATTATTATATAATAAAAATACTTCTTTTGTTCGTTTTTTTAACAATATCACACATTATGATTAAAGCATGCCTGGTGTTGCTTTAATGGTTATGGTGGTGGGCTTTGGATCCTAGGATACTGAGTTCAAATCCCACTTTTCTGTTGAATTAATACCATGTGGGGTTTACTCTGCCTGTCATCCTTCTGAGGTTGGCAAAATGAGTGCCAGCTTGCTGGTATACTGTGTCGGAGTGGTGACCCCTCCAGGAGTGTGCCCAATAGCCAAGGAGACTGCTTAAGCAACACCAACTCTCTGCACAGAGTATGGTCCCAATGGATGGATGGATGGTTTAAAGCAAAAATTTTAGGGAATATTATGATAATAGGATAATCACTACTTTTCTATGTGTAATGTAACTTTATAAACCTTCACCGGAGCAATATTTTCATTTGAAATTCAGATAAGATGAGCATATAAGACCCGTCGCTTCATTGATGGAAGTGTGCTGCTTTTGTCGACATTTTAGATTTTTGCCTCTTGCTTTGAGAAATATTACAGTATATTATTTTGTGTGCTCCTCCTGAGTCCATCGTTCTTTATTGTAAAGGGATCCTGCTGCCGTATAAAAAAAACAATATTACAGTTGGAACCGCGACATTAAGCTCCAAGCCGAGCGCTGATATTTATTAAGTGCAGAACAAAGCTATGGACCACTCACCACGAGCAACTGTGCATGGAAGTATAATTGGACTAACTTTACATACCTCATCAGTACTGTTTCATTCTTCAACCGAAGAGATTGAGTCAATGCAGCACAGCAGTCAACCTCACATTCATAGTTTTCATAGCAAAATATGTAGATGGGAAAATCTTAAAGGCCTCATATCATGTTGAATTAACAGTAATGTGACACTTTTTCTCAATTTATAATCAGCTTAACAACAAACATCCATAAAATTCAAACAAGTAAATATTCACAAATTTCATTTATTAACCTCCGCCATCTTCGAAGATGGATGGAGGTTACTGTTTTCACCCCTTTCTGTTTGTTACTTACGAATCTAAAGATTTCGTAAGTATATTGATGACTACCGTTTCTGTTTGTTTGTGTGTTTGTTTGTTTGTTTGTAGGCACGATAACTCGAGAACGGAAGAAGCTACCAATGTCAAATTACACCACGTGATTCAGGAGGTGATGGCTAGTGCTGATTAGATTTTGGTCAAAATCGGTCAACGGTCAAGGTCACGGTGAGGTCAAACATTCGATTTTGATGTTTGGTACAGAATCATCGTAGAAACTTTCTGGTTTGCGTCGCTACCTTCTCTAGAGACAGCTTTTATTAGACAAGGTCAGAGTCAAGTTGACGATTTTGTAAGTACCAGTCTATGACTGCTTGTTTGTTTGTTTGTTTGTTTGTGTGTTTGTTTGTTTGTGAACATATTACGGAAAAACTCCTTGACGGATTTCGACGAAACTTGGTGGGGGGTTAGGCATGGTCCAAGGATCATGCCATTAAATTTTGGACTTGGTCCCCTCCCCCCCCCCCCCAAAAAAAATTGTTTGAGAAAAAAAATTTTTTTTTGCATTTCTACATGTTTTAAGTGATTTCCAACCCCCCCCCCAAAAAAAAATTAGATAAATTTTTTTTTTTGCATTTCTACATATTTTAAATGATTTCCACCCCCCCCAAAAAAAAATTGTTAGAGAAAAAAATATATATTTTTTGCATTTCTACATGTTTTTAAGTGATTTCCAACCCCCCCAAAAAAATTGTTACCCCCCCCCCCCTCACCAAAAAAATTGTTAGAGAAAAAATTTTTTTTTTTTTTGCATTTCTACATGTTTTAGCTCTGGTGTTGGCGTAGTGGTTAGGGTATAGCAGCTTGGGATCCAAAAATCCTGAGTTCAAGCCCCGTTGGCCGCTTGAATTAATACACAACCAGGAGGTTGACTCAGCCTGTCATCCTTCCAAGGTCGGCGAAGTGAGTACCAGTGTACTGGCCCGGTGTATGCCCCGGTTAAAAATAGGTGTACCATATCCCTGTGTCGCAAGAAGCGACCAGGGTTGCGTCAGGAAGGGCATCCGGCATAAAACCTGTGCCAAATCATTATGCGGATCATACGGATGATCCGCTGTGGCGACCCCTAACGGGAGCAGCCGAAAGAAGAAGAAGAAGAAGAAGAAGAAGACATGTTTTAAGTGATTTCCAACCCCCCAAAAAATTTAGAGAAAAAATTTTTTTTTTTACATTTCTACATGTTTAAGTGATTTCCAACCCCCCCCCCCCCCCCAAAAAAAAATTGGAATAGAAAAAAAAAAAATGCAACTTTTTTTTCAACAAAATTTCGATTTTCTTTTTTTTCCATTTCTACATGTTTTAAGTGATTTCCAACCCCCCCCCCCCACCAAAAAAAAATGTTGGAGAAAGAACTATAACTGTCAGCACTGTTGACATCATATTAATGAATAAGATATAAGGTTCAGCTTGAGTGACCCAGCAGTATTGGCGGTGGAGGTTTTGCACTCTCCCGAGTGCTCCCCCTCTAGTTTTAATATGGGAATGCATGCACCACACCAAAACTTTAAATCACATCTATTTTCATACTTATTGCTTGGGTAGTTCCATTATACTGTATATGCACACACGTATTGTTTTACAGTTAAAAAGGTACTTCTGGCTTAAGTTGCAATCCAGTGAGCAGAGCCTGTGAAAGACAGAACAATTCACTGAAAACAAGCATTGTCAGCTCCTACACTAGTTCACAGGACAACCAGTCAAGTTGAAAAAAATTTTTGTTAGCAATACCATTCCCTTACTTGGAAATCAATCCATGGATACATATCTGGCAACTTGTATCATATGGCATAAATATGAAATATTACCTCTTCACTGGAAAGGTGACCCTTCCCAGCAAAAATGCTACAGTTAGAACTATCGTATATGAAAGTTGTACTCTCATACACTATCGTTGTTAACGGGTCCTACTGCAGTAGCCTGCAGAGAATTACTGCAGGAAAGGAATGATATTTTCGCCTGGGTGAACATGTCTTACGTAAGCAATTGGTGCAAAGGTTCTGACCAATATGGGTTGCCTGCCATACATCCACCCTATTTCGGCATCCATTACACAGCTTATGGGGATTTCGGCAGCCGGAAAATAAGACTAAACATTTTAACTATAAAAATCTTATTTCCCAGCTGTCAAAATCCTCATAAACTGTGTAATGGATGCCTAAGTAGGGTGCATGTGGGGCAGGCACCCCACTATGGTCAGAGCCCTTGCAGCATTTGCTAGTATGAGACATGGGTTCAGGGTCACCATTCCAGTAAAGAGCAATTGATTTGTATTCGTATTGTGGTGGTCTCCCTGAAGGACAGGATCAGTACTGCCAAAGCAGTTTCTTGGCAAGGCATATACTGGGTGGTTTGCCATTGCCTTCCCAGCAGTAGTTATGGCAGGAATTTGTAATTTGTTCAGGGTGCCGGCAATACCTCGCTTTGCCATTGCCTTCCCAGCAGTAGTTATGGCAGGAATTTGTAACTTGTTCAGGGTGTCGGTGATTCCTCGCTTACTGTTTGTGAAGGACACTGTAGGATCTTTAACGTCTGCTAACTAATGCTGGCAGACGGGACACCAGTTTAACATCCATCTGAGGGATGGCACACAAATTGATGAATCACTCTGCCTGTGAAACACCAGGATGGCAGTTTTTCGATGGGTCCGGATTCAAACCCAGACAAGACAGCTGAGAAACGAGTGTGCATATTTGTCAGCCATCCTGTTAGCCCAGTAAAAAGATACAATTTGATATTTATGCCATTTGCTACAATTTGCCAGTTTAACTATTGTGCGGAATATACTCCGTCTGAGGAGTGGACCCAGCATTGCATGTCCATGCATTCTAGACCTTTGGATAACAATGCATGTTTGGTGCTCGGTTGACCACGAGCTTCAGCCTTCGAGGTGTGGTGCATGTGTACGCGCTTGGAACACACTTGTTTGACTGTGTTCTTTGGCTCTGGGGCCAAGGTGCACGTCCCAAGCTCTTTTAAAATGTTTAGATTTTTAAACTTTTTTATTTTTGGAAAAAAAGGCATTTCCCATAAGTGGAGTGGATCTTTTATTGTACGACCATGCATTCTGGCCCTTTGGGTTGGGATGCATGTGTTTGGTTGACCATGTGCGTCAGCTTTTGTGCTGTAGTGCATGCATATGCTTGTTGGACAGGCTTTGTTGGACTCTGTACTTTGGCTGTGCACCAAGGTGCACGTTCCTAGCTTTGTTATAATGTTTGATTTTTTACCTTCTTTTATAAAATAAAAACAAAACGAGCTGTCACAAGAAGGCCGGTGAACCAGAAACATATCCATGGATCTATTTCCCACGAGACAAGTTGGCATTGTTAAAAAAAAGGTTCACTGGTTCACCTGTGGACTGCAGTGTGATAGCTGACCCTGCTTGTGTACAGTGGGTACTCCAAGATCTTTCGCAAGCTCTGAACACCGCACAATGCATCTTAAGCCGGAAGTACCTTTTTAACCACAAATACCGTATGTCGTGCAATACATGCTCTGGATATTTAATCTTCAGGCCCCTCCTATGGGGTGGGATTATTTTTTTTAACCCCCTCCAAGGGGGGATATTTATTAGAGGGAAGATCTTGATTGTGTGGTGGTTTATAATTTTTGCATCTTTAGCGAACCATTTTGACTCCCCTTGTATCTTCATTACATTGGAAAGTATGTGGTATGGAAAGTGTGTGCAACTTCCATTTTTTATCACATCATGAAGTCATTTATCACATTCACATACCACCATACATGAACTAAATGGAGTCATTGCTACCATCCATTGGCTCATCAGTCACAGCACTTTCAATTGACTCTTCCTGAAAATCAACCTCTTCCACTTCCACATCATTCCTAAACTTTTCCATCACCTCCTTCAACATGGCGTGACCATCTGGACTGCTTACCAAGTGGACAGAACACAACTCAACACAGTTCAAAGAGCACAGACCATCTTGCTCGTGACTGCCTTGCTTCGTTTTATGTATGACAAGCTGTGCCTACCCGTCGCTTCACTGATGGGTTTAACAAATTATAAAAGCAGCATGTTGCGTGTCTATCAGTGAATCTCAATGAGGATATGGCTTCGTAAAAAGGCTAAATGATATGAAGCAAAGAGAGGCTGTGAGTGGGAGGATGTCGAGCTGGGAAGATTTAAGTAGTGGGGTATCTCATAGATCAGTGCTGGGACCATTATTATTCATAATTTACATCAAGGATTTGTACAGTGGGGTGAAGAAACAGCTTTTTCAAAATTTGAAGATGACACAGAGCTTGGAAGTAAGGTAGACAGAAGAGAGAACCATTTTATAGATGGTTTGGAGGGAGAATCATGTTTATTACTCTACGACAGGCAGGAACCCTTTAGAATAAATCATGATGGACACACAGACGGACAGAGACTGCTCTTTTAAGTAAATATATAACTGTAATACATATATATATATATGTACATATATATATATTATATATATCAAATATATATAAATATAAATATATATATAAATATATATCAATATATCAATATATATATATATATATATATATATATATATATATATATATATATAATATACTAATAAAATATATAATTATGTATATAAAAATTATATAAAAAAATATTATATATATATATATATTGTGGGCCGGGGATCGGTGGCGAGAACGACCACTAGGTGGGGAAAGCTTCGCGTCGTCTCCCACAAACTCCGGAATTGTAGGCCGTCGCTCGGATAACTCCGCGAGCCGGTGGGTCGTTTAACCGACCGTGGTCGCCAACATATCAACCGCGTAGCGTAGGGTCTATTTGTCTATAACCAATTTACCTAATTAACTACGCGATTTCGACTATCGGGGAAACCACGCCCTCGGCAAGTCTTGCTCGAACCGGGTCACTCTACCGACTGTGGTGGAGTTCCAACTACCGACTACCAACTCTGGTTCGGATGCAGCCAAGCGGAAACTGCCAAAGCCGTGCCGGCTGGAATTAATGTATAATTATCGGCGTATAAAACCCAGCCTAAACTCAGATCCGAACCATGCTGGACCAATTCAAGAAGGGACAGAAACGGACTGGGAATATTCGACAAATGTTTATTTACAATAAAAAAGACAAAGGCAAGACTTAATGTGAATATGCAAGAAGGAATATTTACAATGAGCAAAAACACTTATTCAGATCTACTTACAAGACGGGCCCACACGCAGACACGCACACAAAATAAAAGAAACCCAGAGTCTTTATTGGACCCTCACAGCCGTAGAGAGACAAGCTGGGGTCAGAGTTCGGTGGTGTACCTGACCGTTGGAGAAGGGTGTGCTCCACGATGCAGCACCTGACAACGTCGTTGGTCCGGTCCCAGTGCACGTAGGGACTCGTGGTTCGTGACGGAGCTCGGGTGGTGAACAATCGGGGTCCACGGAGGGAGGTCAGGGTCGCTCTGTCCTTCCTTAAAACTCCTCGTAGCAGCCACCATGAAACTTCAGAACCCCGTACAGCCACCGTGAACAAAACTGACTGCTTACAGCCACCGTGAAAGCAAATTGACCGGACTCTTTTTACAGAGGGTCTCGGAGATTTATTGGCCTCTCTCCATGGGGAGGGCCCCTTGGCGAAAACGCACCTTGCTGTCCGCCTCTGATTGGACAGGTCCTACGGCCCACCTTTCCGGGGCGGGCCTCGGCCCCTGCCAGGAGACCCAGTTACTCCTCCATGTGGCTTCGCTCTCGACGAGTAACAGTGTCAGCTTCGCGAAGGTCATTGTACAAGAGTTACAACGTTCGTGGGAGCCTAGAACTGGAACCACGAGACCCCCTCTCGGCAAGTCAAGGTGAGCAGCCAGCGGGTGGTGATGGAGCGTGATGGGCCGAAGGGGTCATGCAGATGGGATGGTTGTTAGTGGCTTGTTGGAGGGTTCGTTGGTGTAAAGATTTATATCCTAACTAAAAAGAAATCGCAATGTACGCCTTTGATTCTCCCACTAGACAAAAGGAAGGGGATCTGACTACACACATACTTAACGACATAACTGACTTTTGAGACATCTGTATGTTGAATGAAAAGGTTTCCAGATCCAAGATATATATATATATATATATATATATATATATATATATATATATATATATATATATATATAATATATATATATATATATATATTGGTGGGGCACCCGAGGGAAACCCACAGGCATAGACATGTATGATATTTTGACATCTTGAGTTAGATGCTACACGTAGAGTTTTACAAAATTGGTACTGGCAATTCACCAGATACAGAAATGATGGAATGTACACAATTTGTTTACTTCACTAATATGTGAATACATGTCCATGCACTTCTCCCCCTGCCCCTCTCTCTCACCTCCTCTCACACTCTCACCTCCTCTCACACTCTCCCCGCTTCTCACACTCTCTCTGCTCTTTCCTCTCCTGGCCATCATGACACACACTGCATCGGAGAGAGGACCTTGCACAGGAGAGAGGAGGGAGGCAGGGGTTGGGGTGGGAGAGGGTGTGGAGGGACCTACTTCTGCCTTGACTTGACTTGCGAGTGGGGAGAGGGGGGATGGGAGAGGATCATGTGCATGGAAGAGGAGGGAGGTGGAAGAGGGTGTGGAGGGACTTACTTCTGCCTTGACTTGATTGATTTTGGAGGATGGACTTGATTGACTTGAGAGGATTGACGTGACTTGAGAAGGGGGAGAACCTGCCTTGACTGACTTATGTCATTCATTTTTAGCTCACCAGGAACGTAGTTCTGGTCAGTCCGTCCATCCACATATACTTGGGTCAAGGTGGTTTATCGGAGGATTTCCCCCCAAAAAATATGTATTTGCTTTCTTCTCTGAAACTCTCCACATAATTCCGATGAAACTTCACCCTACCCCTTCATCACCCATGATGTACCAAAGTTTGTTCATGCCATTATAGAATTCCAAATCTAAGGGGGTCGACAGGGAGGTTGCCCCCCAAAATAGGGACAGTATTTGCTTTCTTCTCAGAAACAACACACCCAATTACGATGAAACTTGACCACAACCTTCATCACCCATGATGTACCAAAGATTGTTTGTGGTAGTAAAGAAAATCGGGGTCTCGGGTGGTCTACAGGGGGTGTTGTCCTCCCCGTGATGTACCAAAGTTTGTTCATGACATTAGAAAATCGGGGTAAAAAGTGGTATAAGGGGTGGTTGCCTCCCAAAATTTATTTGTTTTTTTCTCCGAAACTACAAATCAATTTCGATGAAATTTGACCACACCTTCATCACCCATGATGTACTAAAGTTTGTTCTTGACATTAAAAAACTTGTGGTTTCAGGGATTTTACATGGGGGGGGGGGTTGTCCCCAAAATATGTATTTGCTGTCTTCTCTGAAACACACACACAATTTTGATGAAACTTGACCAACAACGTGTAAAAAATATAATGGTTTTCAATGGGAAATAATCTGAGATGGTGCTGAACAGCAGCTGTCTTGAAGACCGAGAGGGAGGAGTGAAATTTAAGAGAGTGTGGAAGGTGATTCCACAAGCGGGAAAAAAGAGGAACAAATGAATGGAGGTGAGCAGTGGCTCTGGATTTAGGCAGTTTCACTAGGAGGGGGTTGCTGGTGGATTGTGTACATCCTGAAGATACTGGGTCGGGGGGGGGGGTGGACAAAGCACGGAGAGGGCAGAGAGTGCAAGACCAGAAAGGAGATTGAAGAAGACATAGAGACCACTGATCTATTGGTGATGGCCCAGTGATAGGCCCAGAGAATCAGCTTCATTGCGAGAGATTCCAATGATCTTGAAGTTTCCATGGCGTCAAGCTGAGCAAAGCGTGATGCAGGAACGCCATCCCAGAGGGGAGAGCTGTATTCCATTGACCTGGAAATAAAAACCTTGTAGGTGGATAGGAGTTCGGGTATGCTTTACTTACAGTAATTGCAACACTATTATTCAAACATACACGAGGAATTAAATTTTTTAATCTACCACCTATTGTATATACATATACTAGAGGGTTATGCTAACACATTGTAAGCAATAACAAACCGTGCTTCCCCATTGTCTCGGGTCGCTCACCTGCATTTATTTATTTTAATTCATTTATATTTTCATTTAGGGATGCTTTCCGACACTGTGATTTTTTTCCCCTGGTATATTGGCTTCGATGTCCGTCGGCACATGAAATTTCAGCTTTCTACGTCACCCGAAAGGTACCGAACATTAATATCAGTCAGTGAGTGGTTAAGAATGAGCTTAATATATTAGATGTCCGTATATGTACAAACAGAAAATTTTATATTATTAAAACACAATATTGTCATCTCTGTTTTTTTTATTATTTTTCTTCATTCGTTTTCAGCATAAAGCTGTGGGGTAGCATCACTGGCTGAGGGCACAGCTGTGCCACTGATGCAATGCCCTCTCCTGGTTACGGCAGGAATTATGGCTTTGGTTTCAGATGCTGGCGATAACTCGCCTATTCTTCATGAAGGACACAATGGAATCTTTATTGTCCACCAACGAATGCTTGCAGACAAGACACACATTTCACGTCCGTCCGAGCGACAACACACACACACACTGATGAATCGTTCTGCTTGTGAAACACCAGGATGACAGTTTATAATTGTGTCGGAATTCAAACCCAGACTAGACAGCTTAGAAACGAGTGTGCCACCTCTAAACCATCTTTCCAGTCCTGTGTTTTATTAGTATAGATAGCCATATATGTGTACTGTATGATCGAGTCATTAAAGAACATAGACATTAAATATATAGAGCCTTTGTAAGGAGTCCAATCGATAAATTAAGAGGATTTAAATGAAGTACAAATGTCCAACAATCTGTAATAACAATCGATGATAATTATTTTTCAGTTTCAGCGCAACATGCATTTGTCCCGAAAAATGATGACGATTCCTTCATTTACTTTTGTCCTGCCTCCAAGCTCGTTTTCTTTTATTGTTTTAGCATTATCAAATGAAAAATATTTCACCATTAAAGTATTAGGAATAATAAAAATAGCTGGTTTCGAGATGCCATGGTAGCAGTATTACAGCCAGTATAAAGCAATCATTTGTGTAATGGCCTCCTGGAATCGGTGAATGATCACTTCAAGGCGGCTTGGCTGTCGTTTTTTTAAGGTGCTGTTCATTCCGTGAAATGTGCATTGCAGAATGCACGTCCTGCCTGATGAGTCCGTGTTTGTGGAGCTGTTGTGCTGTGCTTTATAATGCGTCGTCAAGGATTTATACAGAGTACCATGGTGTAAATCTCAGACTACATAAGGCTTTGCTCATTTTAAAACAGCTCAACCGGAATGGTATGTATATAGATAGTTTATAGGGAGCAAGTACTGGAGGTGTTTAAAAGGTTCTACAACAGAGAACTACCTGTGAAACACCAAGGTGACACCAGCCAGGATGGACCATTTGGGGGATGTTGCAATGTGTCGGCAGAGGGATGCTAGGGGCTAGAGACACAAGCAGTTTCTTGGCAAGGGTTGTACTGGGTGGTTTGCCATTGCCTTCCCAGTGTTGGTTGTCCGTGCTCCATCCTTTAGATATATTGAGTGCAAAGCAAGGAAGCAGAAGGAGGAGCGCCAAGCTTCGATTGAAGGTAGCAAGAATTTGTAGTTTGTTCAGGGTTCCTTTGATGACTCGCTCAACTCATTACAAAAGACATCGTTATGGAACCAATGCAAGCAGTCGGGTCAACCAGCTTAATGTCCATCCGATCAGAGACGGCACACGGATTGATGCCTCACCCTACATGCCAAACACCGGGGTGACAGTTTACAGCTGGGTCTGGATTTGAACCAAGGCAAGTGATTTCAGAGGTCAGTGTGCATACATCCAGCTAGGCTGTCCTACCAGCCCTGGACGTACATACAAGTAACATTATCATTTTTGTACAATATGTTATCACCGTTATATACCCTGATGTATGAATATCATCAGAGTTGGATTTTCTCGTGGCTTGACAGTTGTAGTTGGTAAATCAGTTCAGTAAGTAACAGCACAGAAGTTGTGCAGGAAACTACAGAAAAATTTAATGGATAGCTTTCAGCTGGAGGTTTAAAATTCCCAGCGGAGCAGAAAATCCGATCAAAATCTCTCCATCCATCTTCATGAGAATGATAAGTGTGTGTGTGTGTGTGTGTGTGTGTGTCCTTTGCTGAGCAGACACCGTGCTGTTGTTATAGAACATGTCTCACGAACATAACTCAACATTCAGTGCAAACCTATCAAGGATTTGTCCAAATGAATTTCCATGCTATAAAGCGCATCCAGTAAATCGCACGCACTGTCAGAAGCCACAGTGAGGTTTCACATTTGTGTTCATGTTGCTAATCACACTTCATTCTCTGTCCTCAGTGATTTGTTTCTTGTCAGATCATATTGGCCGAAAAGTCAGGTTGGGGATCGTGGTGCATGAGAACGGTCTCCTGAGCTCATCAGAAAACATTGAGTTGGAATGATGTTGGTTTTGTCCCCGTTGGGTACTCACTGTGGGATCCGCTTGGGTCTTTTGAGCTGACGGTTTAGTGTCGGCATCCAAAAAGGTATGTAACGCAGACCGTAGAGACCACCTTTTTTTTTTATTATTAAATAAGCAGATATGGCAGAATTTTTAACCTCCGTTCTCCCCCCCATTCCCCCACCCTTTATGCACCCCCCCTCCCCCCAATCATCTTACCCAAACTCCCTCCTCATTCATAAGTTGAATTTGAATTTTTCTCCATGATTTTAAGAGCACACTGTCAGCACAGTCTCTGCCATTATTAAAACTTTAAAACAGCACAGAACCATGAAATTATACTCACCTGGATGATGTGGAGCTCTCTGAAGATAACTGTTAATCTGTTTCATGGTGAACAAGACCATTGCCACCTGCACCACGAAGGTGGACGCAAGTTCGGTTTTCACCCGTGTCTGTTTGTTACTTTTTACTTGGTTACTTGTCGAAAAAAATTTTTTGGCAAAGTATGTTGTCTGCCTGTTTGTCTGTTTGTCACAAGATTTTTGGCCACAGTTTTCAAGCAATCGATCTGAATTATTTTGTGTGTGTGTGTAGGTGACCGGCCAAGCACAGCAACGCTTAATTTTGGTGAAGATCCGGATCCTTTCTTAATGATCCTTCACCGTTGAGAGACGGGGCCAAAAACTATATTTAGCACAAATCTCAAAAAGTTATGGACGGATTCACACAAAACTTGGTGGACAGGTTGGGAGTGCCAGGAGGAAGAATCGATTCAATTTTGGTGAAGATCCGAATCTAGATCTGGAAACGAGAATTATTTAATTTTTAACTGATTCTTCACCATTGAGAGACGGGGATAAGAAGGATATTTAGCACAATATCTCACAACGTTATGGACGGATTCGGATGAAACTTGGTGGACAGGTTGGGTGTGTGACAAAGACTAATTGATTCGATTTTTGTGAATATCTGAATCCGGATCTTGATTCGAGAATTTTTCAAGTGATTCTTCACCACAACCACCAATTATTTTTGAGGTCGACATCGACCAAAAGGTCAACATCGGCTGAATTTGTACAATTTTCATCCGATTGACTTGAAATTTGAAGAGGAGTTGCATATTTGGTCATTGAAGTCAACCACCAATTGTTTTTAGGTCAACTTTGTTTTATGGATTTTGCAAGTATCGTGCTCTGCACGACATCTTCAGCTTGTTTGTTTGTTTTTCTATTTGTTTGTCAGCACAGAACTTTAGTTTTTTTCTCCGCATCCGCTTGTCGGATTCAGACAAAATTTTCACCATAGGAGCAACGAACTCCAATGTGGAATGTTAACTGACCCTGATAATTATGACGTCATAGGTCACGTGGTATGGCAGCCATGTTGGAAAAATGGAAAAACTTTGGACCTCTCGCTGAAACCCACCAAGGAAAAAAATTGAATCTTGGCACATAGCAAGTACTCCTCATGGGGAATAAGTGTGATTTTTTTTATGACATCACATAAGTTTTGCTTTCATTTATATCATTAATTGCATAAGTCGTATGCTACATCTGATCTGTATAAAAAAAATTTGAGGGTCATCTCAGGATAAAATGGTCCACAGAAAAAAAATTGATGATGTCATTGGTCACGTGATTTGGCAACCATATTGTTTTTATTTTTTTTAAACCTTCAAAAATCTTCTTCTCTGAAGTGGCTGAACAGACCGAGGAGAAACTTTACAAGTATGACAGTCAATTCATGAGGAACAAAAGGTTCACACATATGATGTCATAGGTCACATGGTTTGGCAGCCATATTGGATTTACCCTAAAACCTAAAAAAAAATCCTCTTCTCCAGAACGGCTGGACAGATCGAAGGGAAACTTCACACAAATGTTCCCCAAGCCATGGGTGTACAAGTTTGTTGAGAATAATTGATCGGTCACATGATTTGGTAGTCATATTGAATTTAAGAAATATATTAAATGTTTTCTCTGGAACCACTTAATCAATCGATGTGAAACTTCACAATTATGATGGAGCCATGATGGGGAATACATGTTTTAAATTTCTAATTGATCGGACACATAGTCTGGCAGCCAGAATTATTTAATATTTTGACCTGGGTTCTTTTTTTATTTTTGAATAAGGCTCACTTGGCTGTGCCTGGATGGGTATGAGGGTAGAAGAGCAGCTGAAAGGTGAATCCTATCCAGGTTCCTCCTCATGACTTCATCTTTGCTTTTTGCTTGTTTGCGTGCCTTCCCGATTAATCCAATGCAGGACTGTACCTGTTTGGTCTTCCCTTTGATTTGAATTTTTTTTTTTTGTTGTACAATATCAAGCTCAATAGGAGCAAAAATTTGAATTAATTTTAATCCCATCCTAAATTTAATTGAATAAAAATAAAATGTTGGGTCAGGGTCAGGTGTCCAATCAAAGCGGGATGTCTTGGTACCCGGTCATCACTGCCAGCCAAAGTTTTATAAAAGTGGCAGTTCTAGTTCTCTCTTATTATTAATTACGTAACACACCAGTACACAAACGCCTCACAAAATACACCACACAAAACAAGTCCTCGTGAGGGTCTGCAATCTATGATTGCTCTTGGTCTTGGTGAAAGTGCAAAAGCACCCCAAACTCCAATTCAATAAACATCAGAATGATTCACAAACACAGAATCATTCAATTAAATTAATTTTCTTTCATAAAAGCATTGCTTACTTGGCCAGGCTATAATGTCACAACAATAAAATATGTGCATTCCATGCTTATAATACACTGCTATCTGTTGAACACAGAAATTATAATTTAAATGTCTTGTTAATGTATAAAGGTCTTAAAAACGTGTTATCAGGCCTCCCGAGTTACATAAGTAAACGATTTTAGTTTCATTTACAATTATTGATCTAAGGCTCCTTACAAGCTGTCTTGTATTGATCTGCGTCGGTGGACAGGTAGAACAGTGGATGAAATTAACAAGACGTTGAATGAGTTATGCTAATCACCATGAGAACCAAGGAGAAGCTTTTGGGGCATAACCCTTCCTCTTTTGCTCCGACAAAGGGTTGACACCTGAAACGTCAACTTCTTCTTGCTTTCCAGTGTGATTAGAATTCCTTCGTAAACATTTTGTTGATTCCATCCACTGATTGATAATTTCTAAATATATTCTAAATCGCAGATTTGACAAAGATTTAATATGATAATCTTCTTCTTCTTTAAAGTCCACCATTTTCCCACCTTTCTTGCGCCGTTGGCTGGGGGAAGCTTGGCCGAGTCTTCAGGAACCAGTTGGCCAGGCCTGACGTTTGACTTGTTAGGTCAGGAAATTCGCCAGGGTGCTAGCGATAGCTTGCCTACTCTTCATGAAGGACAGCATGAGATCTTTAACGTCCAACAAAAGAATGCTGGCTGACGGGACACCGGTTTAACGTCCACTCGAGGAACGGAACACACATTGATGAATCATCTTGCCTGTGAAACATTGGGCTTACAGTTTAAAGC
>CM068953.1:139303148-139307712 GCA_035128595.1 Eptatretus atami | reverse complement strand
ACACACACACACACACACACACACACACACACACACACCTATTTTCTAGTCCTTTTTGGGGTTTTTTTTCCATTTGTGGCATTACCTTTGAGAGGTGATTCAGTCTCATCCTCCCTCCTGGGTTTCCAGTTGGAGGTGCACCACTCCTGTTTTCCGCCCTTCCTACCGGTGATATTTTCTACCCTCATAAACCATACCAAACCCATTTCTCTGACTTGCAGGTTACTGTGACTCTCTCCTCCACCCCACCCTTTTCCTTGCTCTCTTCTTTTTTCTTTCCTTCATTGTCTTGCATCCAACTGTCAGCTCATTGCCTTTTTACCCTTTGTCACATCACTCTTCCATGAGCCTAGATGTTGTATAAAAATAATAATTCAAGAAAAAAAAATAGCGAGAAAAAAGTGCCGGACATGCGAGTCATGAGATGCAAATATCTTACAGAGATCTGTGCACCATGTGATTAAGAAAAGGTCATTGTGTACTTGTGGCAAGGCATGTTCCAAGTGTACAGAATACAAAGTGCTGAAGACAAAACAAAACAAAAAAATACGTGGAAAACCTACCCGAGTTATAATCTGAAGATCTGACAAAGGAAATAAAAATTATGTAAACATTTGTTAATATATTATTGCAATGGTGTCATCGAGTTAAGGTGAATGCAAAAGAAAGTATTCAATGAACAGACAATGATGCTTCAATTGAAAAGGCAACCAAAACAAGAAGGCATGAGGGTTAATTTATTCTTCTTTCGGCAAACAAAGTTTGTAATAAAATCCCGGAGTATATCCCTTGGCTTTACTTTACATCCTTTACTGATCACCGAGAGCCAAGGTTATATGTTACAACTAATAATGCCTTATAACCTTTATGAGGGATGTAATTTATGATGAACAGTAGAAATGCAATTTGGAGAGTCTCAAAAAGTTATGCTGTGATTCAATTCCAGATTACTCAATGTAATGGAAACATTAAAACCACAACCTAACCTTTCTTCAGAGGAATGAAACAATACTTCATATCAACCAACTAATGAGCTATTACAATTACTCTTATAAACAATTTTCCCCTAAATATACAATCTCTGAGCTTCAACAATTCTTATTGTCAATAGCATCAATAAAAGTAGCGACTTATAACAATGTCGTTCATTCAGTGCCAAGATTAGACAGAAAGTTTTGTTCACCGTTTGAAAGTTATATTTTGATATGGACTTGGAATGGTGGGTATTGTCTCTGTTTTCAGCTTTAGTTGTACTTTTTGTAAGAAAGATGCGTCTTTAATAAGACCTCCAAAAAAGAGGATACCCATTCCATCAGGGTATTGTGCTTCCAAATAAAGTATACTTTCTCTCTGGTAAGCCAGATGCTTCCATTGAGCGGTTACTCGCCATTTTACAGCTGTGCGATAGAAATCAATGCATTCGTTTCAGGTTTGAAAGCACTGGATGCACATCACCTGAGTTGTCCACCATTAAGGAGAGTCTGAGCATCTGGCGTTGGTTATTCACTCCTGCCTTTCTTTTACCCCAGTATAAACTAAATACAAATTACAATATTTCTGAGGGGTTGTTCATATTTGAACTTGAGGAACACTAGACTTTGTTAAGGCTAGTGTCGGTCTGAATCACTGGAAAATTCAAAGGATAGGTTGTTTTTTATCAACTGATGGTTGGCATAGACATGCAAACTGCTGTGGGAAGCAAAGTGAAACTGACGTTACAGGCGTTAGCCATTGTTCAGATCAAGAGGTGCAAACTCCACTCTTGGGTGACTGACTTCCTTCAGTCTCAGAGCAAATGAGTGGTTCTCAGCGGAATCCTTTCATCTGCTCTCACTGTCAAGGCTGGAGTGCCCCAAGGCAGTGTTCTGGGCCCAGTCCTTTTCCTAATCTTCATCAATGATCTCTCTAAATCTCTGGAAAATCCTCTTTATCTATTTACTAATGACTCCACCCTCTGCTGTGACATCCCTCATTCTTCAGATACACAGCCTCTTCCATCTCTTCAAACCTTGACAAAATCACAAACTGGTCAAACACTTGGAATATTTTTTTCAATCCTGACAAATCTCACACAATATCTCTATATATAGAGTACCCAAAAAAAATATATATATATATCCAAAAGCTCCATATACCAAACTCTCCCTTCTACTTTCTTAACAACAATCTCCAAGAAGTTCAGTTACTCAAACTCCTTGGTCTCACTCTCAGCCATGATCATTCTTGGGCAAATCACATTTCAGAGTTGGCCTCTGAAGCCAGTCACCGACTTGGCGTCCTCCATCGTACAAAGTCCTTCCTTGGCAGACCTGAACTCTCATCCACCTACAGACCTTCATTCATAGCTTGATGGAATACTGCTCTCCCCACTGGCTTGACACCCATGCCTCACACTTTCCTCAGCTTTATGCGATGGAAACAAAGGCCTTCAAGATAAATGGCATTTGTCCTTCCTGAGAATTTGCTCCTGTATCCATCTTATCCAACCCCTGCATTATCTCCTACCCCTCATCCTGAAACCTGCATCCCTTGTTATCCTTTTCCGTATATTTTGCCCCTCAGCCCTGCTATTAGCATTTTCCCCTACTCTTTAAATAGTCTCCGATGACCCAAAAGTCCCAAAAAGTTCCCGAGAACCCAAAAGCCCCAAAAGTTCCTGACAATCCAAAGGCCCAAAAGTTCCCAGGAACCCAAAAGTCCCAAAAAGTCCATGAGGGCCCAAAAGTTCCGGAGGATCCAAAAGTCCCAAAAGTTACCAAGGACCCAAAAGTCCCAAAGACCCCTAAGACTGTAGATCCTGTTGACCATTTAAGACTCGACTATACTACAAAAAATCCATTAGAATTCCCATGTTTTAAACGTATGTCATGTTAAGGTATATAAAGCAGCTTCATACGTCCTTCAACCATGGCATGGCATTCTAATTCCAAAATGGAGAATTGCGTATTCAGCCTGTGGGTTGTTCAGATGGCAGAGCACTGGTATGGTTTTCCAGAGGACCTGGGTTCGATTCCTGGTCTGGGATTGTAATTTTTCCCACATATACATATGATAATAAGAATAGTAGTATCATATAGCAATAATAATAATAATAATAATAACAAACATATGCCTGCGATGGCCCCAAGCACATCTGGGCTTCGTGAAAGGCAAGCTAATGCTGAAGCAGCACAGCAGGCAGATATGCAACAAGGCTGTGAAAATCAATTAAAATTTGGCCCATCGGACCAATGGGCCCACGAGTTATACAAAAAAAGTGCGTTTGTGTGCTCCTTCTTTAGCAAAAGGATTTTTCCATCAGTGGAAAAGGTTTCACCCAACACGATTGGCTGCACAGTTTGGTGATGAATGCCTGTAAAGGACACCGACAAACTTAACTCATGCAGATCATTTGAATATGGAAGTGAATATGTACAGCATGAACCATGCGCTACAAGACTGGCCAAGTTGATAAACAACACAAACATCAAGCGCGTTAAGAACCTCACTTTGTCTGATTGAAGAGCATCTGTTCATCATATCAGTGTGAGAGTGAACATTAGTGTTGGTAGAATAGAGAAGGGCAAGTTGCTCTTCTCTCTCTGAAAGTACAAGTTCAAATTATTTGAGATATGTTTAGATATGTGATTATCCCTGAATATCTGCTACAGAGGGCTCTATGGCTGATGGTGTAGCGGGCAATTTTAAATAAGAAAAATGCTCAGCATACCGAACAGGGTTGCACATGAAGAGGAGGGAGGGAGAATTTTGCTCCACCTTTTGGTAGTGTTACAGTCCGTAATTCATGATAAATTAGTTGTAGTTATAAAAGATACTTTGACGTTAAATTATAACCACTCATATATTGCAATATTTATTAACTATCATGGACAGGATGCAAAAACTGTGAATCATTCATTGGGTTTGAAAGTCTTGTGAAAGATGTTCCAATTAATGACATTGATTTGTTATATGCGCCATTCATAATTTCATGAGTGAAATATTCCATTAGCAAGCAGCATGCTCACCGCTCAAGTGAGCACTTCAACAGAACGGAGTGCTCGACATTGCTTGACAACATGGCGACCTCTAATCTAAACAGTGCTATCCATCCATCCATTGGGACCATAGTCTGTGCAGAGCGTTGGTGCTGCCTAAACAGTCTCCTTGGCTATTGGGCACAATCCTGGATGGGTCGCCACTCCAACACCCTATACCAGCATGCTGGCACTCATTTTTGCCAACCTCGGAAGGATGGTAGGCAGAGTCAACCACAACTGGTATTAATTCAACTGCTGAGTGGGATTTGAACTCAGGATCCTAGGATCTCAAGCCCACCACTCCAACCATTAAACAACACCAGGCATAAACAGTGCTAAAGTGGGACTCAAACAAATGCTGTCCGGGCTGTCGTTTTCAGTGTTACTTGATCCTCTTGTGACAACTACTTCCTCAAACTAGAGAATTCATAGAACACATTACCCTGTGCATTACCCATAAAACACATTACATTGAGAAACAAGGACATGGGCGGGGTCTACGAACCTCACATTTGATTGGGCGTGATGACGTAAAATGCTGTGGT
>CM068953.1:139290648-139298148 GCA_035128595.1 Eptatretus atami | reverse complement strand
TCGCAACACACCGTCTCCACAGTCTGTACCTATGTACCAAATATGAGACGTAAAATTGAAAACTTTGGGAGTTAAGTGCGGACAGGAACGGATGGAAAACAGCATCCTGGTTGCCATGGCAACCACTTTAGATGACGACGTATGTCACTACACACCGTCTCCACAGTCTGTACCTATGTACAAATATGAAACGTGAAAGTTGAAAACTTTGGGAGTTAGTGTGCGGACAGGAACGGACGGACGGACGGACGGACGGACGGACAGACACCGGTATCAATAACGCCCCGATATATATATATCGGGCGTATAAAAAATAGTGTGGTAGATATAAACATTAGAAAGGAAAAAATAACTTGCACACAAAAACTTTAACATTTTCACGCTCACTGCTCATGCTGACGCTGACGCTCATGCCGGGGGCATCGCTATAGCTCTCTGTTCTTCGAACAGGCAAGCTAAAAAGTAGATAAATTTAAATTAGAATTAGATCGGTGCCTGGAAGTTATGGAGAAGAAGGGTATGGGATGTTGATAAGACTTTGAGTAGTTTGAATGTTGATGGGTGATTGTGTATGGAGTGCTTGTGGAGGGGTCTTGTTAAGGGGGGGTTGTGTGGCTGATGTGTGTTTTTACCTAGCCCATGCCCCCTCTCCGAGAGAAGAAAGAAAAGAACAAGCCGGTAGGCGGCCATGGGTCGCCGAGCATCCGATGACCTTTGACCCCTGCTGAGTTAATCTAATACTAAGTAATTACGAAATTGCAATCGAATCGGTTAACCCGTGTATGAGCAAGGGGGCTTTGAATGGTCATTTTGCCTGAACAATGCCTCATTACCTTTGACCCCTGACTTAGCCGAGATAGGTCAATATGTCCTAGCAAAGTTAGTACCCATGGAGTACTCTGTACCTATGAACTTTCATTCGTATCGGTTAACCCGTGTAGGAGCAAGGGGATTTGAATGGTCATTTTGCCCGAAAAATGCACTCATTACCTTTGACCCCTGACCTAGCCGAGATAGGTCAATATTTCCTGAAGCAAAGTTGTAGTACTCATTGAGTACTATGCACCTATGAACTTTCATTCGTATGGTTAATCCGTGTAGGAGCAAGGGTGCATTGAATGGTAATTTCGCCCGAAAAATGCACTTATTGACCTTTGATCCCTGACCTACTCGAGATAGGTCATTATGCAAAGAGCAAAGTTGTAGTACTCATTACGGTCTATAAGCATGTAAAGATTCATTCGATTCGGTTCAACCTCTTGGAGCTAGGGTACTTCGAATTTTCAGCGGGAATGCTCAATGGCCCTCGGACACCCAAGTTGAGAGTCACCATTTGGAAACTATAAGATATAGAAAAATGGAGTCATATAGGGATAGAGAATCACCTTAAGATTATGCATACCAAATCTCATCAGTTCCATCTACTGATAACTACTCGGTATCAATTTGAATGAAAAGTACGAAAATCGGTTTGATATCGGAAATCCCAAATTCGAGGGGGGCTGTGGGTGAACAAAGATATAAATCGAAAATCCGGCTCGATCGTTTGTGCACATGCATTCCAGATGATTAGTGTGAATTTCATGACCATCTGACAATAACCTAGGAGGAGTAGCATTTGGCCGAAGGCCCCTCCAGCTCTCGCATATTATCGATTTTTGCCCTTTGACCCCTGACCTAAGCAATATCGGTCAATATGTCATGAGGCAAAGTTGTAGTACTCATTGCGTGCTATGAACCTGCAACGTTTCATTCAGATCGATGCACTCACCTGGTCGCTAGGGGCCTTCAATTTTCACCAATTTCGGGCATACCAAATTGTATGGGGGCGCTGCGGGTAAAGTATTCCATATATCACAAAAACCGGAATATATTTGGTAGAGCATCACCTGTAGATGATGCATGCCAAATTTCATAAGCCTACGTGTGATAATGGCTTTTGGAATTTATTTTGCGTGAACGTGTACCGATTTTGAAGGTTTTTCGGCTGTTGCTCAGGAACCAAAGCGTCCCTAGCAACCATCACAATTTCCAAAGCACAGGTCATAAGATGTACATAGACCAGCATTTGGTCAAAATCGGCCCACGTTTACTACCAATTATTTTGATGAAAACGAACAAACAGACAGAATTACGACAATAAGGGTCACCTATTTCGCGACCCAAAAATTACAACAAAAAAAATACAAAAAACAAAAAACAAATAATAAAAATAATAAATAAATAATAATTAAAAATACAATTTTTTTTCTTTCATTAATTATAATGATCTTGGGTTGGTGTGGTGTTCACGCATGCATATGGGCTGAATGGCCTCCACCCTGTGTTGGATTTCCTTGTCCTTGTTGTCCTCCTGTACGACACTTCAATTTTAATAAAATAATGATTTTAAAGATCGTTAAAGATCATCTTGTACACCAACCACCCTTTTTCACTGTAACAAGACGATGTTAAGTCTCAATTTAGGAGATGGATGTTTTATTGATTGCCATAGAACAGTGTCAATCAGCATCATACATAACCATATTGGTGGCCTCTTCTCAACCCAAAATACATGCCACATCCTCTTGTGTTATATATTGATATAGTTCCTGGAAGTATTATGAAGGCTATTTGTGTTCTGCAGTCTTCAAGTACATAATTCGTCTTCATTAAAGGTTTAAAGAGGTTTTGAAGGTGAATAAATAAATTAATTCCAGGTTTTACCACCATTTTCCCCAGTGTCTATAACACCACCCTACCTATCAAGTTACATTAGTTATACATGCATGTTGTTTGTGTCCTTTATGATGACCTTAAAAACAGTAAGTTTCCTGTTTGGAATGATTTTCAATTTTGTTTGACCACTAGGCAGGCAGGCAGAGTTATATATTAAGAAAAATATATTTTCACTTCCTTCTGCACATGTGCTATCAGGGCAAATTCAAAGCCAAGTTACGGTAAAATGACCGATTTGTCTGATACTATTCATGTTCCAATTCGTGTTCAAAATATAGCATTCAAATGAAATAAGTTGTTCCTCGATCATCAACTGACAATCATGAACTGATAGGATGGAAGGATTGACGGACGGACATGAACCAATTGCTTAACCCTGCTCTTTGTTTGCATGTGCGGAGTAACTAGAAAGAGCAATCAGAGATTGCAGACACTCTTACAGGACTTGTTTTGTGTGGTGTCTTTTGTGTGGCAAGTAAATGGAAGAATGTAGTCAATGAAAGGTCATTGATTGCAAATGAAAGGTCTAAATGGTCTAGTTGTAAAGGTCAAAGGTCTGAACAGTTGTGAATGTGTAAAGGTTAAATGTTCTGAAGACCTAAAGGTGTAAAGGTCTGAAAAGATTGAAAGGTCTAAATGGGTCTCAAGGGTCAAAATGGTCTAAAAAGTGTCGAAAGGGTCTTAAAAGGTCAAAGGGGTCTAAAGTGTGTATTTAAGGTCTGATATATGTGAAGGTCTAGAAGCCTAAAGGCCTAATTAGTAGGAAGGAGTTAGGGTTTCAAAAGAGGTACATAGGGTCTTAGGGTTCTAAAAGGTCTAAGGGTTCTAAAGGGTGCAACAGGGTCTATATTATCTACAGGGTGTTGGAGTTATAAAGTGTCTTTGGGGTCGATATATAAAGGACATTATATATAGTATGTTATATATATATATATATATATATATATATATATATATATATATATATATATATATATATATAACAGTGTCTATAGGGTCTACAGGGTAAGTGCCTCAGGCTTCAAAAGGGTCTGAGGGGTCTTGGAGGTCGAAAGGTTCTAAAGGGTGTAACGAGGAATGTAGGGTTTTAGGGGTCCTTCGTGTTCTTTTGAGTCTACACTCTGCAGGGTCTCAGGGGTGGTAATGATCTTAGAGGGTCTTAAGCATCTTAAGGGTCTTAAGGGATCTTGGGGGTGTCAAAGGATCTTGGGGGATACAACAAGGGATCTACAGGTATTAAAAAAAACTTTTTGCAGAGTTGAATTTGATTGACAGAATGCCAGATGAATTGTGGTGATAGGTTGAAGACATTGTAAATGAAGATGCCAAAACAACATCCCAAAAGGAAGCAGAAAGAAGAAGGCTAAATGGCTATCAGAAGAAGAGAGATGACAACCAAAGGGGCATCAAGAGAGGACATGAAGTGGCCAAATGCTGACTTCCAATGACAAGCTCTGAAAGACAAGGATAAATATTTCAGAGGCATGCAAAAGATAGAAAGAGACAACGGAGTGGGTGAAAAACAAGAGATCTTTATGAAAAGATCAGAGAGATCACAGGAAAATGTAGGTCTAGAACCAGGGTCCTTAAGAGTTGAACAAGAAAAAAAATCTGACAAAAGAAACACAGGTGAAAGAAAGATGGAAGGACTATACCAAAACTCTATACAAATGAGATAGCAATACGATGGCAACCTTCGAAGAAATAGAACATGAGCAAGAATCAGGAGATAGAATGTGAGGTACGAAGAGCCCTGAAAGAGCTGGCAAATGGAAAAGCAACAGATGCCGATGAAATTTTAACAAACATCCTTCAGGTAGTTGAGGAGGAGGCAATCAAAATTTAAATAGCTATCTTTGCACAGATCTGGAGCCATGATTGTATTCCCGAAAAGATGGAAGCAGTCTGTCTACATACTGTTACATAGAAAAAAGGGGAGGGGGCATCCATAGCTAGATTGTGGTCAGAATAGCATCGACCATGTGACAGTGTAGCTTGGATTACTCTTGTAACAGGGACAATGTTAGAGTAAATCATATTGCAAAACTTGCACTGAGGAGGCAGTGGGTGTTAACTTTAAGACAGTATAGAGTAACTTTGTTGTGTGAAACCTCCTGTTTTCGAGTGAGGCTGGGTGAGGACTTGGGCACAAAGGCACAACTGGGAAGCTGTGCATTGCGCTTTACGAGGAATCATCAGGACTGTTTGGCTGGTGCACCACAGGCAATAGAGGCGAAATTGCCTGGGGAGCCTTGGAGAGGAAGCGCAAGACATTTTATTCGGATGGCCCAGAAGATGGCATACCCACAGAAGTGGAGAGCCAATGATTGGAACGCACCAACCACAAAGGCGGTGCCAACGTTTACGAGGGCCGCAACCGTGCCTGTGTGTGGCAGTTTGAGTTCTGGTTTTGCAGTTCAAGTTCAAGTTTTAGTTCTCGCTCCAGTTCTAGTTCTGGTTACTTCTATGACTCTGCTAAGTCAGCGGAGGCATTATGTTTTCAGGCTTTCCGTCCATCATCGGTTTTCGTTACCGCGATAATTTAAGAACAGCTGAAGGGATCTAAGTCAAATCAAACTTGGTACAAGTATATATTATGATGCAAAGATGAACCGATAAGATTTTACCATCAAGAGGTCAAAAGTCAAAGTTCAGAGTGTGAGAGGTTTTAGTGACCACAATATCTTAAGAACGGCTGAATGGATCTAAAGTCAAACTTGGTACAAGTATGTATAATGATGTAAAGATAAACTGATTAGATTTTAGCATCGAGATGTCAAAGATCAGATGTCATTCCAGACAAAAATGTGATACTTGAGAACGGGTGAAGGGATTTAAATCAAATGTGGTACAATAAGTTTAATGATGCAATAATGTGGACAGAGGCATATCGGTCAATGTCGCGATGTTGTTGTTTTATTTTTTTTTAAGTTTTGACGTTTTTGTAGCGATATATCTATCTTTCATTCAATAATTTTCTATGAAATAACACACTTCTTATGTACCTCCGAACATTTTCCCACAGTTTATGCAAACAATGATGAAGTCCTCCCTTATAGTCCAGTTGCCAGGTTGAGTACCTTGGTGTTGCGAGAAGTGTATTGTTTTTTGATGGTTTCGTACTCGCATGGGTCTATAGAAAAAATTTAGCTTGGTGTCAATCAAACCACGCGAAGATGGGCCGACGTTCTACACAACCCCATGAACTGGTGGAGAACCTGTGCATTGTCACCTAGTAGACGAGCGGCCAATTTTGGGAATCTCAGGGCCTCATCGTACGAGGTCGTGAAGCCATGTTTCATGAAGGGTTTGAGAAGTTCGGAACTGCTGTGCCGGTGCAACAGTTTGACGGCCAGTCCTAATGTTGTCTGATTTCTGGTTCCTGTAACGTGACTCTGAATTGACTGGCTCAGGCTCAGAGATTCTTGGTCACTTTACCATCGGAGACCAGGTCCGAAACCAACTTCAACAAACTTGGGCTGGTGCCTTGATTGTGTGGCCTGTGTAACTCTGATAGGTCATAATTGGCACTGCTGTACTTGACCGACCGTGCTCATGCTTGATCTGCCTCACCACGGAGCAATGCTCTCTCATCCGTATCATCTACCTTAACTATTTGAGACTTTTGCAACGGACTCACGGAAACCAACAATGGCAGCACAGCCACTCTACGCCGAACAACGATAACATCCTTACTCATGCGTCAGTCAACTTGCTTAACATGTCACGTCGCGCGAGCTTGCCACCTCGATCCGAGTACAGGAATGCAGTTCAACACTATTCCATATTCTGGACCCGTCTCGGTTCATGTACTCAATGACTTCCTTCAGAGCATTTTCATCTGCACTACCAGTTGGCAATCGGCATATTTGTGGACTTTCGTGAAACTGTTACAGCAGCGGACGTGGTTCTTGCACTCAGCAGAAGTAGATCAGAAACAAAGCAAGGTGCAACTTGACCCTTCTCGCGACATCATCATTACGCTGCTCAGCAACATCAAGGAGCATATCTTTCATAGTTGGGTGGGTACGTTCTGTGTCAAATGTTCTTTGGTCATATACTCACGAACACGGTCCCATCTTCTGGGTGTCTATCATCAATGGGTAAACATTCCTCACTACAGACATACAATCACGTTTGTATTCAACACACCTTTGTCAGCTACCTTTGTATGAGGCCTTGTAGTTGTCCTTACACCCTCATCTTCGCCTTTCTTTTCTGTGACTTTCTCACTCTCTCAATTTTCTCTTTTGATGTATAAGTACAGCAGCAACCTTTTGTGGCAGCGATGCTTGCCGCATCTCCACCAACATCATAATGTTCTGTAGCTTAGCCTGCAGGTCCCCATCTCCACGGGATTTGGCGCACGAGATGAGCTTCTTGATCCCGATCCAGTGAATTTCGTTTTTTCCGTGACACCATGGAGAAGACACCTTGAGTCAGCCATCATACGTTCTCTGAAGAGAAAGAGTGAGATTAGAATCAATGGGATCGTTCATCAACTATCGAGTGGAGTGATCTGCAGTTGATGCAGGGTCAAAACGTTTTAAACCCTCAATAGTCCAAAAATGACAATGAACTTGACCTTTGACCCTGAATTTGACCCCCGAACACACAACTGACCTCAGAAATCGATTCCTCACCTCGAAATTATACGGAAAAAAATGTATCACACGTGATTGTAGGTTGATTGGTTGAAAAGTTATTTTCCACCTCCGTCCGCGGTGGCCATCTTGGATTTATACAAATTATCGGAGTTCCCCAAGTGCCAGCTCCGGGCAA
>CM068953.1:139273769-139288750 GCA_035128595.1 Eptatretus atami | reverse complement strand
ACATATACGGGTGGCAAACGGACTATTACACCCAGTGACAGGTGTGAACAAGCAGATAACTGGCCTTACTTCACCTGCTCTCTTTTACTTTCACTCACCCAAAGCCACCCAACGTCAAATGCATTTTACAAGAAACTCTCACCAGCTCACCCTCATGCTCCTGGCTCGTTGCCCACCTGCATTCCCTCATTCTTCCGATTATGGAATCATCTTCCCGTTTCCGTTGTACCGTCCTCCTCACCTCGGTTTCACTTTTAGTCACTCAAACATTAAGCTCCCCCCCCCCCAAACCCTCTTCCCCTAGTCTTTAAGATTCCTGTTCGCCTCCACATCCGCGTCATCTCCCATCAACACTCATGATAAATAATTTGTAACCTCATTAGCCATTCATAAGCCCACACTTTCCTTTTCAGTTATTGTGTCCCCCCCCTCTCCTTCACCCCTTTTTCCTTTTTTGTTTCATCTCTGATGTTTGAGATTTATGCGGCTTGTTCACCCACGACCACCCCATCCATTTTATGTCATTATTCCTTTCCCTCATTCTGCCTCCATGTTTCCCTCTGATGTATCCCCTCAAATTGCTGTTGGTGTATCTCCCCCCTCCCCCACTTCCCGATATGTTCTTGTTCTGTCCTGTCATGTTCTGTGTTTAACCCTTCCATGAGCCTCGACTTTTTGTGTAAAATATCATCTCTTCCACGTATATTGATATTTTCCCACTCTGTTCCTTTCTGGGCCAGTTATTCATTCCTCCTCTCACACTTGCATATATCCATCCCTTCCCTCCACCTGGGTAGTTTGTAAACATTCTGGAATTTGTCGTTTCATTCCTCCATGAGCTGAGACCTTTGTATAATAAAAATTAAACTCTTCACCCAACACCCTTGATCAAGTATCAAGTGATTTTCTGAGCAACTCAAAGTCTCTCATATATATGTATATATACATATATACATACATATATACAAATATATACATACATATATACAAATATATACATGCATATATACAAATATATATATACATACATATATACATACATATATACATATATATACAAGTATATACATATATATATATACATACATATATACAAATATATACAATTATACATACATATATACAAATATATACATACATATATACAAATACAGTGGAAAATCGATATAACGCTAAGCGTTATAGCACTTGTACTGATATACGACGCCAATACACTTGAACCCCAAAAAATACTACTATTTCATGTTTAAAGGCAAAAAAGTGACAAAATAGAGACAAAGTTAGTCCAATATAGTCCAAAATAGCGCTAAGTGGCGAAAAAATTCAAGCTGTCATCGCCCTGTGTTGAGTTGACATGTGTGTGAAATACTCACGAGCTGTCATCTTCTCGCACCTTTCCCGTATGAATGGCGAAGCTGAGATGACAAAATCAATTCAATTCAAATCATCATAGCATCCGTATTCCTGTAACTCACGTTCATGTTCCCTTCTAACACCATACAACACAGTACACAACGTAAGTACAGTACTGTACTGTACAAGATTAACTAATGTCGCGTGCTCTACTGCCCACATCCTTTCGAAGAGTTTGTCAACAACTTAAATCTAAGCTCCCGTTACATCTCCTGTACCAGTTCTTCGACATCTTCATTACCTACCAGCCGAGAAATCTTCAAATTTGTTGTTTTGTTTGCTCTCTTCAGTAGGATGCCGAAGCGGAAGTGTTATTCCATAGAGGAGAAGCTACACATAATTAAACGAATACGGAATGGTGAAACTCAAGCGACCATCAGCAAGGATACAGGCATCGCCAGTTCAACTATAAGAGGATGGTTGAAGGATGAAGAGAACATCAAGAGCTTCATCGTCACTGTCAACTCCAATGAGATGAAGAGGAAGAGGATCAAGCTTGGGAGGGATCAGGAGTTGGACCAGGAACTATTCAATTGGTTCTGCAAGTCTAGAGAGCTTGACATACCCATCTCAGGCACCATCCTCCTTCATCAGGCCAAGAAGATCAACAAGGATCTCCACAAGGAAGGAAGAGAGAGGTGAAGATGCTGACTACAGCTTAACCAGGGGGTGCTGCAACGCTGGCAGGATCGACATGGGGTCCACATGAACCAACAACATGGAGAGGCCAAGTCTGCAGACCTTGAATCTGCCAAGAACTACCTCTCTGTCTTCAATGAACTAATCGAAGACAACAACTTCACAGAAGACCAGGTTTTCAATGCAGATGAAACTGGTCTGTACTACAAGACCCTCCAGACAGAACTATGGACCTGGATGACAACCCATCAAGAAAGCCTGGACACAAGAAGCCAAAGGCAAAGTCAGCCTCCTTCTCTTGTGCCAACAGGTCAGGGTCTCGAAGATGACCCCGTTGGTCATAGGAAGTCACTAAACCCCAGGTGTCTACACCATAATCTTCCCTGCATTTACACCAACACCAGAAGGCTTGGATGACAGGAGCCTGTTTCAAGGACTGTTCTTCCAGAGGTTCTGCCCTGCTTTGCAGAGCACCTGAGAAAGCTTGGGCAAGAAGAGAAAGCTATCCTCCTCATTGACAACGCCCATCTCATCCATCAGGAGACATCTTAAAGTCCAAGGATGGAAGATCTTCGCTTCCTTTATGCCAAGAACACACCAGCAAGATTCAGCTCTGGACCAGGGGGTCATCAACTGCTTCAAGCATTCTACAAAGATCAATTATGCGAACTATGGCCAGGGAGCAGAAAGAGATGACCTTCTTCCTCAAGGCCATGGACGTTAAGAAGACGATGGAGTTTGCAGGCCAGCCTGGGAAAAGGTCACCAAGGACACCATCATTAACTGCTGGAGGAAGGCCTAGGTCCTCCCAAGTCTGATAATGAAGAAGACTTCAATGGTTCTCCAAGGAGGAGGTGGGCAGGTCTGCCATCACGGCCCTCAACTTCGCCCCTGGCACATCAGCACTTGATGCTCTCCAGGCCTGGGTTGATCAAGAAGAAAGAGACCTGTGGAAGAACTGCTCAGAGAAGAACAGCTGTCAACTGGAGAGAAGAGGAACCCCTTGAGGAGTCGGAATAAGAAGAGGCACCAGTTGACCTCTCCCCAGCCTCTCCACTCCAAAGCTGAACAGTCTTTCCTTTATGATCTTCGTTGGTTGGAGTCCTTGGATGAGCAGGAATGCCCAATCTTCGTTTGAAGATACCCAGGTTAAAATCCTTCTGGATGACACCCGAAGACTCTCAAGAGCATCCATGAAACCAACCAAGATCACCGATTTCTTCAAGAAATAAATTCCGAATTCTCAAGATATAATTCCGTATCGTTTTGTGATAAGGAAGCGAAAAATATTTTACCGTATTATGTGATAATGTACATTTTGTATTTTTTATTTTGTAAGTAATGTTCGATTTGTACATAAAAAAAATAAAATATATTCATATGCATTCAATTCCTGTGTTTATTTCTTGTTTAAAAAAAGAAAAGAAAATAACTTGACCGCTTCATCATCAACCCCAACAATCCAAAGCGGACGTACATGTCCACGTGTTTGCCTCTGGTTTGTATGTAATATACAATATTTTTCACTGCATCAGATAAGCGCTGTATCATTTATAACGCCCTAGTCGCTTGGACCCACCGGTGAGCGTTATATCGATTTTCCACTGTATATACATACATATATACACATATAATATACATTTATATATATATATATATATGCGCAACTATATATATGCACAGTATTTTTTTTTATCAGGTTGTGTGTGTGTGTGTGGTGTGTGTGTGTGTGTGTGTGTGTGTGTGTGTGTGTGTGTTGTGTGTGGTGTGTGTGTGTGTGTGTGTGTGTGGTGGTGTGTGTGTGTGTGTGGTGTGTGTAATTTCCATGGGTCTCCATATGAAAAGATAAATCTAAAAATCGAGTGATATGCTAGAAGTTACTAAAAAGCACATAATTCCTGTTCAGGAAATCTGGCATGTAAGCATAGAAACTAATGTAAGGGTGATATTACCCTGTGGGCAGGTTTACCAAAAAGGTCTTCCTAAGAATGATGTTTATTGGGAAAAGAAATATGGGGAACTGTGTCCTTCACAATTGTGTACGTACGTTGTATGTGTGGAGTATGCATGTGCCCGAGGTGTGCGTGAGGTCTCCATGATGGGCCTCAAGCGAAGGGTTCAGGTTCAGGTAATGTTTTGGCTTCACTGCCAGCCCCCTTAATTCCCTGAAGACCACACACCCAACACCCAGTTGCTTGGTGATCCTCGTTCCAGGGAAGAGGTTATCCTTCTGGGCTCACACCACTGCTCCACCTAAAAATCACTTTGTGAAAAACAAAAACGGAGAGAAAGGAAGCTTCACAAGAGTTAGAATCTTGCACCGATGATAATGCCATGAGAAAGGAAAAGGCTCCCGAAGAGTTGAGTTCATGAAGTGGAGATACTGTTTCCTGCACAGTGGAATGCCAACAGGAGAAGTGCTTCAACAAGCCAATCAATGTAATTTAGTACAAACATGGAAAGTAGTCAGAACTCGGATTATCACCGCAAGCTCTCGATAATGGAATAGCTCAAATGCAGAACAGAACACAACAGTTGCCTACCATCATACCTGTATATGCCATCAAAACACACAAACTCAGTAAATATGAAATAAACGTTCTTCAAGGACATGGCTCATACCTTAAACAAGGTTTGGAGAGGGAACTTCCCAAACTCCGATGAGTAATTTCAACAAGCGCATTAGCATGTCAATCAGCATGTGATTGGGACAATGAATTATAATGGGCTTCACTTTGCTGATCTTTGCAACATCTACCACCTTTCCATCACTGAAACCTTCATCAGATATACGTTGATACACAAGTTCAATTGGCAACATCCCCATTCCAAGCTATGGTACATGATTGACTACATCTTGGTGAGACACTCGCAGGAGTCAAATCTGGAATAGGAGAACCTTGAGAAGAGGTTACTCGCTGGTCAGAGTGAAGCAAGCTTAAGATACGATTTCCTTGGAAAAGAGCAACCACGACGACAACCTCGACCTTCAATCAAAAACTACGACAGATAAATTGAAAGACCCACGAATTGACTGAACTATTAAAGTTTGCTAACATCACAGACACTCGGGATGGCCTAATTGATGAGACAAACAATGAGATCCTTAACAAAGTGGCCTGGTCTGCAACCAGTGAGGTCATTCACTTCTGGGGGAAAAGTATGAAGTACTGATTTGACTTGCATTACCTCTATGCTCTTCCATGAGCCTCGACTTTCAATACAAAAAATCATGGTGATATTCAAATAAGATTCCTCAGTGACAACAACAATCCAAAACTGCACCCTGAATCCATCAGCAGGCCAACTCAATAGTAAGAACAGGAAAATTTTGAGACAGATGCAGAATAGCTGATGGGATGAAAAGGCAAAAGAATTCCATTATGTGGCTAAACCGAATGACCAGAAAGGCTTTCATTAAATTCTGTGACAGGCCTTCAATCAACACAGGCATAACATGGTACTACTGTGACAAAGAAGTAACAGAACCTGCAATCCTGGTGCCTATACTTAAAACAATTACAAACAGAGGTCAAAAGTTTCCAAACAGACCGTCATTGAGGAAATTGCATCTCCTCCGTTATGACAAGAAGTGATGGAAGCACTCAGGAAGCAAAAAAAAATGGAAAGTCAGCTGGAGTACGTGGTATCACAAGTGAAGTATGCAAAAGAGGGGACAGGTCGCTATCACGACAACTCTGTAACCTCATGTAGCTCATACGATGATCTGAGAATGTACCACAAGAGCAGAGAGATAGGGATTTTGGATCAATCTTCAAGAGAGGTGATAGAGGGATGTACTGCAAGTACCTGCACATTTCCCTCATGAGTACTGCTGGCAAAGTGCTCATCTGGATAATTATGGTGAGAAGCTGGTGCCTGTGGTTGATAGAAAATCCTGTTTTATAGCGAATAGAAAGTACAATGCCATGATTTTAACTATCCATCAACTACAACAAAAAATCAGAAAACAAAATAGACCTCAGTTCATAGTATTCATTGATCAAACACAAAGACAAGACATGGTCAAATGAGATCGTCTAGTGAAACTACTTCTGAGATGTTCTGGTGCAGGCCAAATCAATTAATCTTTCACCACATCAATGTTATTAGGGAGTCGCCATGCATGCGTGGTATGCCTCTGCTCGGGCATCTTGGGATTTAATCTCCGGTGGTTGTGGGTCGACCCACTTGGGAGACCGAGTCAGATACAATGTCTTTGTTCCCACAGCTCCATCATAATCCCTAGATGTCTGGGCTAAAACATTAAAGAGATTCATGATGAATAGCAAAATTCTTCTTCTGCCACTGATCACGCATATCTACAGAAATATTATGCAGGAATTATTATTTGCTGAATATGAAGCAATCATAACAAGCAATGCTTGGATGCCAACGACCCTCAACAGTAATCAAGATAAAAGAGAGGAGCTCTAAGTTGTCCAGTCTTTAAAATACCGTGGCAGCACCATCTTGCATCAATCTCTCAAAAAGAGATTCAACTCAGATTATCATCTGCCTCTCATACTTACGGGATCTTGAACAAAATGGTTTGGAGTAATAAGAACTTAAGATTCTGATGATTATTATGTACCATACTCTTAGAACATCAAGGCTGCTAAAAGTTTATTGGCAAGGGTTATATGAAGTGGTTTGCCATTGCCTTCCCAGCAGTAGTTAGGGAATGGATTTGGAATTTGTTCATGGTGCTGGCAATTGCTCACCTCGTGAATGACACAGTGGGATCATTAATGTCCACCGACTAATGGCGGCAGATGGGACACCTAGTTTAACGTCCATCCGAAGAACGACAGACATTAATGAATCACCCTACCTGTGAAACATCAATATGACAGTTTATAGCTGGGCTGAGATTCAAACCCAGGAAAGACAGCTTAGAGGCGAGTGTGCATTCCACTCGGCCATCCTGCCTGCCTAACACTTAAGAACACATACAAATATAAGGGTTAATGCAGATGATTTTCTTCGCTCACTCCTTTATGGCTATCAGACTTGGTCCACTTATAGCAGGTACATACAAAAGTTTGATGGTTTCCACCAATGATGGTTCTGAAGGATGATGAACATCTAATAGTGTCAACACATGCCCAACAGTGAAGTTGTAGAGAATGCTAAACTCTCCGCTATTGAATTTTTCAGGGCACCTAGGAAGAATGACTGATGAAAGGCTGATTAATCCTAGTACTGCAGACAAGCACACAAAACCAATCAGACTAAACATGATGGACCACTTTCTCAGCTCTAATAGAGCTGCTTTGAATGTTGGAACTAATTTAAGAGTCAAACAGGCCTTTCCCATCACATCAGATGAGCTCACAGACCCAGCTAGACCCAGATACATAACCACCCATACACAGCTTGTACCACATGTGGAAAATAATGTTACCCAGTGGCCTATCCCAAAACAAAAGACAGGCCAAAAAGAGGCAAACTGTGAAGGTTCTTTATGGCAAGGGATGCCAAGAAGTGGTATCAATGGTCACGACTGACCCAGATGATCTACCATTAAATAATGTCAGTGACCTTGATGAGTCTGAGAACCCCCTCCTAAACCACTCTCAAGCTCAATCCTTTCTGACCACAGTTGATCAATCATCATTCATCATCAAAGTATGTCCGTCTGCATGTACGAGTGCATGTATGAATGCATTGATGTATGTACAGAATTATACGAGGAATTTCTGAAATCTTTCAGCTTGAAATGTAAAATAAATCTAACAATTTTTTTAAAATAGGACCACTGGACCTGTAGCTTATCTGGGCCCTGTCCTAATGTTGAAACCCAAATTTGGGTGGTATTCTGACCGGTGGGTCTGGAGAAGATGATTTTTGAAGCAATTTACCCGATTTTCCCAAAAATGTACAAAGTCAG
The DNA here is from genome assembly GCA_035128595.1 of Eptatretus atami. Lineage (NCBI taxonomy): Eukaryota > Metazoa > Chordata > Myxini > Myxiniformes > Myxinidae > Eptatretus > Eptatretus atami. Next base: position 139,280,805 of record CM068953.1, on the reverse strand, counting down.
CCATTTTGACACACTTCCGGTCAAGTGATTGGCATTACCTCTGCAATTTAATACCACTACCCTGGCCTAATGTTGTAACTCAAATTTGGGAGCATTCTGACTGGTGAGTCTGGAGAAGAAGATTTTTGAAGGAATTTACTAAGTCCGCCATTTTGACCTACTTAACGTCACGTGACCGGAACGAGCTTTGCAATCCCCATTACCAGTCAGGCGTGGAACCTTGCTGCCAAATTCCAGCCGGATCGGACCAGCGGTTTGTCCGGAGAAGCTGAAATAGGAGAAGGAGGGATGGATGGACAGACAGATGGTGCACGAAGACAATACCTTATCTGGAATTGCAATTCTAGATAAGCTAAAAAATCTTCTGCATCCGTTTGTTCAAAGCTTTTTTCCATTGTTCCAACAAACTAAAGTTTTAGCAGACATGTTACATTCAAACAAACTTGTCTTCTTTTTGTATTATACTTCATACTTGTATTTCAGCCTGTGAACTGTTTACATGGCTTTCGGTTTTCAGGGACTGGTAGAAGTACATGGAGGGAATTGTTTTTTTTAAGGTGGTGGGGTTGGAGTGGTAGAAGGAAAACTACATAGGGCAGTTGGTGATCATGTGACTGCAGTGAATTGTTGCATCCAAGAGACCATGACAATGGGCTTCTTGTTGCGAGGTCTACCAACAGCTTTAACCACCTTTCACCATTAAGCTCCAACCAATAGACTGGTCCAACCAAAGCTCCAACCAATAGACTGTAGATCTGCTGACATATCTCTGCAAAGCACATGACATTAATATGAAATAATTTCCTTGAAGACCATCCCCGAACTGTTTGCACTCAAATATCTCACAGTATAATTACAACCAAACCAGGTGTTTGTGTAAAAATATTCAATTTTTATTGTATTGTTCTTGCATTGTTTTTGTAAAATTGGGATTTGTTGAGCAACTCCAGGAAATGAGATTAGTAGATGCACTGTTCCCTTGTCCAAACCCAAGTGCCCTTGATCATGGGTATGCTTGGTCAGCTTTAATTTGATGAGAAAGCATCTGTAATCGCACAATTTTGAACCAATGTACAGTGTGCAGACACACATTAGAGTGGAAGCAATTTCGTTCGAGTGATTCCAATTCTGATGCTCTGTTCCAGAGCGTCGGTGTTTCAGAAACAGTTTCTTGGAAAGGGTTATACTGAGTGGTTTTCCATTACCTTCTCAGCAGTAACTAGAACAGGAATTTGGAATTTGGCCATGGTTCCGGCGATGGCTCACCTACTCTTCACGTAAACCGCCGTGGGACCTTTAACGTCCAGCAACTAATGCCAACAGATGGAACGCCCCGTTTAACGTCCATCTGCGAAACGGCACACACATCGATGAATCCCACTGCCTGTGAAACTTCGGAATGGCAGTTTATACCAGAGTGGAGATTTGAACCCACGGTAGACAGCTTAGAGACGAGTGTGCGTACCTCTAGAACTAGGCTATCCTGCCAGCGCTGGTTTGGGGTTGTACCATGACATAATAATTACAGTAGTGTCCCTTTTGAAACAGACAGATTCATTCCACAGACCATTCCTTTTTAATGAATGTTCAACTTGTCAGGACTCTAAGAATAAATTACTATTTGTATTTTCTTGTATGAGAAGGGATACCAAATAAAATGAGGTATCCACAATGCTTTATAGAAAGCATGCAAAGCAAACGCAGCAATTAATAACAAAATGAACATGAAACACATGTGATTCTGCTCCACTTCAAGGCACCATGACCAGTAGAAAAACCACTGCTTTATAAACATCATAAAACAAGAAAACTGCACTCTGAATAAAGCAAAGGTGAAGTAAAGTAATTAATTACGATAAAGAAGTGTGGATGAGGGAAGTACTCCAAGTATTGGACCAAAAAAACAATACGAACATAATTTACACATCATTCCATGACATTTAATAAATACACAAGTAATACTTCAGATGAATAGTCTCGTACAACTCATGACGTGTATTTGGATGTATCGCAGCAAAGTAAGGTTATTCAAACATAGTGGTGAGACTTTAAAAGGCAGGGACAAACAGGAGGCCAAGATAAAACGTTCCTGAGAGACAGTGAGAAGCCATAATCATAATAGGAGTAAATCATGCCAAGGTTAATATGTTACTATCTCACCCAAATAATGCTCACCTATAATGACCCCATCACACTCATTTCTGCTCCCACTGTCTGGAGAAACTTAGTCAAACCACTTGGGTGCTCTCTGTCTGGATCTCATTACAGAGAGCAGCTCGACGCAGAACTCAGCAACATCGATTTTCTTCGTGGATAAGCTTCTAATTATTAATTACACATAAAGAATATCAATGCAAATGTGGTACACTCAAGCTGAACAATAGCTTAAGTAGCAAACATTTATTAAATATTATGTGTGCTGTAAAATTATTCAAATAATATTGAAAACAAATAAGATATTCATTACAATTATTTTTAGAAAAGGGTTTAAATTTTTTTCACTGAAAAAGAAAATTGGTGAGACTTTGACCCCTGACCTCATCATACCATACATTCACCTGTTCCAGCTACCCTTCCTCACTTCCTCAAACTTCCTCCAACTTATTCCTTTCTTACCAACTCCACGACAATATCCTCCTCCCACCCTGCTCTTCTAAATCCTTTATCAAATTTACATTACCCCTCCTCCTTCCACACACCTTTTGCCTACATTAGATGTAAAAGGCCTCTTGTTCAAGTTGTCTCCAAATTTATTAAATTCTAAGAAACACATCTATATTTGACACATTTTAACATCAACTTGCATGTCATTGATAAACACAAATGATAGTTTGAGAGGAAGTAACATGAAACAAAAAGAATAGCTTGCTGAAAGTTTGTTTTCTCTTCCAGAGTTTCCCATGGGAGAGCTTACATATAATAAGAATAATACAGACATGAGTGTCCTTTTCCAAATAAACAAACTATGTGGGATTTGAACATGTTTCATGAAGTGCTCTGATACTCATATCTTTGAGGACAACATACATCACAATGATAGCATTCTAAGTATTTTCAGAAAATAAAATCCAAAAGGATAGAAAAAGGAAATTACATCCTCTTTGTTGCACATCCTCAGGACAATCTTCATCTTTATTGTGAAAAGGTGAGCAAACGATATTACATTACTCCAGCGTTGAGCGTACAATTGTTTTGCATAATAATACAAGCCCCTTTTTATCAAATGATGAAAAAGCTCTCCTAATGATTCCAAAAATGCAAATGGCTCTCTTAGCAGCATCTGCAATATGGCAACTAAAAGATAAGCTTGAATCAAAGAGCACACCGAGTCCTTCTCCTCCCTTACTGACTTGGTTTATCTGCTTTCACTCCCCTTGCCAATGGTGCATGCAAACTCCTGATTCCTTCTTCCATAATGAATAACTTTACATTTTGCTTCATTAAAAAGGAAGCTACCAGCATCTTGACCAGTTCATGGCCTCATCAATATTCTGGATTGCTACACCATCTACATCCCTATACACCACTCAATATCATATATCTGTAAACAACTTCAACAAACAACATTTAGTATCACCTGTAAACAACTTTAAACTAGACTGAACTGATTCAGAGAGATCATTGATGAAGATGATGAGCAAAGGCAGACCAAGAACGCTGCCCCGTGGTACCACCTGAACAGAAATGTATGCAATTCTATGTACTACAACTCTGTGAGTGGTCTGACAAATATGATTTGATCCATTTATGTAGCTGATCAATGATTCCATGAGATTCAAGCTTATGGAGTCATTGGTTAGCTACATAAATGGATCAAATCAGTGTAAGAGCTGGTCCTGAGGGACACTGTCAAAATCCTTTCTGTAGTCCAAATACTCGCAGTCAAGATTGTGATCAACATCGAGTGACTGTGATGACCACAGCTCTAAAACATCCAGCAATTGAGAAGTATACGACCGACCACACCTGAATCCATGCTGTTCATCACTTAGATCAACTCCCTCAAGATGGCTCACAATGCATCTCTGATCTTCTCCATCGGTTTTCCGACCACAGATGTCAAATTTACTGAAAAATATAGTCTTCTGGATTGCACTTCATCCATCTCTTAAAGATTGGCACTATATTAGCTTACTTCCAGGACTCTGGTACCTCTACCTCTTTCAAAAGCTTATCAAACAAGATTTTAAGAGGTTTTCATATTTTCTGATACATCTCACTCAATAGTCACAAATGCAATCCATCAGGGCCAGGGAACTTACTGACATCTAATTTCAACAAGTGTTTGACTATTTTCTCCTCCGCAAACTCAACTTCAAGTTGTACACATGTGTATTCCTATTTTCCAACACACTGGTGTTGACAACAAATCCTCAACTGTAAACACACTAGCAAAAAAAAATGATCAAGTGTCTGTGCTTTTTGTAAATCATCCTGTGTGAAGACACCGTCCCGCTGCTGTAAATTAGGAATTCCACTCTTTGGTTTTGTCTGGTTTCTAACAACACTCCAGAAACTTTTCCTTATACTGTCGCAGTCTCAATGATCGTAACTCTTACGATCTAATTACTATCATGCTTTAACTGATAATAAATGTCTCTTTCAAAACACAATGTTACATGATCACTCATTCTTATTGGTGGACACCCAGTCAAATTAATTAGCAAGTCTTCCCCATTTTGACAAAACCAAGTCGAACAAGCATGGTTCTTGAACTCCCCCACCGAATCCATGTGGGTTCATCTATGAGTTGATACAAAAATAAACCATTAACACGATCCAAAAAAGAACGAGTCTGCTCCAACAGTATGTATGGGGTACTTGCCAATTCATGTCCTTGTAGTTAATATCACCAACAACTACCCGCTTTGAGTAATGTAGTAATTCAGTTGCTCTCCTTAATAATAAGCACAAGTCAGCATTGTTTATCATAGAGCTTGCAGGACTTCCATAAATACACCCAAACAACAAACTTGATCCGTCAGTTGGAGTGATGTTTACCCAAATTGATTTCTGGAAACAGCATTCATTCATGTCGACAACAGATGCTGGAATCGTGTCCTTAACATAAACTGCTAATTCGTCTCTTCATACTGTCAGGAAAAAAAAAGTTGATGTACTTTCCTTGTAAAGATTGCAGTTCACAAAGTTGAATCTCTTCACAAGCATTTTTAGGCAAAAATCTCATTCAATGCAATAACATCTGGATCATCAATCGAAACTCGAGCTTTCATCTCATCCCATTTGTTGAGCATGGAGTCACAATTGGTATGAAGACATTTCAGAGATTTAAAACTTGTTACTGTAGATTTATCTGTCCTTGAATCCTGTTGTATGTTGTCTTTTCATAATGCCTGGCCAACATTATCATGGATCGACCACTACAGTGAGCATGAGCTTCTCATATTTCAAGAAAAACATACTCTCCATGCAAGAGAATGTTTATTTTTTTATCCTATACCCACACAAGTTCATTGAAGAGTGTGAGATCATGAGGCCATTTGATAGTTGGGAGTCATAAAAATAATACTAAATGATTACTGTCAATCCCAAAATCATCTGACAAGTCACTAATCAAAGGAGAGGTGGCGGGTTAATAAGATAATAAATGTTTGTTTTTTTGGATACAATGTGAAGGAGCTAGGACATAGAATGGATCAGAATGGAACAAAACAAAATGAACAGTAGAAAGAGAACAGAAGGGAGGGGTGGAGACACAACAGCAGGGATGATTGAAGCGTTGATCAAGCGTTCGTTGAAGCGTTGATCAATAAAGGAGGACTTCAACAAATAATGGATGAAGTATGATGGCTTGGGGAGGACACAGGGGTTGAACAAGATGGATACAGCCACAAACTTTGAGAGAAGAAAAACTGGCAACTTGGAAAGAGTCAGGCTTGGGGAGGGGGGGGGTTACTAGCCACTCTTACCATTACGCCACTGAGGCCGATTAAAGGACCTGCAGCCCTGACATCAAACTACTCCTCCAAAGTTTTGGATCCTGCAGCCCTGACATCAAACTACTCCTCCAAAGTTTGGATCCCGAAGCAGGTTGGGGGGGGGGCAGATATAAAATGCATTCTGTTCTAGCAACAAAAGATTGGATGAAATTTTATTCAAAGTTGCTCAAAGATTAATCAGACTCAGTGGCAGATTGGTTAGAGTGTCTGCTCTGAGTCAAGGAGGTCAGTAGTTCAAACCCCAGCCAAGTCATACCGAAAACATTGAAAATGGCATTTGCTGCTTCCTTGCTTGATCATCATCATTCGAAATAGGCATGAGCCCGTGGTTGCCTCCTCAAATAATAAACCACCGGAACCACTGCCGCCGCTTTTGACACAACCAGTCTTTCCAGCGCTACCATTTTGAGTTCAGTAATATTGCACCCTAACCACTCTCGGATATTATATCAACCTAACGCATTTGTGGTCGACCTACCAAAAGACAACATCCCTCTGGAAAACCATCCACAACAGCTGCTGCCAGTCCACCGTGCAAAATCACATGGCCTAGCCATGCTGCCTTGTGTTCCATAACATATCGACCGCTGAAGCACCATCGGTCACCGATCATCTTTATTCAACTTCACTCTCTGCAGATCTGGATAAAATCACAAGTTGGTTCAACACGTGGAACATGCCTTCCAATCTTATATATTATTTCCGAGTTTGTGGTTTCGTGTCGGGCTATCTTCGACTTTGTTCTGCGCTCGCAGTAACGTGATATTCGGCTTACATTATCTCAAAGACCATATGAGGTGCATGGTACAAAAAAAAGTAAATAAAATGGTTCTGAAACAATGAAATCGTATTCCACTTACTGCATTAAAGTAAAATTACTACTGATACTCTGCATCAGTTCCTTTCTCAAACACACCCACCCCAACATGTCGCGCAGAGAGCGGGTTATGCTAGTCCTGACTAATCTCACACTCTCACTGTCTCTCCAAAAGGACCATCTGGAACCCCCCCTCCCCCAATCTACTTTCTAAACTATACTCTTGAAGTCCTTTCATTCAAGCTTCTGGGTGTCACTA
>CM068953.1:139233965-139248100 GCA_035128595.1 Eptatretus atami | reverse complement strand
CGAGTTTCAGTTTGTGGCCTATTAAGAAAGAAATGCAGATACATCTTAATTATAATTCTGATAAATGAGAATTTATCATGTGGTATATTATGGGTAATAAATTATGTGAATCATCATACAAACCATTTTTCATGTACCTTGAATTGTCATCTAACCTCTCACCATACTTGAGATAAAAGAGGACTTTGAGGTTAAAATAACCTATTAATCTCTGGCTATGTGCAAACCGCATAAAGCAGATACTGCCGCCCTCTTCTTTAATGTTTAACCTTCTTTTTGTCATTTTTGTCCCGGGTACCTCTCCAATCTGCTTGTGGAGACCACCTAGGCTACACACAGGATGTTTCACGGCAGAGATCCAATTGCTCAGGAGCGATGTGGTAACAACCGAGGAGTGTGGATATGTGATTTAATATTGGTACCTTGCAGTGTTTGATATGAAACTTTTGGTGAAACATAATTTCGATTTTGAAACAGCGGTTGTGAAAGTTTGCTTTAACATTAGCGTGGTTAAAAGGAAAGGCTTGAAAGTGGAGTGCAGGGCCTATGTGTAATATGTTGGCTAATCTCGTGGATGTGTAAGAAAGCTGAGCTGTAATGCAAGACCAACGGTGCAGTTCTCAAATCCAGGATCACTTTGAAAAAGCCTCAGTAAGACAGGTGGACTAATTTCATGATACTTGCCCACATGCTTGCAATTAGCACTTCAGCAGTGGATGCTTACGTCACCGAGAAACAAGAACTGATATAAACGACGAAGCTAAAGACCCAATTCAATGTGTGTAACTTGCACAGTTTGTAATTTGTACAATATGTACATTCAATGTGTATAATTTGTAGTTTGTAATTTGTATAATATATACATTCAATGTGTGTAATTTGTACAGTTTGTAATTTGTACAATATGTACCTTCAATGTGTGTAATTTACAGTTGTAATTTGTACAATATGTACATTCAATGTGTAAATTTGTAGTTTGTAATTTGTATAATATGTACATTCAATGTGTGTAATTTGTACATCTTGTAATTTATACAATATGTACATTCAATGTGTGTAATTTGTACATTTTGTAATTTATATATGTACATTCAATGTGTGTAATTTGTACATTTTGTAATTTGTACAATAAGTACATTCAATGTGTATAGTTTGCACAGTTTGTAATTTGTATAATATACACATTCAATGTGTGTATTGGTACAATATGTACATTCAATATGTGTAATTTGTACAGATTGTAATTTGTATAATATGTACATTCAATGTGTCTAATTTGTACAGTTTGTAATTTGTACAATACATACATTCAGTATGTGTAATTTGTATAGTTGTAATTTGTATATATGTATATCCAGTGTGTGTAATTTGTACAGTTTGTAATTTGTATAATTTGTACATCCAGTGTGTGTAATTTGTACAGTTTGTAATTTGTACAATATGTACATTCAGTATGTGTAATTTGTACAGTTTGTAATTTGTATAATATGTACATCCAGTGTGTGTAATTTGTACAGTTTGTAATTTGTATAATATGTACATCCAGTGTGTGTAATTTGTACAATACATACATTCAGTATGTGTAATTTGTACAGTTTGTAATTTGTATAATATGTACATCCAGTGTGTGTAATTTGTACAGTTTGTAATTGTATTAATATGTACATCCAGTGTGTGTAATTTGTACAGTTTGTAATTTGTACAATATGTATATTCAATGTGCATAGATTGCACAGCTTGTAATTTGTATAATATGTACATTCAATGTGTGTAATTTGTACAGTTTGTAATTTGTATAATATGTACATTTAGTGTGTGGAATTTGTACAGTTTGTAATTTGTACAATATGTACATTCAATGTGTGTAATTTGTACATTTGTTAATTTGTACAATATGTACATTCAATGTGTGTATTTGTACATTTTGTAATTTGTACAATATGTACATTCAATATGTGTAATTTGTACATTTTGTAATTTGTAATGTACATTCAATGTGTGTAATTTGTACATTGTGTAATTTGTACAATAAGTACATTCAATGTGTATAGTTTGCATAGTTTGTAATGTATAGTATGTACATCCAATGTGTGTAATTTGTACTGATTGTAATTTTATTAATATTGTTAGGGCCGGGGGGTCGGCCGCGAGGCGACCGCTCTGACGGAGCCGCAAGTCGAGTCGGCCCGACCGATCGCCCGGATATAGATCGTCGCCGGATAAGTCCGAAGCCAACGGGTCCTTGTGCAAGAACCATGAAGGGCCAATTTTTCCACCACGTGGTACAGGGTTATTTGCCAATTCTTCAAAATACCGAGAGACCACGTGGTGATCTACCGAGCCTCCACACCTCGACGAACTCGTACGAAACAAGCTGCATAAGCGAGCCTGCCCCGTGCGCGATTCCGAGCGGCTTAATCGCCGAGAACCGTCGGTCCGAATGTCCCTTACGGCGGCCCAACGGCCTTCTAATTCCTAACACACAGCATGCTCAGTCAATGAAAGAATCGACGCGACGAGCTGAAAACATTTAACAATTGGGTTTATTTATACAGTAATCGGGGAACTAGGGAAGCACGCAAGAGCAGAAATATACCGAATACAATAAATGCAATGCAATCATTTACAGCACACAAAGCACTTAACATTCTCTACTTGTTAGACGGGCCCACGGACACACGTACGCACACACACCCAAGAAATGGTGGTTGATGCCTTTAATAAGGACTTCAGCTCGGAGGGACAGATGAGCTGAAACCCAAACCTATCTCGAACCTCTCCACCTCGTGTGGTCAAAGTGTTCGACCCGGGCTCCAGCAGGGCGAGCTGGATCCAATCGCCGTGAGCCGCGATCCTTCCCGAGCTCCAGCAGATCCCCTCATGCTCCGGACCACGTGCTGTGAGACGAAACACCGAGCCTTCCCAAAGATGCGTCGCTTTCCAAGTAGAGCCAGCCGAACCAAGATGAGGCCACGAAGCAGAACAAAAGCCGAACCAAGATAACTCAGAACCAGCACGACCCTTTGAACCACCAACGGCACAGCCAACTCGAAGAAGCACCAGCAGAACAACAATCGAACCAACTCGACCACCCTTGAACCAGGCCGACACTCCTCAACCACCAGTCCGAAGAAGAACCACGACAACCCGAACCAACTCCTCATGAACAACTCTCCAATCAACCAGCTCCTCCGATGAACCACCAACAACCAGCCCAACTCTCCCTTGAACAACTCTCAACGAACTCACGACAACCAACCAGCCACAACCCCCTCTTCCGATGAACAACCCCCAACAAGACCCAAGAACCCACTCGAGCCAAGCAGAGGGTCCCTTTTATATTCCTATCGGCCCCCTCCTCCGCTCCCGGCGTGACTCATGCCCTCGTGTGCCGCACAACCGCGGGTGGAGGGATTGTTTTACGTCCTTGCATCACGGGACGGGAGGTTCTTCTTCCTCTTTGCAGAGGAGGGGGAGGGTCGTTCTTCTTTGTGTTCTGATCGAACCCTAACAATTAAAATGAATCACAGCGCATTTAATCGATTTTTACCCATTAAACAATGGAAGGCGAGCTATCTATGGAAGATGCACTTACCGAGATAACTGAGCTAAAGGACCTGAATGATGAGTGCGATAATGGTTTCCAGATTCGCAACAATATGTACATTCAATGTGTGTAATTTGTACAGATTGTAATTTGTATAATATGTCCATTCAATGTATCTAATTTGTATAGTTTGTAATTTGTACAATATGTATATTCAATGTGTGTAATTTGCACAATGTGTACATTCAATGTGTGTAATTTGTACATTTTGTAATTTGTATAATATGTACATTCAATGTGCATAATTTAACATTTTGTAATTTGTATAATACGTACTTTCATTGTGTGTAATTTTGACATTTTTTAATTTATATACTATGTACATTCAATGTGTGTAATTTGTACAATATGTACATTCAATGTGTGTAATTTGTACAATATGTACATTAAGTGTGTGTAATTTGTACAATATGTACATTCAATGTGTGTAACTTGTACAGAAGTATACATTTATAATATATTGTAAAAATCAGGGACACCAAGTCAACAACAGCATGTGATCAGAAGCAGATGATCAGAATGAAAATGCCAATTTGCTGCATTCAACTCGACTCCTCTTGACAGTCCAATCAAGAAACGTCAACTTTGATATTTTTCAAATTTGTAACAATACACGTAATTAGTAGGAAATAATTTTTCCTAAAATAAGAAAATAATTTGTAGGGAGATAAACATAGTGTAATGTAGGGATGCTGTATGTGTGTAAGTATGTATGTATGTATGTATATATGTATGTATGTATGTACAGTATGTAGCTGAAACTTCAGGGATTGCATTGTTCATAAATTAAAATGAGTACATGACTTTTTAGGGAAACTGAGGCTATAATTCAAAGGTAAAGATATATGTGTGCACAAATTTTTTTTTCTTTTAAACTAATTGAATAATGCAACTATCACAGAACATGGTTATGTGAGCTGAAAATATTTATGGTATTTACAGGGACTTCTTGTTTTTATTGCCCGTCGTAGACAGGCACTTCAGCTAGTAATAACAATAATATTATAAATTTAAGAGTTCAGAGAACATGATACGATGCACATTGTTCAAGTATATACTTAGATTTTAAGAAAGTAATGATTTTAAAGATCGTTAAAAAACAAATCTGGAAGTTTAGTGCTATTGAAGCAGTCATACACCAATCTTATGCACCACCACTCTATTGAACATGCACAAGTACTGAAAAACTCGAGGTTCATGGAAGTGATAAGAAGGTGATTTGTGTTCTCCAGTGTTCAAGTACATAATTCAATTTAAATAAATTAAAGATCGTAAAAGTCGTATAAATTAATAAATTCCAGAATTTACTGCCATTTTACGCAGTGTCAATTTCATCACCCTATCTAACATGCTACACTAGTTATTCATGCATGTTGTTTGTGTCCTTCATGAAATCCTTAAAATCAGTAAGTTTCCTGCTTGGAATGGTGTTTGAAATGGAATTTTTGTTTTTTTAATCTCGCTCCTCTGTGTGCATGTTCGGGCCAAATTCAGAGATAAAGTACTGTTATAAACGGCAAATTTGTCTTCCTATTCACGTGTTCAAAATATAACATTTAATTTAAATAATTTGGTCCTCGATCACAAACTGATAAGACGGATGGACAGACATGAACCAATTGCTTAACCCCGCTTTTCGCTTAGCGTGCATGGGGTAAATATTATATATGAAAATAAATAAATAATATTGGTTTTAGTGAATTTATCCTGCTACTGTTGGTGTTTAAGCCTGGTGTTGGCGCAGTGGTTAGGGCAGCGGCTTGGGATCCAAAAGGTCCTGAGTTCAAGCCCGTTGGGCCACTGAATTAATACACCAGGGGGTTGACTCAGCCTGTCATCCTTCCGAGGTCGGTGAAATGAGTACCAGTATACTGGGCCGGTGTATACCCCGGTTAAAATAGGTGTACCATATCCCTGTGTCGTAAGAGGCGACCAGGGTTGCGTCAGGAAGGGCATCCGGCGTAAAACATGTGCCAAATCACTATGCGGATCATACAGATGATCCGCTGTGGCGACCCCTAACGGGAGCAGCCGAAAGAAGAAGAAGAAGAAGATCCTGCTACTACTACAATTACTTATTTGAAGGTCCCCAATTATTCACACTTTCTTACGGGGTTGGCCCGGGAACGTTTTTGCCGACAAGTCTTTCACGAACAGAATGGCCATGTCTGACATTCTACTGAAGGTGGCAGGAAATTGTAATTTGTTTCCGATAACTCAAGTACTACTTGAGAAAGAAGGACACCGTGGGGTCTTTAACGTTCACCAGCTATTACAGGCAGACTGGACACCAAACGCCAACTTTAACGTTTATCCGATGACTGGCACACATATCGATGACTCACCCTGCGTGTGAAACACTAGGCTGGCAGTTAATTGCTGGGTTGAGATTAAAATGAACCACGGATCAGAGGTAATTGTGCACATACCTATATAGGTCTAGGCTATCCTATCAGCCCTCATTTTTCGCACTACTTTTACATACTTATACATTTGAGACATAAAATTTTAAAACCTTCGCATTTCTTGGACTATAATAAGTGTATCGTTCATATAACTTGAGGTTCTCCCCCTCCTCCTTCTCTCCTCCCAGTCCTCCCCCCCCTCTCCCATCTCCCAATCCCCAACCTTCCACGAATTTCAAATTCCACCTGAAAAACATTGTATCTATGTTCAGTCCCTTCCGGTGTTTGAACTAATGTGCAGCTCAGGATGGCAACAGAGAAAAAGGAAACACTTACCCTCAAAATGTAATTCCCGTGCCAACTGATAAGCTCTCGTTACATATTTGTGAGATTATCTTGAAGTCAGAATGTAAAACCTTCATTTCACATAGCTGGCAGGCATACTCAACTGCCCTCTCCATAACATATTACTCCGAGCCATGTTGTGCGCGTGCATTTCGCGAAATGATTTTTATTTGACAGCACGTGACCAATAAGGGGTCACGGGAAGTCATGGTTCATTGTGGTAAGGATGGATGAAATGTGGTGTAATCTGTAGTGTCAGGAATAATGGTGTAAACATGCCGGCAACTGTATAGCGAGCGGGTTCCGATACCGTTGATCATGCTCCGTTGGTTTTGATTCTGAGCCAACTTGGTGAAAAAGTGCTGCGTTCTCCTGGAAACCAATGTTTTAATGTAGGCACTTTGGCTGCGTTTTCTTCCTTTTCTTTTTGTTTTCTCTTTCTTGGGGGTCTCGTCTATTTTCCACGCAGTTTCGCAGTAGTTTCTCAAAGATATGAGCTATTATTTCGTTTTGGGGAGTTTGTAATAAGCCACTGTTAGTTTCCATGTCACAAGTCAATGTGGAACTACTCAACTGGCTGAAATTTGTGCCAAGTTCATCTGCATGCTTTTCTTTTACATACGTATAGATAGCCAAGCTACTGGAAGGTTAACTTATAGACAATGAGCTGGAAGGAAAAAAAATATAATAATGAGTGAACATCAACACAGGATTAGGCCATTCCGCCCATCAAGCCTGTGCAATGGCTGCCAACCTATGGTTGTCTGTCCGTGCTCTATCCTTTTTAAATGCTGAGCATCAAGCAAGGAAGCATTTGTTCACTTGTCCCTGGTCTCATATTGTCCCAATTCATATGAAAGGGAGACATTTAATCAGGGGACGATTCAAACATGACTTACACAACGGTGGGGAAATGATGACATCCATTCTGACCATATCCTCTTCTCTCAAACATTCTCCTTCCCTCACCTTCCGTTTCCTCATCCAACTATCCTGCCCATCATTTTCTCTTCTCTTTACCCCATTCCCTTCCTTCATGAACTTTCTTTTTCTTCATTCCCAGATCCCTTTCTCTACTCCCTTTCCCCCAAAGCATGCACAATGAAGTGACATGAAGCATGCAAAATAAATAAATAAATAAATGGAATGTGCAATATCTAAAGGTAATTATCTCCTTTGGATGCGACACAGATGTGATGGACCAAACGACCTTTTCTGTGTAAGTCGCACTGCGCACGGTGGTTGTAAAGATAGATTTATATGAGGAGAGTGCACACAACCAAGCGAGATGCAAAACCTGATTATTTTAGTTAATATATCCACACAAATAAGATCGAATAATTCTTATGGATTTCAATGACTCTCCTGTTGTCTGACATGATGGTACAGATCTGGAGCACTCGCAATGGTGCTGTCTAGTCTGGGTTCGATTCTCAAAACCCGACTATCAAATTTGGGATTGGTGCTTCACAGGCAGGGTGTTTCTTCAATCAGTTTGCTGTTCTTGAGAAGGATATAAAGCTGGGGACCAATCTCCTAGCATTAAGATGGTCGATGTTAAAAATGTCATGGTGTCTTTCAATGAAGAGTAAGAGGGGTTTATATACAAAAATCGAGGGTCATGAAAGAGTGAGGTGATGAAGGATAAAAGTGAAACACACTGACAGTGGGGCCAAGGATGTGTACAGGAAAGCAATAAGCGAAGACAAAAATAAGACATGGAGGATTGGAGAAAAACAGCAACCTGAAAGTAAGACGGTTGGGTTGGTTAAGCTTAATCAAGGTACAAATTGTCATAGTTATGGACGGGTGGTGATAAGAGGTGGTGTTAAACCCCTGCTTGAAGCCCGGGAGTGAAGAGTGCAATTGTATTGAAGGCAGTTCCATGAATGACGGTGTGCAGTATAAGCCTGGATTTAAGGACTTCTTTCAGAAGAGGGATTACTGGAATAATCTGTATATTTTGGAGAAGTTGGGGAGGGTTGGAGAGCTAAGAGAGCATAGGGAGCTTCACCAGAGAGCTGTTCTTCTAACGTATGTAAAAATAGAGAGCTGATAAAATACAGAGAGGCCACCATCCTCTCTGTGATGTGAGAGCAACAGGCCTTGTGCTTCGGCCTCATTGGGGAAGATGACAATTATGTTGAGAATTTTACATTCCTCGGATTCCAGGGGAGACAGAGGTGCTGCTGTGGTGCCAGTCCAAAGAGGAGAGCAAAACTCCACTGAGCTATGGACAAAGGCCTTGTATTCTGTGAGTAGTTCATTTTTCAAGGAATGACTTGTAATGACAGAACATGCCCAGTTTGTTGAAGGCTTTTGCTTTGTAGTTCACCAAGGAGGCATTTGGCTTATGGTAAGGCTTTGAAGTTCAAGGGACTGAACCAGTGCCTTATATAGAGAGAATGTAGCCAACTCGCTAGCAGGTGCCATCTTGCGTTCCACGCGAGCGTGAGCAGTGAGCATGTGCTAGTAGTGCGAGGTAGGTGCTAATCAACACAAGCACGCTAAATAACTCATTGTTCAAAAAGTATGCCATCCACAACGTTGCAATTTACTGAGATCATAGATGGAGACGTTCCTTATAAACTGTGGACAAAGGCTCTCATCAAATAAACTCTCCGGGTCTCGCCCCCCCCCCCGCCCCCCTCTGTCTGCAATTTGTCCCCAGCATATTTCCGCAGGGCGCTCAAGGTCCGCCAAACAACCCCTTTCTGGTAAAACTACCAAAATCACGAATCACTGCTCACCTTCACTCTTTCATTCCTCTTTTTTCCCGCCTTTGGAATAAACTCCCTCACTCTATTCAATCCCATTCTTCCCTCCAGGCCTTCAAAACAGATGTTCACCAGACTCTTTTCGTCCCCCATCCAAATCCTCGATCTTTTCTACCCCCGTTAATCCACCCCAAACCCTCTTCCTTCACATTCCCTGCTTTCCTTCCTGAAAGTCACTGGAATGTCCATCTTGTATATCCCGTGTTCCCCACCCCATCCCTCTCCCTTCCACAGATCTCCTAATGTCTCTGTTCCCCACTGTTTTGTCTTCAAACTCCTGCTCCTCTTGTCCCATGCCCCCTTTCTGTGCGTTGTGTGTTAGCTCTCATACGAGCCTCGACAAGGTATACAACCCCCCCCCCCAAAATAAAACTGAGTTAACCTGAAGGCTATAATACCGATCGTTTGGCTGTTACTATGATTTGAACCTGGTTGGATTACGAATTTTCATAATGCC
Organism: Eptatretus atami; assembly: GCA_035128595.1. Classification (NCBI taxonomy): domain Eukaryota; kingdom Metazoa; phylum Chordata; class Myxini; order Myxiniformes; family Myxinidae; genus Eptatretus; species Eptatretus atami. The sequence continues at coordinate 139,238,509 of CM068953.1, read as the reverse complement.
GGAAGAACGAACTTTTATCCTTAGTTTCTTAGTTCCTCCCATTTTTATCGAACTTAGCTCTCTACGACAGGATTACTAGAAGGCACAAATCTGTCATGGAAAGGGTGATGTACAGCCTGTAATTTGATAATGGAACGCTCGAGACATTCTCACAGCGATAGAACTAAAACCAGCAATCTGTAGTGGTTCTCCACGGAATTTGGTATTCCAAACAAATCAACCGACGACGACGTACGCCACTATAACGAATAATATATTCAACGAGATGGGATGTAGTACAAGCAAGACATTTCAAGTGTAATGCAAGAATGAAAGTATGAGACAATGAATCATCAGAACATTTGAGCCAAATACATTGCATACCTTGCATAAGTCGGAGCCATGTAGGCATCGGGCGAGTTTTACTGCAGTTGGTTTACAAAAATATCAAGTCGTGATACAACATTCAAATTGATCATGAAACACGAAAGAATGATGCAAGCCTTTTTTTCAAAAACATCGCAAAAAAAAAGTCAAAACAATTGTTTCAATTTGGAGACCAACAATCGCATTGCCATACTTTTGCTGCAGAGGTTTCTCCCTTTCATGCCATCTCGTTCACTCTTGTGATTGTGTTCCTGTCCTTGAGCCAAAAAAATTGCGAGCAGTTTATTTTTGATGTTACGGAAAATGGGGATAGTGAGCTCCAAAACGAGATCTCTGTCTTGTGTGACAAGTCTCTGCACTAAATTGACACCAGTCAGACCTCCATGTGATTTCCTGAAGAAGTGTTTGTCAGGCAAAAAAGATCTCCATCCCTGCTTCAGTACAACAGACAAATCTTCAGAATGATTGGAGGTATCCTAATTAGGTACTTACCGAGCACAAATGCGAGTAAGCAGAGGGGAACCATCCAACTCTGCACAGTTTAGATGTACAAATAACACACTTGCCTTTGTCACGAGGGGACCATTCGGCCTTGCCCTGGTCGAACAGAGCAGCCCCATGCCTCACAGCATATCATAATTCTCCCCAAATCAAGCGAAATCGTGTATATTTCTGTACGTATGAAATATGAATGCTAACCCTGAAGCAATTTGCTTGGATGGCAAAATAGTTCCATGGAGACCATGTGATGTGGGCTGATCAATCACACAGCCGAATCGCTCTTCACAAACATAACAATAGATGGTCAGACTCTCTCTATATACGGCACTGGACTAAACGTCTTCCAGTAGCTAACAATGGAAATACTTAGATGGTAGGTTCGTTTGACGATCCTTCCTGGATGACAGGGTGAGACTGAGATTGGCCAAGAATGAAAGACATATTCAATTGATGAGATTGCATCTAATTAATTCCAGATCAGCAGAAAGTGAGGCACCTGTCTGTGGGATGGGGTGAACTAATCGTCACAATGTGGAGTCATCTGCACAAGGGACAGGATTTTTAGAGCATCACAGAGGTTGACTATGTGAGCGTAATGGTTAGAGCATCCACTGGGAGGACGATGGTTCGAACCCCGACTGAGTCTTACCAAATACTTATAAAATGGTATATGTTGCTTCCGTGCTTAACACATCATTTAAAGGATAGAGACTTGGCAAACCCCCATTGGTTGGCATATATTATGGAAGAGGAATTCCCCCTTAATTTCCTTGCTGAGTGCAGACAGAAATGGGAAAGTCAAAAGATGACATCACCAGTTCTCAACATGCAGCAGGAAGATATGTGACTTCCCCCAAGTTCAGCAAATATTTGGGGCTGGCAAGATGGCCTAGAGGTACGCAAACTCGCCTCTCAGCCACCTCGCCTCGGTTTGAATATCTGCCCAGCTACAAACTGTCATCCCAGCATCTCGCAGGAAGGACGAGGCATCAATGTTTGTGCCGTCCCTCAGAAGGACGTTAAACTGGGAGTCCCGTCCACTGGCATTAGTTGGTGGATGTGAAAGATCCCATGGTGTCTTTTGCGAAGAGTTGGTGAGCTATCGCTGGCACCCTGAACAAATCACATTCCAACCATAACCTACAGAGGGTGTTGTATCAGGAGCGCAGCCACACCTTTAACTAATGATGCTACTCGCAGCGATGTGCTGCATACGAAAGAAGAAGCAATATTTGTCTGGAGTCAGGTCCTGTGTTGTCTAATGTCTCCGTTTTGCTTTATGTGCTCGATTTGTATTGCAGCTCCTCTACGAGCCTTATTCCCTGTAAAAACACCAATAATAGTAAAAAAAAAAAAAAAAAAAAGACTTGGTCCAAAACTGCCTTGGGCCACTCCAGCCTCCACTGGGAGAGGATATCCTTTGTCTTCATTTGGCTGCTTTGTTTCCCCTTCTGACTCTCCTTTTGTTTCTCTCCAACACTGTCTTGGGTTATCTTTCCTAGTTTCTGGAATTCCCTTATATTCCAACTTCAAAAGTAGTGCACCACCCTGCACTAGTTTCCTTACACAATTGTGTTCAAAATATTATCTGGATTTTTGTACTCATATTTAAGCTTAGTGTAGATTGTTATGTTTGTAAGGGGAAGGGTGGAGGGGGGAGGGGGGGTAAGGAATGACCTTAGTCCAGTTAGAAATGTATACCTTCATATGTTGTGCATTTTGAGTAGTTTAGCCATTTTGATGTATTAAGTAGGGAAATGTTAGCTTAAGAAGTGTGCTGGTTAAATATGCATCATACGAAGGGCAATGCATTGTCAAATAAATAGCTTTGGATTAAAGGTGAAGGGCTTGTGTGTGGAACTTTCTATAATCTCCTGGTGATGAACAAGTGAGGCCTTGGAAGAGAGAGGGAGGAGTTTTAGGAGGGGTGTCATCCAGAGAGAGAGAGGGAGGAGTTTTAGAAAGAGAGGGGTGTCATAAAAGGAGGGAGAGGGGGAGGAGTTTTTCTTTGCCTACGGAGAAAAGTGGCAGTTTCGTCGTTGACCAAGTCGAGTTTTCTCGCTTATGAAGAAGTGACTTCATTTTTGGCTGTCCTGAGTGTACGTGTTTCATCAACGGCATTGTTGCCTGTTTCACTGCCACGGGTGTAGCCAGGCTGAGGCAGATGAGGCAGTTGCCTCGTCGCTCATTTCCTGAAATATGATCTGGCCTGAGCCCTCTGGCCATCTGAGCTCTCTGGGGAGTAAGCTATCAAAGCTACCCGGCAGTGCTCTGAATACTCTTATCTCCACACTTAAATAGGACAATACCCCCCCCCCCCATATGTTCATTTAATGTGGTTGAAATGAACATTGACATTTTTAAATTTTGAGCATTGAAATTAGCCAAGAATAGGTTTCTGGGCATCAAAAATGCATTGGCTTCTGGGGGCCTTGAGCGGCCCCCCAGACCCCTCGCCGTAATGGCTTCGCAATGTTGGCGCTTGCAACGCTGCGCTACGCGCACCGTCACATCAACCAGGTTCACCTCTTTTTGCCTCATCGCTTTTGGACCTCTGGCTACGCCCTTGACTGCCGATTTCTTCAACTGCTCCAAATGCAAAATTAGGAGATGTGAGTCAGGAGCAGCTGGCGGCTCATGACAATGGAGAAAGGTTGGGAGAGCAGGAGGCTCAGCGGCAGAAGTGATTGCAGGGAGGGGCAAAAAAGCCCGAGAGAAACAATGGGGCCATAGCGTGCAGCGAGGCCAGGAAGTTTTAAATTTAAATTGACCATCAAGCAGCCTTGGTGGGAGTTAGTCCCCGGACTGCAGAATCTGGACCAGGGGAGGTTAATTGGGCCGGCCTCGTGGGGAAGTGCCCCCCTGGGAGATTGGGTTGAGTCAGGCAGCTGGGGAATTGCACTGGCAGAATTTGGACATGGGATCCAACCAGTGGATGTTTTAATAATCATGTGGAATGTTTTAATGATAATTATAACATCGTAGGTCACGTGGTGTGGCAGCCATATTGGAAAACGGAAAAACTTTGGACCTCTGTATCTCTGAAACCTCACCAAGGAAAAAATTGAAACTTGGCACATAGCAAGTACTCCTCATGGTGAATGAGTGTTTTTTTATGACATCATAGGTGCCCTCCTTATGACATCATAATTGCATATGTAGAACGCCACATCCGATCAGTATGAAAATTTTTTAGGGTCATCTAGGGATAAAATGGTCCACAGAAAAAAAAATCATTATGTCATCGGTCACATGATTCGGCAGCCATATTGTTTCAAAAAAAAAAAACCTTCTCTGTAGTGGCTGAACAAATCAAGGTGAAACTTTACAAGCATGACTACTGTCCATGAGGAACAAAAGGCTCACATATATCATAGGTCACATGGTTTGGCAGCCATATTGGGATTTACCCTAAAACCTACAAAAAATACACCACTCAAAAGAAGTTCTGGTGAGGGTCTGCAACCTCCGATTGCTCTTTTTATTGTTTTATTTGCAACTAAGAGTGTAGTACGGTAAGGAGAATAGGTAAGTTAGTTACGGCTCACTTCCCCCAGCCACTCCCGATTTATTTTGTTGAAGTTAATTATATGTGTGAGTTGTCAGCATTAAGGCTGGAGCTGTTGCCCCTGCAGTAAACCTTGCAGGAGCCGCTGTTCCAGAAGGGGGGGGGGAGG
>CM068953.1:139221460-139233955 GCA_035128595.1 Eptatretus atami | reverse complement strand
GGGTAGTAATTACGTTAAAACAGTTAGAAATGTATTGTTTAGTATGGTCTGCGTTTTGGGTAGTTTAGCCATCTTGAGATATGAAGTAGGAAAATGTTAGCTTAAGGATTGTCCTGCTTAAATATGCATCATACCAAAGGTGATGCATTGTCCAAAATATAGCTAGGGATTAAAGTTGAAGAACTTGTATGTGGTATCTTCTGTAATCTCCAGGTGAGGCCTTGGAAGAGAGAAGGAGTGTTAGGAGGGGCGTCGTCTGGAGAGAGGAGTTTTAGAAAGAGAGGGGTGTCATAAAAGGAGATAGGGGGAGGAGTTTTTCCTCACCCCCAGGGAGAAGTGGCGGTTTCGTCGTTGATTGAGTAGAGTTTCCTCGCCTACCAAGAAGTGGCTTCGTTTCTGGCTCTCCTGAGTGTGCCTGTATCATTGCCTGTTTCATCGACTGTTTTGCTGCCTGTTTCGTTGACTGTTTCATCACCTCCTTCGTTGACGGCTGCCAGGAGAAAAAGCCTCACCCAGTTCTCGTTCCCTTCCCCGTTCATGCTTGAGTCTGGAGGGTTGCACTTTTTCTTTACTTCCCTTGTGAAAAATTATTTGTTGTAAATTTGTGCCAACTTCCATCCGCCCCCCACACCATCCTGCCGTCGTTACCCCACCGTAAAGACCTATTCTTCCATGCTCTTTATTGGAGGAGACTAAATCTCGTTTAACCAGAAGCTGAGGATCCCAACGTGAACTCGCCATAAACTGAATGCAGTCCACGACAGTAAATAGCCGGTTTTCTCCATTCGATCAGTGGTCGGTGTAAATCAACTGCTGACGTGACAAAATAACAAAAATAATACTTACATTACTTCTTTGACATTATTTTGATGATTTCCTAACTTCAGCAGCACCAGGTCTATCCATACGTGTGAATACACTTGATGTTGTTATTAAGCAAAATTTTATTATTTACTGCCATCTTGATTTTTTAGCACAAGGATAAAAAGCAGCAAAGACGTTGTTTTTTTTGTTTTCTCTTTTTAAAACAAACTACCCAACAGCATGGCTGCCAGGATTGGGCAGAGGAAGTGCACTCGCCTTTTACCTGTCTGGTGTAGGTTCCACTCCAAACGTGCGCAAAAATTGTTTCGCAAGCAGGGCGTTGCACCAACGAATATGCCGTTGATCGGGCGGGACGTTTAATAAGCTGGGCATCCACCTGCCATCACTGGTTGTTGGTGGGTGTTTTGAAGATCTCATGGTGTCTATCTCAAAGAGTGTGCTGGAATCCTGCCTAAATCCCCAAACTACCACCCTGGAAAACACCCCAGGCAGCCAATCGCTGATGGAATATTTGTTTAAAATCTTCCTAAATTCCGACCATCTGCCTGCAAGATGCACCGTGCCTTTGAGCGTCAGCCCAAGCATGCTACCTCACTGACTGATGAGACTGCTTCAGCAGCACCAGCGCCCTGGAAAGGGTGTGCGACTCGAACAACTCACCAACTCGTGTAAATTAACTTTTTCTCTGTTCATGATGAATCTTACATTATTTCATTTTCTGTTTAGCCTTGCGTTTAATTAAATGACAATTGTAACTTGGTGATTTATTTATCATGTTGTTTTTGTGATATTGTTTTCGGAGTTATCCTATTAGGTAATCTTTTAACTTAATATAGAGTCTTTGCTATAACTCGTGACTCGATAAAAAAATTATTTTAGCTTATATATTGTTGTTAATAGCGAGAACAAATTCCACCTTGCATTTGTTTTCGTGTATGTCTGCGGTATGTCTCCTGTCAAACTTGTTGCTTAACTTGTGTTTGAGTCTTGTGTTTGTATGTCTGTGCTGTTAGAGTTAGCTGTTCTATGAACCTGGAATGGTGTATACAATACCTATAATAATATAATTATCGTTCCTCCCACAGTTGTCCCCTGGACGAGCAGCTATCCTCTAGCCACAGCCACATGACCTGCCAGCCTGCCAAGGAATGCTGCACCATGCACTCCCCACTTGCCCACATTTATTTGCTCAGCATTGTCTTCTTAAGCGGGGCAGCCCTCGTAGAGCGCCCTCTCAGCCACTGTGTTAGCAAACAGCGCGGCAGGGCCCCAGCACGCGCCGCTGCAATGGAGACACCCACAGGCATGGCCTGAGCTCTGTATTTATTGAAACTCACCCCAGGCAGCCAATCGCTGATGGAATATTTGTTTAAAATCCTTTTCAAATTCCTACCATCTGCCTGCAAGATGAACCACGCCTTACAACCTTGGCCCAAGCGTGCTACCTTGACACTGGTAATAAACTCTTGGGGTAATTGAAAAGGCCAGGTTGCGTGGAATCGCAGCAGGACGTTGAAAAACAGAACAGGTGAACCTGACAATGAATCAATTTCTAATACAGAAAGGGACCTGTGAATGATGAAATAAAGTCAGTTATTGATATCAGTTAGTTATTTATTGATACCAGTCAGTTATTGATAAACGATATCAATGAAACTTTTTAAATTTGAACAACACACTTGTTGGCGTAATGGTTATCACATCTGCTCTAAGCCCCGGAGGTCAGCCAACCAAGTCAAACCAAATACTTTAAAAATGGTACGTGCTGCTTCCTTCCTTGATGCTGAGCATTTAAAAAGGATAGAGGGATGGAAAAATAACCATAGGTTGGCTACTATTGTGCAGGCGTTGATGGGCCTAATGCCCCGGCACCTGCATTGAAGTCTCGTAAAGGAATACTATATAACTGTATATATATATATATATATATATATTTATATCTTATATATTAAAAACGTAATGAAGCTGCATGCGTATGAAGCCTTCCAACCCATTGGTTGGTGAGCTGTTTTTACCCCACCCACAAATGTCAGGAAAAAAATCATGCATCTGCCATGTTGGTTTTTCTGTTGAGCCTAAGATGTCTTTCGAAGTCTTATATTCACAATTTGAATTATCTGACCTATATAACCATGATGTATTATATATGCACACAAAAGCAGAAGGCAGGTTTTTGCTTCATGCAAGCCGGGTTTTTTTTTAATTTTTCGAGAGCAAATGAGGCAGTGGTCTGCCCAATACATTAGTCCGTGGGAATATATCGTAGAAAATAGTATCATATAATGCAAAAAATCGCTCCAAGCTCCTAATTTGAAAACTTATTGTACTTACGATATGAGTGAGAAAGATGAAAAAAAATCTTTATCGTTAAGAAATCATTGCGGCCTGTTCCAAGTCAAGGCATGGTTGAGCTGGCCAAAAAGCATGGTGGCTTCAGACGTCAGCGAGCAGCGAGGTTACCCAGGAAACGCCTTAAGACCCAGAGAGCTAGGTGGTCGAGGATCGCCTGATGAAGGATATAATTAAATAATGCCGTTAATTATCTTCAAAAGGGGTGTTTTAATTAACCCAAACACCCAATTTTCACTATTGCATTTCCGTGGGGTTTTCTTAGTATGCAAGCAAGGTTTCATGCTGCTAGGTTTTATGGTTTTGCAGTTATGGAGAAGAAACACACACACATACACATAAAACAGACAAAGAGCAGATGCTTACCACTATGCCTTACTTTTAAACACGGGGCATGGGTACCCAGCAGATCATTCAGGGGGAAAATAAATCCGGTCTCGGCTTACCAAGGTAGAAGTCTTCATGTGTCCAATAAAATGTCCCAAAATGTGTGAGCGTGCCTTGGTCCGCTGTCAGCGCCCTGCCTCGCCATGCAAACACCTGCAAACAGGCTCGAACACCAATCGACGTCATGTCGTCACCCCCAGGAACCAGGGATGCCAAGAATCAGGTACCGGGCAGAACAAGCGGGAACGCGTCCACTGTCACCAACTGCCAGGAGCTATCAGGAGCTGTAACCAATGGGCAGGAGCTGTAAGGAGCTGCAAGCAACATCAGGAGCGAGAAGCTGTAACCCACAATCAGGAGCTGTATGAAGCTGTAACCAACGACCAGGAGTTTACCAATGGTCAGGAACTGTAAAAAGCTGTAAACAACAGTCAGGAGCTGTAATAAGATGTAACCAATGGTCAGGAGCTGTAAACAACAGTCAGGAGCTGTTAGGAACCGTCAGGAGCTATCACCAACCATCAGTAACTGTAAAGAACCGTCAGGAACTGTCGCCAACTCTCATGAAGGCGGTCCTCCCATCCTTTTTATAGGTGACCATTGTGGGCGGAGCCTCAAGCAGACTTCAGCCAAAACCAGCTTGTCGATTGGCGCATCGCTGCATGTGACCTCCAACCGTCAACCTCCGCGATCATTCCTTCCCCACCATCGAACGAGATGCAACTCCCAAATAACACAGGCCTGACTCACGACACCATGTTCGGGGTGCTGTACGAGTGCCAGACAGCAGCCATTTGGCAGAATTTCTGAGCAAAAATGCGAAGCGCTCACAAAACGTCAATGGCAACCATCACCTCACCATTCAGCCCGACACGAGCAAGAGCCAGCCAGCATCGATAGAGCTTCCGAACGGGGTGTCAAATGTCGACGGAAAAAGGTGGATGTCAAACGTCAATGAAAGAGAGGTGGGTGTCGAAGGTCAATGAAAAAAAATTGGATGTCTGAGGAAAATGATGCACAGCCATGTCTGAACGTCCGAATAACTGTTCAGGAAAAGCCCATGGGGTGTATAATCAAATGTCCTGTAAGTTGGAAGTGTAAATAAATCGTCTATGTGTCCACACACCCGTGGAGAGTCCATACAGATCCAAATCTATCCACATGTACCATGTCCGTGTGTGCTGTATACGTACCTCTACCTGGTAGTAACTGTCGACTGCACATCCCGATCAGGACTCGAACTGTACTGTACAACTCGGTAAGTGGCTTAAGCACTCAAGCACGCCAACGGAATGCCTGGTTTGGCACGTGATTACCAAATGCTGTGGATACAACGAAGTAGCCGGAAATGCCCATGCAATGCCCGAATTGGACAAATCAACACTTTTGGGGGGAACCGGAACTGCTGATACTTTCAAATCTGGAGCTCACATTTTGTAATTCTGGTTAGTTTAAGAGATTCTCTTGGTTATTCATATGTGGAAATAAAATAAAGCCGTGAACGCTGGTGTCTCCAGGCATTCATAAGCATCGCAATATACCATGCAATTCGTAGCTATGATGAACAGGCATTCGATTATAATATGAGTGAGGAAAGTGAAAAAAAAACTTCATAGTTAAGAAATCGTTGCGGCTTGTTCCAAGTCAAAGCATGGTTGAGCAGGCCAAAAAACATGGCGGCTTCAGACCCGAGCGAGGTTACCCAGGAAACGCCTTAAGACCCTAGACAGCGAGGTGGCCGAGGATCGCCTGATAAAAAATATAATTAATAAGGCCGTTAATAATTATCTTTAAAAGGGGTGTTTCAGTTAACCCAAACATCCAATTTTCACTCTTGCACTTCCTTGGAGTTTTCTTAGTGTGCATGCAAAGTTTCAGGCTGCTCGGTTTTATAGTTTTGGAGTTATGGAAGAGACACACACACACACAGACACACACACACACACTGGCATTTATTTGTGTATACATATCTTCCATATACTATATATTACTAAAACTCTCATATTGCATGTATGTATGTATGTATGTATGTATGTTCCAGAAATACAGCCAAAACGGTACACGATGGTGCAAAAATTTTAGTGCCACCTTACTCACCATTCTCCTGTGGTGTGCAGTATCAAGTTTCGTTAAAATCGGGCAATGAATAAAATTATGAAAAAATCAATTCCCGATTCAGTCAAGTACTCTTCGGGAGAATTTGATCAAATGCAAACAACCTCAGCAGTATAGTTCGCTGGAGCTATCTTTTATTTTTTTTGAAATTATTTTTTATTCAACCGCTGTCACAACGGGAACCCAACGGGTTCACGAGTTATCTAGTAAATATATATATATTATATATATATATATATATATATATATATATATAATATATATATGTATAGAGAGATATAACATATATATAATTATATAATTTTATATATATTTTCACATGTGAGCATCTTTTGCAGCATTGACTGCTGTGAGTCTTTTGGGTAAGTCATCTACCAGCTTTGCACAGTGAGATGTTGAAATCTTTGTCCATTCTTCACGTGAAAATTCCTCTAGTTCTGTCAAGTTTGATGGGGATCGTTGATGGACTGGAATCTTCAAGTCTCACCATAAATGTTCATTTGGGTTCAAGTCAGCACTTTGACTGGGCCACTCAAGAATATATATTTTATTCTTATTCAGACACTCCAGTGTGCCTTTAGCTTTTTGCTTCAAATCATTGTCCTCCTGAAATGTGAGTCTCCTACCCTAACAAAGTTTGTTACGGCCACGGGTACCGAGTGTATTATGAGGGGGTTTAATCCAAGTTTGTCCTCGGAATTGCTGGACCTGGGGCCACTGCTCACAATTAACTTTGTGGTATGGTGGGTTGCTTTAGAACCATGAACGTCAATCAGTTAACCACGAGTTCCAGTGTCCACCATCTAATTATTCCGTTTAACTAGAGGTCACGTGGTTTCCTGAAGGGGAGCGTGCCCTCGGCAAAGCACCAATCTTATCTTGATTAGTGTGGCCAAGCGTTTAACCGCTGGTGTGTGCCGACTATTACAGGTCAATTTGTTTGGTAATTTCCTCCCAGTCTATCTAGGTTCGGACAATGCTGGATCAATGGAAGGAAATGACAAGCACGCACAGGTTGGAACGTCAACAAAGGAATGTATTAATAAGGAAAATAAAAAGAACTTTTTATTTCCTTATGGTAAAAATAAGTTAATTCGAAGCAATCAAAATAATCGCAAGCAAATAAAGAATAAATCAGGCACTAATAGCAAAAGAGACAAAGAGCAGATGCTTATCACAATGCCTTACTTTACAATTAAACACGAGACAATGGTACCCAGCAGATCATTCAGGTGGGAAGAGAAATCCAGTCTCGCTCACCAAATAGAAATTGTTGTACGCCAAATAAAACGTCCTGAAAAGTGTGAGCGTGCCTTGTCCGATGCCAGTGCCCAGCCTTGCCATGCACCCGCTCGCAAACAGGCTTGAACACCACTCGACGTCACCCCCAAGAATCAGGTATGCCAAGAGCAGGCCTCGAGCAGAACCAGCATTAACGGTCCGAGTGTCACCCACCGTCAGGAGCCACCAGGAGCCACAACCGACGGACAGCTGTTAGGAACTGTGAGAAGCTGAGGTGCTGTGAGAAATTGTAAGGCTGCAAAGCTGTCACCAACTGTTACAAACTCAACTGTCGCCAGCTCACCAACCATCTGACTGGAACAGATGAAGCAACCGTCTGACTGGAACCGATGAAGCGACCGTCTGACTGGAACTGACTGAGCAACCGTCTGACTGGAATTGACGAAACTGCCATCTGACTGGAACTGAATGAAGCGGCTATCTGACAGGAACTGACTGAAACACTCTCAAAGCTGTCAGAACCACAACCAGCTATCGCCGACCGACTCTCAAAGCTGTCAGAACCACAACCAGCTATCGCCAACCGACTCTCAAAGCTGTCAGAACCGCAACCAGCCATCACCAACTGACTGTCACGAACTAACTGGAAAAAACGGTCCTCTCGTCCTCTTTATGGGCGACCCGTCTGGGCGGAGCCTCAAGCAGACTCCAGCCAAATCCACTCTGCCCATTTGCGCATCGTTGCACGTGACAACCCGCCCATCCCGCGATCATTCCTGGCCTACGATGCCATGTTTGTGGTGTTGGATAAACGGCAGAAAGCAGCCATTTGATAGATTTACTGAGCGAAAACGTGAAGCGCTTATTAAACGTTAACAACAATTCTCACCTCAATGTTCAGCCCGATACGAAAAAGAGCAAGTTAGCCTCCATAGAGCTGCTGAACGGGGTGTCAAACGTCGATGGAAAAAGGTGGGTGTCAAGCCTCTGTTGGGCTAACAGCTATCTCACGTGCATGAATGTGTCTGTTGTAAAGAGAAAAAGGTCATCCCATAAGAAAGAGAATCTATTCTTTACCCTTCTCAACACATCAAAGTTAGAATCCCACCAGACATGGGGATGGGTCTATCCTGCGAATGCATTAGGGAAATAATATCTGAGGACCGAGATGTTTTGTAATGCATCCGTTCGGATCGGATTCTGAATCCATAAATTATATATATATAATATATTATAATTTTATATATATATATATATATATATTATATATATATATATATATATATAATAGCCTGGTGTTGGCGCAGTGGTTAGGCAGCAGCTTGGGATCCAAAAGATCCTGAGTTCAAGCCCCGTTGGGCCACGGAATTAATACACTAGGGGGTTGACTCAGCCTGTCATCCTTCCGAGGCGGCGAAATGAGTACCAGTTACTGGGCGGTGTATACCTCGGTTAAAACAAGTGTACCATATCCCTGTGTCGTAAGAGGTGACCAGGGTTGCGTCAGGAAGGGCATCCGGCGTAAAACATGTGCCAAATCACGATGCGGATCATATGGATGATCCACTGTGGCGACCCCGAACGTGAGCAGCCGAAAGAAGAAGAAGAAGAATAATATATATATATATATATATATATATATATTCACATATATATACTGTATATATATATAATGATGGGCATTAACATGGAGTGTTGCCCCCCCCCCCCTTTGCCGAGAACAGCCTCCACTCTTCTGGAAAGGCTTTCCACTAGATGTTGGAGCATTGCTGCGGGGATTTGCTTCCATTCAGCAACAAGAGCATGAGTGAGTTTGGGCACTGATGTTGGGCGATTAGGTTGGCTCACAGTCAGCATTCCAGTTCATCCCAAAGTGTTCGATGGGGTTGAGGTCAGGGCTCTGTGCAGGCCAGTCAAGTTCTTCCACACTCATCTCGACAAACCATTTCTGTATGGACCTCACTTTGTGCATGGGGGCATTGTCATGCTGAAACAGGAAAGAGCCTTCCCCCAATCTGTTGCCACAAAGTTAGAAGCACAGAATCACCTAGAATGTCATTGTATGCTGTCGCATTAAGACTACCCTTCACTGGAACTCAGGGGCCGAGCCCAAACTATGAAAACAGCCCCAGACCATTATTCCTCCTCCACCAATCTTTACAGTTAGCACTATGCATTCAGGCAGGTAGCATTCTCTTGGCATCCGCCAAACCCAGATTCGTCCGTCGGACTGCCAGAAGGTGAAGCGTGATTGATCACTCCAGAGAACGCTTTTCCACTGCTCCAGAGTCCAATGGCGGTGAGCTTTACATCACTCCAGCCGACGCTTGGCATTACGCATGATGATCTTAGGCTTGTGTGCGGCTGCTCCGCCATGGAAATCCATTTCATGAAGCTTTCGACGAACAGTGCTTGTGCTGACGTTGCTTCCAGATTCAGTTTGGAACTCAGTAGTGAGTGTTGCAACTGACGACAGACTATTTTTCCATGCTACGCACTTTAGCATTCGGCGGACCTATTCTGTGAGTTTGTGTGGCCCACCACTTCGCAGCTGAGCTGTTGTTGCTCCTCGACATTTCCACTTCACAATGACAGCACTTACAATTGACTGGGGCAGCTCTAGCAGGGCAGAAATTTGACGAAATGACTTGTTGGAAAAGTTGGCATCCTATGACTGTGCCATGTTGAAAGTCACTGAGTTCTTCAGTTCGGCCCATTTTACTGCCAATGTTTGTCAATGGAGATTGCATGGCTGTGTGCTTGATTTTATACACCTGTCAGCAATGGGTGTGGCTGAAATAGCCGAATCCACATATTAGAGGGTGTCAACATACTTTTGGCTATGTGGTGTATAACATATATATATATATATATATATTACTGTTATATTAATAATATATTTATATATATATATATATATATATAATATAATATATATGGTTTTACATTACATATATAGTCTAAGTTTGCAAAGCAATTTGCCATTCCTATCCAAATACTTGTGTCATAATGGTCTCATGTTCATGATTTCCATAACCTGTCATGATGTGGCCATTATCACTAATCCCTTTGTAATTCGTGAAGAAGTCCACTGATGTCCTTGTACTGCATGTAATACATTTACAAGCTTCTCCATCAAAGCAGTGCAAAATACCACCAGTTTTAAGAAGTATAATTACATAAATGTGTTTGTGCTGATTCCTTGTTGAATTCACAATTTGCCATGATGTTAAGTCTCATAATAATAACCATAATTTTTTGATAACACTTTTCATTATAATGATTGTGAAGATTTGGGATCATTTGACGAGTTTTGTAGCTTAAGAAGGAAGCCAATACAATTCAAGAATGTCCGTTGGTTCTTCTGAATGACTGCTCCATGGCAGCCAAAGACATCAGAACACTGAAAATGAGAAGAAAAACTCAGCGCAACAAACTGCCAGGAAGAAGATGGATTTTGTGAAAACTCTTGCTATTCTTGGCTTCAGTTACAATGAACGAAATGTCTTCTGCAATTTAGGAGAAATGAAAATAAAAGATATTCAAAAATGAAGGCACCACCCATTATTATCGGATCCGATGTTTCGACCACCGAGTGGTTTTTATCTGGGATTGTGCAAGTATCGTGTGCCAGGTGTTATGCATCCTCTCCCTGGGGAAGCAGTTGGGGCATCCCATGACTGCAAAAAGCAGATGGGGAGATGTAAGCAACATGTTTTTCATCATCACATTGCATGTGACATTGGATGTAGTTATAGGCCTGACGTGTGAGTGGACTTATTCATTAGAAAAGGTCAAATTATAAAAACGAAAACACTAACGTGTATTATCTTACACAATACTGTATTAACTAAACTTCACTGTACTATATTACACCATCCTGATCCTGTGCGAACCTGCATTGTGTTGTACTATTCTATGTTGCACTGTCTTGCATTAACCTGGAATATGTTGCGTTATCATATTCAGCATTGTGGTGTGCTGCATTCTCCACTCACGGACAACATAAATGACGAAAACACTCGCATAGAACATAAATCCAATATAAATCCGTGAACACATGTGAATATTCAAAGAGACGGCTGGCAGTCAAATTCTGAACAACAGGCACACGATACCTGCACAATCCCAGGGGTTTAAGACCACTTGATGGTCGAAATGACGGACCTGAGCCTTGCCTGCTGGGCAGCTGTTACATAATAACAAGTGGTGCCTTCGGTTTTGAATTTGGATCTTACCAACTACAATCGGATTTTCTTTTTGTGAAACAAGACAATTATAGTATCAGGTATCAACTTTGGGTTTGAAGAAGCAGAGGTCGAATGTGTTGGTCACAAGGCAAATTCTCCATTCTCCGATAGGTGGGTGGGACGACTCTGTCATATATATATACATATATATATATATATATATACTATAATTTTACTATATATATATATACATATAACATATATATACATATATATATATACACAATATATACATATATATACATATATACTGTATATATATATGAGTGTGTTCAAAAAGTATCCAACCTTAATTTTTCGTGCGTAAACAAATGAAGCTAGGGAGCCATGGTTTGGTGCACGTAGTAGGCGATCCTAATTGTATGCGTGAATATTTTCCCGCCTGCAGAAGCTGTCAGTCGCCGACAGACCGCCGATGAGTGAGGAAGTGTAAGTGAGCGCCGTCGGATTTTCGTTTTTGACAAAATGCGGAAAAACTTGAACAACGCTACTGCATCAAATTTTGTGTTAAAGCTTGGCGATTCCAAGTGGAAACGATCCGCAAATTCAATAGGCCTTCGGGAACGAAGAAATGAGCACACCACAGATAAAGAGTGGTACAACCGCTTACAAGATGGTCGCACATCAGTGGAAAGTGAAGCACTTCTGGTAGGCCTCAACATCCCGAAATGAGATTGTCATTGACCAAGTGAGGACCTGCTGATGCAGGAACGTCGAATCACGATCAGAGAACTTGTAGACGAGGCGGGCGTCAGCATTGGATCTGTTCATTCCATTGTGACTGAGGATTTGGCTTAAGGAGAATCTCAGCTAAGTTCGTGCCAAAGATGCTAATAGATCGTAGCAGCAAGCAACTCCGTTTGGAGATCGCCACAGGACATGCTGGAGACTGTGTAACAGCGATCCCAACTTCTTCAACACAGTGATCACTGGCGATGAGACCTGGATTTATGGGTACGACCCAGAAACCAAGTTCCAGTCATCACAATGGAAGCATCCAACATCCCGAGGCCAAAAAAACCAAGGAAGGTCCGCACCAATGTCAAAGTCATGCTGACCTCTTCTTTGACTCCATGGCGTGGTTCATCACGAGTACGCACCACACGGCATAACCATTCATCAAAGAGTACTACCAAGAGGGTACTGCGTCGCCTTCGTGATGCGTGCGACGCAAACGGCCGGACCTGTGGGCAACGGTCAATTGGCAGCTCCATCACGATAACGCACACGACCATTCTTCACATTTGATACAGAGTTTCCTGGCCAAACACAACACGCCTGTGCTCCGTCAGGCTCCCTACTCTCCCGACATGGCTCCGTGTGACTT
>CM068953.1:139192775-139212697 GCA_035128595.1 Eptatretus atami | reverse complement strand
TTTAGAGAGCAACTTCGAGGTCAGTCATCAAAAGGTACAACTGATTTGACACTCTGAAATCCACACATGAAGAAGCGGCACAAGATTGGTGCTGCATGCCGTCCAGCCAGTTTAATTATAGTTGTTGTGTCTCCAGGGACACTGATGTTCTCCTGCTTTCTGGTATCCCACTTTCGAATATGCAATACGAGCATCTCTGGATGATGTCGGGCACATCTAAGAAATGGCGTATATACCCATTGATGCAGTTTCAAACAACTACCAAGAATCAGTCAGCATCCTTGCTGGCATATCGCGCATGACTGGGTGTTGACACCACCTCCAACATCGCGAATCACACACCAAACGATCATCATGGAAGGTCTCGAAGAGCACCATGAATTGCTGAGAACTTGTGGCATATGAACTCACGAGGAAACCATCAAATCTTCAGAACTTTCTCTGCAGAATATACAATGTGCACACAACAGACTCTGTTTGATGCAGCACGGATTTATTGTTCTCCAAGACGGGGAAACCAGAAGCCATGCCCAACAAGTGATGCGCTCTCCGTTTCCATTTGATGAAAACACCATCAAGCGATGATATGGAGAATTCCCACTGCCCACACCTGAGCTCCCTGCGCCCTCTGAAATGGGATGGAGACTTGGGGAATTAGGACTGCAACCACACTGTTGGCATCGAGTCCCATTCCAGGCAGTTGCCTCGAGATGGTAGCTGTGCATGTCAGAAACAATGCAAGACTCGACGCTGACGATTGCACATGCTGATTTCAGGATTACGATGCATATCACATCGTGTGCATGCCAGCAACAGATTGATGATCAGACTCCTTCGGTGAACACAATGTGATTTGCCTAAATATGTTAGAGACATATATATATATTATATATATATTATACATAACATAATATATACACAATATATATATATAATACAGAATATAATATATATATATAATACATATGCTATATATATATATTATATATATATATATATAATACATATATGACACAAACAACAATATATATTATATATTTGTGTGTGCATAAATATATTTATGTATGATGATATACATATATATTATAATATATATATATGTACATATTATATTTATATATGCTTGTGTGTATGTATGTATGTATAATATGTGTAATATAATATATTGTGTGGTTATAAATATATATGTATATATGTATACATTATATATATATATATATATATATATATATATATATATATACATATATACTACATACACACAAGACACACATATATATATATATGTATTCATATACATATTCATATATTTATATATACTAGTGCTGGCCCATACGTGCGTGCCCGTACGTGCTGGCCGTACGTGCAAAAAAAAAAGAAAAAAAAAGAGGAATTGTGACGTCAATTGTGATGTCATAGCACCGTGTCTCTGTCATTGGTTTGGTAATAAATGGCCATAACTTGGGAAACTTGTCCGATTAAATATCAAACTTGAAAAGGCACATCCACAGGGCCCCAGCAATATACTGGCAAGTTTCAATGAGATCGGACCAGTGGTTGTCAAGAAACAGTGGTCGCAGACACACAGACACACAGACACACAGACAGAACACACACAGATTGCTGGAATTAATAGATAGACTAGTACGTGCCCATACGTGCGTGGCCGTATGTGCAAAAAATAAAAAGAAAAAGAAGAACAATTGTGACGTCAATCGTGACGTCATAGCACCGGTCCTGTCATTGGTTTGGTAAAAAATGGCCATAACTTGGAACCCCTTGTCCGATTAATATCAAACCTTGAAAAGGCACATCCACAGGGCCCCAGCAATAACTTGGCAAGTTTCAATGAGATCTGACCAGTGGTTGTCGAGAAATAGGCGGTCGCAGACACACAGACACACAGACAGACACACACAGAGATTGCTGGAATTATATATACTAGTACGTGCCCGTAAAAAAAAAATAATAAAAAAAATAAATAAATAAATAATATTCAAACGCGAGCAACAAACAACAACCACACAGGCCGTTTCTTCGCTCTCGCGTGCCCGTACGTGCGTGGCCCGGAAGTTCGCATATTATTCCAGTTACGATTATTCGCAATTTAGTTTTAATGCCCAATATTCAATTCGCGCCAACGTATTTTGCCTTTCGCAATGTCATCGCAAGGAAAAACAAAAGAGAAGAGAAGAGAGAGAAAAAATTACTTCCTGTTCAAAGCGCACCAGCACTCTGATTTTACCGAAATTTATGCACCGTCTCATATGAAAACGATCGTAAGTTGGGGCATTGTGTTTATCTATAAATGCGCATAAGAAATCGAGAAATTATTGGACTACACAAAAGTCATCACTCTCCGGAAGCCGTCGACGTTGTAACCCGTAATGAGGAACGCAGCTGAGCTTCCCTTCCCATCGGCCACGCCCACGCAACAACGTGTCTGTCATTGGTTTGGTAAATAAATGGCCATAACTTGGAGGCACTTGTCCGATTAATATCAAACCTTGAAAAGGCACATCCTCAGGGCCCCAGCAATATACCTGGCAAGTTTTCAATTAGATCGGACCAGTGGTTGTCGAGAAACAGCGGTCACAGACACACACACACACACACACACCACACACTGCTGGAATTATATATAATATATATTATATATATATATATATATTATATATATATATTATATATATATATATATAATATACATATATATATATGTAATTATATTATAGGTATCATACAGTCATACATATATATATATATATATCTGTATATATATATATATATATATATATATATATATATATATATATATATATATATATAAATAAAGAAGACCCACCCACGTCTCTCACCTGTGAATGGAAAAATAGCCAATCAGCTCTCACTAATCAACTGAACCCATGTGGCTCATATTATATAAATAATTGTCACCTCCCACACTTCTCTCATTGAAGAAGCTGCATAAAGCAACCGAAGGCCTACCGCATGGTAAGTGCTTTGCTTTTCAAGCCTTCCAGAGTTCCCTCCAGCAATAAAGATGTTCACACATGAGAATCCAATGCTACACACCCCTCAGCTGCTGACTGGTTTCATCACTTCTCGGAGAATCATCATCGACAGCATCGCAGACATTGCTGTCTCCGCTGTCGCTGATGATTATATATCACTGATGAGCTGATATATATATATATATAATATATATATATATATATATATATATAACATATACAGTGGGGAGAACAAGCATTTGATACACTTCCGATTTTGCAGGTTTTCCACTTACAAAGCACGTAGAGGTCAGTAATTTTTATCATAGGTACACTTCAACTGTGAAAGACGGAATCTAAAACAAAATCCTGAAATCACATTGTATGATTTTTAAATAATTAATTTGCATTTTATTGCATGAAATAAGTATTTGATCACCTCCCAACCAAAGAATTCCGGCTCTCACAGACCTGTTAGTTTTTGTCTTTAAGAAGCCCTCCATTCTCCACTCATTACCTGTATTAACTGCACCTGTTTGAACTCGTTATCTGCATAAAAGACAGCTGTCCACACTCAATCAATCAGACTCCAACCTCTCCACAATGGGCAAGACCAGAGAGCTGTCTAAGGACATCAGGGACAAAATTGTAGACTTGCACAAGGCTGGGATGGGCTAACAGGAAAATAGGCAAGCAGCTTGGTGAGAAGGCAACAACTGTTGGCGCAATTATTAGAAATGGAAGAAGTTCAAGATAACAGTCAATCTCCCTCGGTCTGGGGCTCCATGCAGGATCTCACCTCGTGGAGCCTCAATTATCATGAGAAAGGGGAGGGATCAGCCCCGAACTGCACGGCAGGACCTGGTCAATGACCTGAAGAGAGCTGGGACCACAGTATCAAAGAAAACCATAAGTAACACACTACGCCGTCATGGATTAAAATCCTGCAGCGCACGCAAGGTCCCTCTGCTCAAGCCAGCGCATGTCCAGGCCTGTCTGAAGTTTGCCAATGACCATCTGGATGATCCAGAGGAGAAATGGGAGAGGTCATGTGGTCTGATGAGACCAAAATAGAGCTTTTTGGTTTAAACTCCACTCGCCATGTTGGAGGAAGAAGAAGGATGAGTACAACCCAAGAACACCATCCCAACCGTGAAGCATGGAGTTGGAAACATCATTCTTTGGGGATGCTTTTCTGCAAAGGGACAGGACGACTGCACCGTATTGAGGGGAGGATGGATGGGGCCATGTATCGCGAGATCTTGGCCAGCAACCTCCTTCCCTCAACAAGAGCATTGAAGATGAGGCGTGGCTGGGTCTTCCAGCATGACAACGACCCGAAACACACAGCCAGGGCAACTAAGGAGTGGCTCCGTAAGAAGCATCTCAAGGTCCTGGAGTGGCCGAGCCAGTCTCCAGACCTGAACCCAAGAGAAAATCTTTGGAGGGAGCTGAAAGTCTGTGTTGCCCAGCGACAGCCCCGAAACCTGAAGGATCTGGAGAAGATCTGTATGGAGGAGTGGGCCAAAATCCCTGCTGCAGTCTGTGCAAACCTGGTTAAGAACTATAGGAAACGTCTGATCTCTGCAATTGCAAACAAAGGTTTCTGTACCAAATATTAAGTTCTGTTTTTCTGATGTATCAAATACTTATTTCATGCAATAAAATGCAAATTAATTATTTAAAAATCATACAATGTGATTTTCAGGATTTTTGTTTTAGATTCCGTCTTTCACAGTTGAAGTGTACCTATGATAAAATTACAGACCTCTACGTGCTTTGTAAGTGGGAAAACCTGCAAAATCGGCAGTGTATCAATATACTTGTTCTCCCCAATATATATATATATATATATATATATATATATATATATATATATATATATATATATATATATATATATATATCTATTATAATACCAAGCTTGCAAACTAAAAACTCGGCTCGCCGTCACACGACACCTATGAAATTGCTGTGGCACTTAGCGGACATGCCGACAATGTTTGGGAAGTCTTGGCGTTCCATAGTACCACTTGCATTTTGCACAATGCGCATTTTTGTCATTCCCGTGACGGTCTGTCGTCTGCTACCACCAGCTATGTTGTACTGCTATCCCGTGCATGTGCACGGGTATCGCTAATATACATATATTGTACCTGATGAAGCCGGCTGCAAAGCTGGCAAAACATTGCCTAAGATCGGGTCTGCTCTCGTTTTTCTGCTCAAATTAGCAGAGCCAATATAGTTTTTACCCCTCAGCCTGAATTGGCTATGGGGTATTGTCGTCATAGGCGTTGTCCGGCGGGCATCCGGGCGTCCGTCCGGGCGTCCGTCTGGGCGTCTGTCAACTTTTGGTTTCCGTTAATTTCGAGGAGAACGCCTTGTCCAATTAAATACATTTTCGCAGGGTATGTTGGGGTTGAGTAGTGGAAGGTTCCTTTCGAAAATGGGCGCGCTGCGATTTTAATGTGGCCTCCATGGCAGCCATCTTGAAATTGGTTTCCGTCGATTTCGAGGAGAACGCCTTGTCCGATTAAATCCATTTTTGCAGGGTTGTGGGGTTGAGTAGAGGAAGGTTCCTTTCGAAATGGGCGCGCTGCGATTTTCAATGTGGCCTCCATGGCAGCCATCTTGAAATTGGTTTCCGTCGATTTCGAGGAGAACGCCTTGTCCGATTAAATCCATTTTCCGTTTGTTGGGGTTGAGTAGAGGAAGGTTCCTTTCGAAAATGGGCGCGCTGCGATTTTCAGTGTGGCCGCCGTGGCAGCAATCTTGAAATTGGTTCCCGTCGATTTTGAAGAGAACGCCTTGTCCGATTAAATCCATTTTTGCAGTGTGTGTGTGTTGGAGTTGAGTAGAGGAAGGTTCCTTTCGAAAATGGGCGCACTGCGATTTTCACTAGCCGCCACGGTAGCCATCTTGAAGTCTGATTGATTGTCGATATGACGTCCAACGTGCTCTAACTGACTGCATCATCGTGATATCACTGCTTCCTTTTACAATGGAGGTTGGCTGAGGGGTTACGCCCGCTTTGCAGAGCTATTTTTTACTTTTGGTTGGAAGCGCCTTCTTCTTCATATATATATATATATATATATATATATATATATATATATATATATATATATATATACATACATACATATAATTAGATGAACTGAATAATCCTGTAAACTAGAGTTCATTGAACACAATACCCTGCACAGTGTTTCTTCAATTAAATTAATTGTTTTAAAAAAAAATTTAATTCCGAAAGTTTAGTTCTATTGAAGTCATGCAGAAACAGTCTGAACACCCAGCTGAAACACCACCTGTTTCAACCTAATTTAAATTGAAGTATTGTCCTGCAAATCTGGAGGTTTTAGGAGGTATTATGACAGATGATTTGTGTTCTACAGTCTTCAAGTATATAATTCAATTTAAATAAAATAAAGATTGCAAAGTCCTAGAAATGAATTCCGGGTTTTACCGCCATTTTCCTTCGTGGCTATTATATCACCATAACTCACACATTACATTAGTTATTAATGCTTGTTGTTTGTGTCCATTATGACATACTTGAAAATAGTAAGTTTCCTGTTTGGAATTATTTTCAATTTTGGTTGACCGCCAGACAAGCGGACAGAGTAAGAATATTTTCTCACTCCTCTCTGCACATGCACAATCAGGACAAATTCAGAGCCAAAATTCAGTAAAATGACAGACTTGGCTTCATATTCATGTTCCGATTTGTGTTCAAAATATAACATCCGATTTAGATAAGTTGTTCCTGAATAATAAACTAAGACAGACAGATGGAAGGATGGACATGAACCAATTGCTTAACCCCGCTTTTCGCTTTGTGTATGTCGGATAACAATATGCTTTCTACATATTATGTAGGTAGTGGGAGGAAGATAGGAAAGAGAGAAAATAAATATACAATGGGTTGAGAAAAAAAAGGACAGTTGAGAAAAAGAAATATACGAAGGTTAAGGAAAAAAACGAGGGAAGAGGATGGATTGGTTCATTTGGAAGAAGGAGTGCTGGGGTGTTGCGTTAATGGAAGGGAAAAGGGAAATGTTCAGGGCACACGGAAGATGAGCATTTACATCATTTTTGCAAAGTACGATGCTGGTCGTTCCTGAGAGCAGATGTACACAGGAAACTTAGTTAATGGTGCCAATCTGGGGATAAAGGCTATGAGTACATTAAACTTTAATGATTATTCAATACTTTTAAACACAACATACACCATTCTTTAAAAAATTAAAAAGCCAATTAACTATTGATAATACACCTTTTGGTTGTGTGTAAATAGCAAAGGAAATACTCTACAAATGTGACAAAAGAAAATCTGCTTTCTCACACAATTTGAGTTTGATGTATGAGCACATAAAAGCACACATAAGTGAAGGATCTACTAGATCTGACTTAGATCATAATTAAACACATGGTGGTTTCTTGGTGAACCCCTTAGCTCGGTTTTCAGGGGATTCGGAATTGGGGATTTAAGCTTGTACTTTGGCTATGAAACAAATTCCACAAGTCAAGCTCCTAATATTACAGTCGGACGCCGTGTTTATGCAACCATTAAGCAATGCACTTCACCTCTTTCCAGTAATGGTGCCAGAAAACTGCTTGAAAAGTGTTTGCCATCAACTGCAGCCATCAACCTGTCCTCAGCCCTGTTGACTCCTCTGATGCTACACCAAGCAGTTGGTGTTTTCCAAACCCAACCAGAGCAGGGTATTTGCAAAATGATTGTCTTCAGGTCATGTTACTGGAATGTTGCCTTTACACTTAGCACAGTCACTGAACAACACATTGGAAATATAATATAGTAATTCAAATAATATTTATTTTAAAATGGCCGTTTTTTTAATGTTGTCAAAGTATGACAATGATCGGAGTATGAAATTGTTGCTCCATTCTGATTCTTGTAAACCAAAGAGATTTCAAGTCATGTGCTTGTCCAAACTAGTGCTGGTTCCGTTTTTGATGCATTAAAAGAGTTCCACAAAAGACATACTCAGGATAGTGCAACACATGAACAATACAGTTACAATAATTCAATACATGAATGAGATAGTCACAATAGTCAAATGCACAAAAGAGATACTCACAATAATTCAACACATGAATGAGATACTGACAATAGTCCAATCCACAAAGGAGATACTCACGATAGTCAAATACTGTACACTAAAAAGATACTCAAGATAGTCCAATACTGTACACGAAAAAGATACACACGATAGTCCAACACTGCACATGAAAGAGATACTCAAGATAGTCCAATACTGTACACTAAATAGATAAAATAGTCCAATACTGTATACTAAAGAGATAATCACGATCATCCAATACTGTACACTAAGGACTGGAATACATATATTCATTGCCTGTAGCGAACAGGCTGAGTGGACACTTTTGGGGGTCTGGGTGTTTTGGGGGTCCTGAAGAGTTGTGGAGTGCCTTCAAGACCACCGTCCTTGATGTTGCCGGTGGATGTCTTGGAATTCACCGTAGGGCAAAGAAGAATTTTGTCTCTCAAGGGACACTGGATACCATTGACCAGAGTCGCAGGGCCAGGCTGAATGGCAGAGCTGAGCTGTTCAGGGAGCTGAGGCGTAAAACTACGTGCACTAAGGGTGGACAATGAGGCCTATGTGCGAGGCATCTGTGAGGGGGTAGAGCATCACATGTGGACAGGTGATTCTCGTCCCGCTTACAGGGGAATTCGTGGATTGCGATCATAAGCCCACCCTCGGAGCACTGCAGGTAGAGCAGAGAGTGGTAGGCTCTTGACAGAGGAGTCTGAAGTGAAGGCCCGCTGGGCCGGTTACTTTGAGCGGTTGTACCAGGCTGATCCACCAGCTGTCGAGTTGGACGTCAAGGGTGTTACAATCCCTGTTGCTGACCCTCCAATCAACTGTGGTCCAACTTCGCTTGTGGAAACACGGGCTGCGGTGGACGGTTGAAACGTGGTAAAGCTCCAGGGATCTGTGCATCCATGCTGAACTTCTCAAGGCTGGTGGAAATGCTGCACTCGTGTCGTTGCATGCAGTTTTGTGCTCTGTCTGGAACACAGGCATCATCCCAACTGATTGGAAGAGGGGTCTTGTTGTCCCTCTCTGGAAAGGGAAGGGTGATCGCCAAGACTGCAACAACTACCGAGGGTGACGCTGCTCTCAGTGTAGGGGCAAGGACTTTGCTCGGATAATTCTTGATAGGCTCGCCACCATCTGCTTGAGCACCAGCGTCCAGAGCAGTCAGGCTTTACACCAAAGAGGTCAATGAGTGACAGTATCCTTGCTCTTCGGGACCTCACCGAACGCAGACGAGAGTTTCGGCAGGGCTGCTTGCAGCCTATGTTGATCTCTGTAAAGCATTTGATTCAGTGAATCGGGATGCCCTCTGGAGGATTCTTGGTGTTCGTGGGGGCCACCAAACATGAATGATCTGATGTCTGAACTCTACTCTGGTACTGAGAGTGCTGTGAAATGTGGTGGTACCATCTCTGACTTATTCCAGTTGTTACTGGAGTTTGTCAGGGGTGTGTACTGGCCCCCACACTTTTAGTACTTGTATGGACTGGATTCTAGGGAGGATGTCGGAGAGATGAAGCTGCGGTGCATCGTTTGGGAATGTCAAGATCTCGGACCTTGATTTCACAGATGATGCAGTCACCTTTGCGGAGACTTTAGATATCCTTTCGGGGGCCCTCGAGGTGCTGAATGAGGAGTCGGAGCTGCTGGGATTACGGGTTTCTTTGGTCAAAACTAAGATCCAGGCTTTCAATGACATCTTGGATGCTGCTCTCCTGTCTGTGTCTGTTTGTGGTGAAGATGTTGAGGTCGTGGAGAGATTCACTTACATTGCAGTGATATTCATGTCTCTGCTGGCTGTGAGTCAGAGGTCAATAGACGCCTGGACGGGCATGGGGAGTCATGGATTCACTGGATCATGGGGTGTGGCGCTGCCGGTACCAAGCGGGAGGACGAAAGTCCGAGTCTTCAGGTCCTTGGTGCTTCCAGTCTTGTTCTATGGATGCAGACTTGGACTCTGACCAAGGATCTGAGACGGTGACTTAATTGCTTTGGTACCAGGTCTCTTCGGAGAATCCTTGCTATCGCTGGTCAGATTTTGTGTCCAACGAGCTGTTACTGAGAGACACTCGGATGAGATTTGTTACCTGCATAGTCCGTGAGCATCAGTTGCGGCTGTATGGACATGTGGCTCATTTTCCTGACGCTGATCCTGCTCACCAGATTCTCTCAGCGAGTGAGTCTCGTGAGTGGAGGAGGCCAATGGGCCGAACACGTGCCTCGTGGTTGCAGCAGGTTCACCGACATCTCAAGGAGATGGGGATGGGCCAGGCATCTGCCTGGGGGGTGGCCAGACGGAGACCCCTGGAGTACCGGTGGAAAGTGGACGCAGCGACGCGCTGTTCTGGCACATGCTCCATACCTGACCTGACATATATATACTTATATATATATATATATATACTATATATATATATATACATATATATATATATATATATATATATATTTTACGGTTGTGGAAATTCGCATTACACCATAAAGAGCCTCAGGTGAGATATATCGAGAAGTCCATGTGTAGTTAGCCAAACCCGTTGTATAGAGGGAATTTATGTGATTCATCCGGGCTGCGACGCTTTGAGATAGCCGTTTTTCTTTTCTGTCGTTATTTTGAACCAACCACGTCTCAACACCATCACACAACAACAACCTTAACCACCACGCCAGCCATCGGAACCAACTACAACCACGCTCCAACCCTCACACAACAACCACAACGCCAGCCATCGCACCAACTACAACCACCAAACAACCATGTCCACCCTCACCACAGAAGACCTCCACCACTTCGCCTTTCTCCTTCACAGCCATTCCAAACACCACCAGTCAACACCAAACGTCGTGGTCCCGGAGCCGTTCGGCAGTGGAGGCCGAACGCGTCGATCCGCGGATCAGGAATGCTTCACGCCCACTTCCCTCCGTCCAATGGGCGAACACGAAGCGGCTTGGCCCGCCTCAAGCGCGTGTCTGTGAAGTCCGTTTATGCAATATGCGAGCATCAAGGGAGGTTCACGCCCCTTTTTGCCCGACCAATGGCTGAACAGAGGGTGGCGTGGCCCGCCTCCAATCGTGTTTTGATCCGCATATTTGCATATCGGCGCCTCCTGAGATCTATAAAGATGCGAGCGCAAGGCGACTCGCGTAGTGGAGCGTGAGCGTGGAGAGTTGAGCGTGGAGCGTGGAGTGTGGAGCGTGGAGCGTGAGCGTTGAGCGTTGAGCGTGGAGCATTGAGCGTTAGGGAGCGGAGTTGAGAGTTGAGCTGGAAGAAGTGGAGTGCGCGCGGTGGAGCGTTGAGCGTTGAGCGTTGGGGAGCGGAGTTGAGAGTTGAGCTGGAAGAAGTGAGTGCGCGCGGGTGGAGCTGCAGGCAAAGGAGCTCGGGTCCGAGGCAAGGAGGACGGCGGTCGGCGACGAGGTTGCGCTGTGGGGGATTGCTCGTCTCGTCGCGGGACCCAAGCCAGCCAGCCATCCCTCCCCCAGGGCATCAACAATTCCCCTTCCCCCCATTCGTGCTGAGATAGTGCGAGGGGGTCCCCGTTCCCCCCCACCCTAAACGTGTGCCAACGGGACCGCTCGCGCGGAGCACGCCGGAGAGGACTCGCCGACCACGCCAGGGCACGGAGTCGGGGCACAGCGGCGCGGACATTTTGCGGCTTGCCCACCAACCGCACGAGGACGCGGGTAAGACCTCCCGGTCTCGCGGACCTGGCCGCTCCTCCAGGTCCCGCGCACATTTGGCCTACGGGCCTGTCTGCCTCCTTGTCTGTGAGGGTGGCTTCCTTCTTTTGCTTTTGTGTAAATGTGTGTTGGCGCCGTCTGTGAAGTAAAACTGTGTAAGTGTTGCCGGTGTGTACGCGTTAGGTCGGTGTCAACTGTTCTTCTTGCTTTGCTTTTTGTGCATTCTGTATGGCTGTATATACGTGCTTTCTGTGTGTCGCGAAATAAAATGCTTGCTTGTTGAGCTGTGCCGTTTCGCTTCGTCTTTTCTTTATTTGAATCTCCATCTTGCATCACGTAAGGGGTTCGTAGTGGGTTCAACATCCCGTAATTAATCTGAACCATCCAGGTCGACGATAACACCGCTCGGTTATCCCGATAGAACGGAACGGCCGCTCAAGCGGTTCGTTCGCGGAGTCGACTGTGGCGAGGTACGATCGCCCGGTTGACCATCCGCGTAGGTACTTAGGTAGGTCGAGTTTGGGCGAACAACCCTACCCTACGCGGGTGGCCGATTGGCACGATTGTTGTGAGGTCGAAAGACCACCCGTGACTGGCTCCGGGCGGTAGTTCCCGGAGGGTCACGACTGAATTGTCCGTTCCGGTGGCGAGGCGGCCGCCATTCGAGTTACGTGGCCGTTAGCACGCCGAGCGGACCAGAATTCACAACATTGGCGTCAGTTCGTGGGATACAACCATCCCCTCCTCGTAACAGTGGTATCAGCGAGCGGGAAACAAATTCTCCCGTCTCCAGCTAAATTCACGGGAATCGGTTCAGGGGTGAGTAGAGTGACCCCGATTCCTCCAAATTACGAGCGAGCTAAATTAATCCGTTACGAGAAACAAGATGGAGTCTCAAGGCGGGGGGAGCCGGGGGTAGATATGGATTTAGAATGTGTAGAATCCATGGTCCAGGATGAGATCCCTGTGCAGGACATTCCCATTGTGATGCAGGAACAATTTCCCCCAACGAGCCCAGAACCTGAAATGGGAGCGGCAGAGGCGCGCGGCGTATGACACCTCCTCCCCCTCTCCGCCAAAACCCCCCGATCCTTGTCGAACCGAGTGCACTCGACAGGATTCTGCAGGCAATAACAAGGAATACGCAACAAATGAACGAAATAAAAACAACATGCAGGCAAATACGCAAATAATGTGGGGTGAGATGCAGCGAATAGGCCGAGGCCTGCAGGCGGGCACGGCGAGAATGTTGGCAATAACAGTGGAGCTCATAATGGCGCGCCACGTGTGGGAGCGAACGAGCTGGAGGGGAGTGCAACGGCTGTCAGGCCCGCAATGGAGGCGGGTGAGGAGGAAATAATACGGAGACGTGTTGTGCGAGAAGCGTGAAGGTGAGAGAAAAAGTGACGGTGACACAGAGGGAAAAACTAAATGGGGTGACTGCGACGTGTGAGATGAGACACAACGTGACGACGAAGGAAATAGGATTAACAGAGACACGAAGGAAGACGCAGGAGATAAAAGAAATAATAGTGGAGACAAGGGAGGTAATGGGTGAGGAGGTGACTGATTGGCAGAGACACGGGAGATAGAGGGTGAATTGGAGGGGTAAAAGACGAGCACACACACACGGAGGTAGTGGGGACAATGGGGCGAGCTGGCGGACTGTTTTGTGGCCCGGTGCGGGCAGCGGGATGGCCTCCTTCGGAACGGAGGGAGATGCTATGCTCCCTTGAAGCGGATCTCGACCAGGTGGCTCCGGTCGAGCTTTGCGAGTTCGAGGGGACGACTGCTGTTGACAGGTGCACGAAGAGCTTGGGGGTATAGAGGCCCCGGAAACCCTTGGGTGGCACAAATCCCCAGTTTGGTTACGAGTGTTGTCCCGGTGCGTGTGTTCACGAGGTGTGGCGAAATGTGTGCTGCAACGCACCATCGCGTGGGTGAAAGGCGTTGTGTGAAAGGGACCGCGTGTGTGAGTAAAATGGTGTGCGAGGCTGCGAGTGGGCCGAAGTGCGTGCCTCCAGCACGCCGTGTGTGGATGAGACCCCGTGTATGGATGAGACCCCGGGTATGAGTGACACCCCGTGTGGGAGTGAAACCCCGTGTGTGAGTGGTGTGGTTGTGAGTGTGCCAGAGTGTGTGCCTCCAGCACACCGTGCGTGAGTGAAGGGGTGTGTGTGACAGAGGCACCGTGTGTGGAACAAACCACGGGCGAGTGAACGGCCGTGTGTGAATGGAACCACGTGTGCAAGGGAAATGGCAATGCGTGAGTGAACGGCCGAGTGAAAGGGAGACCGTGTGTGTGAGAGAGCGGTATGTAAGGGAGATGACGGTGGGCATGCGCGAACATGCAGCCGCGTCTCCCGGGGTGAATGTAATGTCGTGGTGTGTGAGCGTCGTAACACGCAGGTGTGCGTGGGATGAATTGCGACGACAACGGCGACAGAGGAACGAGGGCCGAGTAGCGGCCGTAGCTATTTTGGGACCGTGCCGGGTTTACCCAGCAGCGAGCGTAGGTCCGTGCTGTGCAACGCACGAGGCCGCCACGTGCGCGCTTGCGGGAGTGAACCGGTCCGAAACGCCTGCGGTGGATGTTGCCGATCCCACGGACGGACAAAGGTTAGGCAGGATTCGGATTTGGACCGGACGGGTTCTCCACGCGAGCTTGTGTTAAGCTCCAACAGCAGAGCACAGGTGTTCGCGTGGGGAACTCCTCGAGACGCGGGGCTTGTTTTTTTTTTGATGCGCCGGGTGACGTCATGGCTGCGTGTAGGGTTGGAATCCGGCAGGAGGGTGAATCCCTGCCGGATGGTACCGTCCAAGAGGGACGAGGGACGCGTACAAGCTGCCATGACGTCACGGGTAAGGTGCGCAGGTTGTGAGTTGCTGCTCTGGTGCGCGCATTAAAAAAAAAAGCAAGCCTCGCTTCGGCGTGAACAGGATTCCCGGCATGGGGTGGAAGACCCCCCTGCTTGGCACAGGATGACAACTAGTTAGGGGGAAGGGTTAGTGTTAGTTAGACCGACTTCATGGGTCAGGGGTAAGTCCTCATGGAGTCCGTGGAATGGATTAGGTAGAGGGATTTAGATGAGATTTAGGATGGAGAATAATATTTGAGGATTTGAAGACAGTGACAGACTGGATGTGTAGAGGGACGTAGCTTAGCTACGTAGTGTTAAAAGGAACGTGCTGTATGGTAAGGGACACGTGGGAGCACGAGTTAGTTAGGGGATTTAGTGAGAAGGATGGCAGAAATCAGCGATGAGTGAGTTGAGAAGTGTGCAAAGAAACTGTACATGTTGAGTGAGTGAGGCCAGCGAGCCTGTGTGAATGGATTGAATGGGGAATGCATGGTGCGATGAGTATTGGGGGAGGAGTGACTCCCGCCCAAGGACCCGGGTCAGTGTAGAGTGAGTTAGTGGGTTAGTTAAATTGACAAAATGGAGGTCGCCTTTGTTGTTGGTGGGAATGTAGGCTCGAAACCCGCTTGGAGGGGTGCAGGAGCCCTGTTGTCGGGCTGGGAGCGTGGCTGCGAAAGGTGGGTATCGCTGAGTGGGTACCCCGGGCACCGGGCTAGTTGGCGCGGTAGGCCAAGGGCCCATGGGGGCCGGGATAGCGTAGTGGGCATGGGTGCGCCCGCATGATGCGGGGGCCCGGGGCGCCATTAGCCGCGTGGGCAGTGCATTGGGCACGGGCACCCAGGGAAGGGCCCGGGGAGCCAGCTTGCCACGTGAGCGTTCAGGGGAATCGCCATGGAGGGCACTCCCAGTGTTTAGGGAGCTGGTAGGCTCGGAGGCAGTGTAGTGCCCGGGGTGCCATAGGTGGAGAATCGGCAGAGGGTAGTGCCTGCCAAGGGAGCCACGCGTCCCAGCCACGAAACAGTGCAAGAGCACGAGGGAAATTCGAGGGAAGGCCCGAAATTTGAGAGGACACCAACACAGGCGACGGGAATCTTGGTTGTTAGAACCAATAGATGAAGCGAGAGGCGCTTGTTGAAAGCCACGGGGTAGTTTAACAGTTAAATGGTTAGGGTAGATAGGAAGTGTACCCCTCCGCACCATCCATCCCTTCACTCTCCGTTGTGGGCCGCTGGACCCACTTTGGGTAAAGATCGCTGAACTCCGAGGAGGCCATGCTGAGGCTTAGATTGGGCCTCGACGCAGGACGCTAGGCCTCCCTCATTCGCCTCCGGGAAGGAACGTAGGGGTTGGGAGTAGGCTAGGGGACGATAGGTTAGCCGAACAGAGACAGAAAGGGGGCTAGGGGACGAAATTATAGTGGGGAAGTAAGGATAAAAATAACAACAAAATATTAATTGGGCTAAATTGGTTTTTACAAATTAAGGGAGTGGGTAGGTACAATGACAGGCAAAGGAGATAGGTGGGAGGGAGACAGGTAGGTAGGTCCGAGCCCGCCTTCTGAGTGGCCAGCACCACCGCACTCCTCCATAAAACTGCACTGCACGGCAAGAGGCGGCCACTTCATTGGCTGGCGTTTTACTGCCAGGCCTGTGCCGGTCGATCGTCTGCCGGCTGTTTTTGCTTCAAGGCCTGTGCCGGTCAGCTCCACTGCCGGCTGTTTTTGCTGCAAGGCCTGTGCCGGCCAGTTCATCTGCCGGCTGTGTTTGCTACAGCAGCCTTGCCATGCCTTGCCTGCCTACCTTTGCCATGCCATGCTGCTGCCCTCGTCCATTTTGCCCCGTTCTGTTTTTGATTTGCCCCCCTTGTTCAGGCCATGTGCGCAGGATCGTCGCGAAGCTGCAAGGACTGTCCTGTTGGCAGCTACAACACGGGCCTGCAGTGGCGGCCCATGCACCGGTTTTCTTTTGACTTTTGTTTTGCTCCCGCAGAGTTCATTTTCCTGCGGCCATGGTTTAGTGTAAATTTATAAGGTTAAGGGTTAAGTTGTTGTATTGTATATGAGTGCGCCCCCGGCATGTCTGTCTAGCACCGCAATTTTATTAAGTCGTCTGTATGAGTGGGTTTGTTTAGTTAGTTACTCAGCCCGTAGGTTATTTATTTTGGGGACACGAATACCATTAATGTCGCACTCAGAGATCCGAAGGTAAAACGTATTAGGGAGAACTACACATGATGGCACACGAGAATTTGACGACTCGGGACGAGTCTGTAAAAGGGAAGGGGGTAGTGTTACGGTTGTGGAAATTCGCATTACACCATAAAGATTCCTCAGGTGAGATATATCGAGAAGTCCATGTGTAGTTAGCCCAAACCGTTGTTATAGAGGGAATATTATGTGATTCATCCGGGCTGCGACGCTTTGAGATAGCCGTTTTCTTTTCTGTCGTTATTTTGAACCAAGCACGTCTCAACCACCATCACACACAACCACCTTAACCACCACGCCAGCCATCGCCACAACTACAACCACGCCTCCAACCCTCACACAACAACCACAATCCAGCCATCGCCACCAACTACAACCACCAAACAACCATGTCCAACCCTCACCACAGAAGACCCTCCACCACCTTCGCCTTTCTCCTTCACAGCCATTCCCAAACACCACCAGTCAACACAAACGTCGTGGTCCCGGAGCCGTTCGGCAGTGGAGGCCGAACGCGTCCGATCGCGCGATCAGGAATGCTTCACGCCCACTTCCCCTCCGTCCAATGGGCGAACGCGAGGCGGCTGGCCCCGCCTCCAAGCGCGTGCCTGTGAAGTCCGTTTATGCAAATATGCGGATCAAGGGAGGTTCACGCCCCTTTTTGCCCGACCAATGGCTGAACAGAGGGTGGCGTGGCCCCACCTCCAATCGCGTTTTGATCCGCATATTTGCATATCGCGCGCATCCTGAGATCTATAAAGATGCGAGCGCAAGGACTCGCGAGCTCGAGCGAGTGGAGCGTGGAGAGTTGACGTGGAGGTGGAGCGTGGAGCGGTTGAGCGTGGAGCGTGGAGCGTGGAGCGTTGAGCGTGGAGCCTGGAGCGTTGAGCGTTGAGCGTTGAGCGTTGGGAGCGGAGTTGAGAGTTGTTGAGAGTTGAACTGGAAGAAGTGGAGTGCGCGCGGTGGAGCGTTGAGCGTTGGAGCGAGTTGAGAGTTGAGCTGGAGAAGTGGAGTGCCGCGGTGGAGCGTTGAGCGTTGGGAGCGGAGTTGAGAGTTGAGCTGGAAGAAGTGGAGTGCGCGCGGTGGAGCTGCAGGCAAGGGAGCTCGGTCCGAGGCAAGGAGGACGGCGGTCGGCGACGAGGTTGCGGTGTGGGGGATCGCTCGTCTCGTCGCGGGACCAAGCCAGCCAGCCACTCCCCTCCCCAGGGCATCAACAATTTCCCCTTCCCCCCCATTCGTGCTGAGATAGTGCACAGGGGGGCCCCCGTTCCCCCCCCCCACCCTAAACGTGGTGCCAACGGGACCGCTCGCGCGGAGCACGCGCGAGAGGACTCGCCGACCACGCCAGGGCACGGAGTCGGGGCCAGCGGCGCGGACATTTTGCGGCTTGCCCGCCAACGCGTCACGAGGACGCGGGTAAGACCTCCCCGGTCTCGCGGACCTGGCCCCTCCTCCAGGTCCCGCGCACATTTGGCCTACGGGCCTGTCTGCCTCCTTGTTGAGGGTGGCTTCCTTCTTTTGCTTTTGTGTAAATATGTGTTGGCGCCGTCTGTGAAGTAAAACTGTGTAAGTGTTGCCGTGTGTACGCGTTAGGTCAGTGTCAACTGTTCTTCTTGCCTTTGCTTTTTGTGCATTCTGTATGGCTGTATATACGTGCTTTCCGTGTGTCGCAAAATAAAATGCTTGCTTGTTGAAACTGTGCCCGTTTCGCTTCGTCTTTTCTCTATTTGAATCTCCATCTTGCATCACGTAAGGGGTTCGTAGTGGGTTCAACATCCCGGTAATTAATCTGAACCGTCCAGGTCGACGAACACCGCTCGGTTATCGCGATAGAACGCGAACGGGCCGCTCAAGCGGTTCGTGTCCGGAGTCGACCTGTGGCGAGGTACGATCGCCCGGTTGACCATCTGCGTAGGTACTTAGGTAGGTCGAGTTTGGGCGAACAACCCTACCCTACGCGGGTGGCCGATTGGCACGATTGTGGTGAGGTCGAAAGACACACCTGACTGGCTCCGGGCGGTAGTTCCGGAGGGTCATGACTGAATTGTCCGTTCCGTGGGCGAGGCGGCCGCCATTCGAGTTACGTGGCCGTTAGCACGCCGGGCGGACCAGAATTCCAACAATATATATATATACATTTATATATATATATATATATATATATATATATAAATACTGTATGTACATATATATAAAATATATATATATAATATTGTATGTAATACAGTATATATATATATATATTATATATATATATATATATATATAATATATTATATATATTTATACTTTTTTCAGATGTCCGTCCTCTAATTCACGGATTCCAGTGTGTGTGTTTGTTTGTTTGTCGTGCTGTTGTTCCTACAGTTCTGGGACGATTACATCCAGACTTGGTACGTAGTATTTGCATGACCGAATTTCGTGCATTGGGGTGTTTTTATCTTTGACGGTGGTCTTGAGATGGGGAACGGAAATTCTCTTTGTAAATGTGTATCGTGTAGCACCACTCCAAGTGGGAGAGGGTATTCCAAGACTCCACCCTTTACAGTACAGTATTACTGTCCCCACGTTTTCCCGTGAAGTGATGTGTTTTGAATTACACAGTGAGAGGTATTTCGGAGAGGTGTTATGAATTCCACTTTTAAATAAGGATAATAGCATAACCCCCCCTGGCCATTCCCTTCAAGAGCAGGTGCTTCTAGTATAAACATGATAATACATTCATATATTTTCTTACTAAATGTATAAAATGACTTAAAAATAATGTTCATGGATGTTCTATAGCCTGAGTATCTCGGTCGTCAAACCTTTTGAATGCCTCTTGTTTTTACATTGTTGTCGAATTGAATAATGAAAGGGAGTTCTTGGTAAGAGACTGTTTATGCGGCACTACGTAACCAACTAGTAAACATTGTGTATTGGCAAAGCCCAGTTCCAACGTTTTGGTCGCCAAGTGACCTTTAACAGTGGACTAAGCACAAGGCATGCGTGCCTGAATCCAAATATACCCATCAGAAAAGTGAAGGATGATTTTTTTTTCTGGAGGGGGTATGGCTGGGAAGGTTGAGAGGAACCCTCCTCCCACCCATTTCCCACC
>CM068953.1:139123040-139150923 GCA_035128595.1 Eptatretus atami | reverse complement strand
GCTTGTTTTACCTGAGGATAAGTACGTGAGTTGCCGTGTTGTCATTAATTACACCAATCAGTATTCAAACATTTCTTTTGCAAATGTATTTGTAATATTTGTGATATTACATTTTATAAGCAATTGAAGTTGAAGATTCAAGTTAAAAAAGAATTTTTTTGTCAAATTTTTTTTTTTTAAAGAATAGAAAAAACCTTCAGAAATATATTATTTTATTTAAAATACCTAAGGACCGACACATGAGAAGTAGGTGCACCCTGGAAGTTTGGCACCATTTCACAAAAGTTGAGGGAGTGCTCAGTGACAATACAACACAGCACAGACGTGTGTTTTGTTTTGTGTGTGTGTGTGTGTGTGTGTGTGTGTGTGTGTGTGTGTGTGTGTGTGCAGTCGGTCCTGTTCTATGTTGCCAATAGACCTGGCTGTGAAACTGGAAGCCTGCTGGAAGCTGGTGAACTGTCGCCTGAGACCGGGTCTGCTCTTGCTTATTGCTCAAATTAGCGGAGAAGATCTAGTTTTACTTTTGGTTGAAGCACATTCTTATTCTTTAAAGAAAAAGTGTAATCCCAACCACCCCAAACTGAAACAATATGTATATACTGTATATGAAGATATAATTAATTAAGTTCTCCGACCTGGTGAACACCGTGACGATAGAAGTCACGAGGACATCATGACTGCCGCCCCATGAGGGCCTCTTGCAGTGCAAGGATGCCAAGATCAAATGTCGTCACCGAGCAGATGAAAAGCGAGGCTACCAACTAGTTTCACCCTTTTGGGGCTCGTCATGGCAACACATAGATGTTCCATCCACTTAGTAACTTTGATGCCTTATGGCTTAATCCTGGTTAATGATGCACCTCTCACTGTGATCGCTGAGGACGCCAGCCCAGATCCCATTCCAGCTATTGCTGCATTGTCTGGGACTAGCAAGTGACATCTGCCACAAGGACGCATTGTCTTCTGCCCCTCCAATCATAACTAGAAGGCGTCAACATTCTTTTTAGTGTCGGGAGTTCTATGAAGATGATTAATAAGTTCTTCAACTTCAATTCTTAAACATAATGCATAAGATAGTAATAGTATATATATTGTATATGTATATATACATATATATAATATACATATATACATATATATATACATATATATATATATATATATATATATATATATATATATATATACACACACACATACATTTTGTGTAGGGGGAGCATCAGCATTGCAGTTCATTCTGTGCCCTTGTGGGAGCTTCTCCACAACATAAACTCTCTCCCCCCTCCTTCCCCCACTTAACAACATTCAATAAACATACAAAGCACAATATGTATATATGAAATGCTGTGCTTTGCCTGTTGGAGGAAGGGGGGGAGGAACTCTGCTTCGGATACGATGGAAATCAAATCTATGGTTATTTATGAATAGATCGTTGTCAGAAAACATGACTCTGCTCACTATTTCCTTTGCGGATTATTCCATAACACTTGCCATCCCTACTTGTTAATTGAAAACACATCCTGCAAGGGGACCATTAACACCTCCTCGGAAAATACCAACTGATAGAGAGCAATGAATGTATATGCTTTCAGTGGTTGTATAGGCTAATGTTTGATTTGCCATGAATGAATGCAGTATATTTAGAGGTATATAACTTACAGTCCAAAATGAACCCTCATAACCTTTATAATAACTTTTGAGCATTTGTGTTTGACTGCACAATATCAACACATGAAAGAGCTCATAGTACAGGGGGATTAGTTAAAACTGAGAAAAAAAACAAGTGAAATCCTTCAATACAGCACGTGTGGTGAAGCAAATGAGTACACTAAGTTTAAAATATGCAATTTATGCTTTTTCAGTTGAAAAACAATTAAAAAGCGTACTTAATATTTGAAATGTAAAAATCTTGTTATTACATTATACGGGTTACAGAATTAGGAACACATTGCTTTCCAGAAGAATTTGGAAATAATTCAAGATGTCCCTGGTTGAAAGAACCACTTATCACTTTGCCACCAATATTTGCCATAATTGTAAGTAAATTCCAACTACTAATGCATGACAAAACACTTGTTTATGGCTAATATTAAAGAGAATGATGGCATAAGAACAACTTAGCTTTCAGCGTTCGGCACGAAATGCCATGGTGGGCGGAAATGACATCTTTCATTCGTTCGTACATGAGAGGGGAGCGTTTCTTGGTTTTTTTCCGTCAAGCAATAAATTCAATGGTTTTCACATATATAACACATTCGTTTCACAAATTTCCATTGAAAACATATATAACACATTAGTTTCACAAATTCCCATTGAAAAAAGGCAGTATTGTGTGAATCTAATGTGTAGTTCATGCGGAAACCGGCAAATTATTATTATCTCTTCGGATGTTTCCGTCAGTTGTGGGTATTTCCGTCAATTGTTTCCGTCAGTTGTCGGCCCATGAATACTCGGGTATTTCCGTCAATTGTCGCCATTTCCGTCTAGGTTACGCACTGCCATCTACCGGACGGCCATCATTGGCTGTCACTTGAGGCACGTGGGGGGGGGGGGGGGGGGGGGACACCGGAGACATGGTAGACACCGGGGACATTTCAAACTCGGTGCAATTGCATACCAGCGCACGCGCTGTAAAAATGTTGAAAGCTGATGTTTTTTTCAGGAAAATTGCTTAATGTCTATCTAAAACCATGAGTAAAGTCCCCAACAATCACACTTGAGGAAAATTCAGAATCCAAGATGGCCACCGTCGTAATTCACGAATATCAGGAAAACACAAAAAGAGCCATAACTTTGTTACAACTTGTCATACGAAGATGATTTTGAGGTCTAGACCCAGTTTTGGGGGTTTAAGGAATTTAAAGAAACCCTCAGAATTTCAGTTTGAGGATGGCATTTGTGGTACAGTTTGGAAATTCAAACGAAATATCTTCAATTATGCCAGATGCAAAAAATGGAAGGTGTAACATACTGTTGCAGTCTCGGGGCTCGACCCTACAATGAGGGAGAATTCCCAGTTTCTCCCAAACTCACCTGGACCTGAGGCCTCCGGGAGCAAAAAACTTCACCCCACGGTGGGTTGTGATGCAACTACGATGCAACAACGAATGCCAATCGAGCGATCACAAGTCCCAGTGTCCGTCCATCTAACAACCATTTAACTGGGGGCCCCACGGCCCTCTGACCAGGGAATGCAACTTCGGCAAATGTGCTACTTACATTATCTGGTGATCTTGAATGCGGCCGAGCTGTACCGCTATCACACGCCGGACCCTGCAAACTGAACCGTCGGGAAACTCAACCTTCCAAGCTAGATATGTGTGGACAGTGCTAGACAAATGGCAAAAAGATGGACATGGACAGATTGGAAATAGATTCAAGAAGAACAGGTTTATTTACACAAGTAGGGAGCAGGAAAAAGGGGGGAAGGAATGTCAGGATTTTAATGGCACGGGGAGAAATTAGGGTCGAGCAATTTGTACAGGAATGATTTCAGAGAAAGAGAAAAGAGACCCAGTGCAAACTTAACAAGCACCATACCTACCAATAACACCGTATAGTACATGGGCCCCAGCATTCACAACCAATATTCAAGGCTGAGGGAGAGAAGTGGGAGGAAAGACAGTGAGGTGTCGGGTGCGTGGAGAAGAGTGACGTGCGTGTGTGTGTGTGTGTGTGTGTGTGTGTGTGTGTGTGTGTGTGTGTGTGCGTGTGTATTTGAAAAGGGAAACTGAGAAAGGTGCGGCAGAGAAAGGTTTGTGTGAGGGGATAGCCTAAGTGTGAGA
The DNA here is from genome assembly GCA_035128595.1 of Eptatretus atami. Classification (NCBI taxonomy): domain Eukaryota; kingdom Metazoa; phylum Chordata; class Myxini; order Myxiniformes; family Myxinidae; genus Eptatretus; species Eptatretus atami. The sequence continues at coordinate 139,147,138 of CM068953.1, read as the reverse complement.
TCCTACCAGAGGTGTCTGTAGTGTAGCTTGGTTTCAGTCCTATTAATCGGCTTGGCTCCGTCCCCCCCCCCCCCGGAAGCCTCGGCTCCTCGCTCATAATGACAGTTCGTGAGGTAAAAACCAAAGGAGCGAAAATGCCAATAACCAGCAGCGCGACCTCTGCAAAGCAAGTGATGTAGTGGTTCAATGAGAGGATAGAGCAAGCGTGTCTGACCCCGAAGCAAGAAAGGATGTCCAGCGCCCATTGAAAAAGAACAGAACAAACGTCATTGTGCCTCAGGGAACAAAGTGTCCGGAGCCCTTCGACATCATGCCTCAGGGAACAGTGTCCAGCGCCTGTTGAAAGAGAGCAAACAAACGACATCGTTCCTCAGGGAACAGTGTCCAGCACCCGTTGAAAGAGTGTTTGTGGTGTCCATTGAAAGCGGGAACGCAAACGATCGTTGAAAGAGAGCAAACGCTCCGGGGTTCGCTTTTTTATCAGGCCAGCCTGGAAGCTTCGAGAATGTGCACGTCATAGGGCAGGGCCTGCGCACAGATTGGCGTTCCGCCTCCCTAGCCCCGCCCATTCGAGTTTCTGCAGCGAGTGCTCAGTTGGGGCTTCCGGCTGTCGTAGGAGTCAGACCTCGCTTGCCACCGCTTAAGGCGAGCGAGCATTCAGCTAGTTCGAGGTGCACAGCGCCAAAGGCACGCAAGAACTATTATGGGGAAAACAAATGCAGCCGATGCCTCTCAGGTCAATGCTGACAAAACATCGCCCAGGCTCGTGATACCCATCATGAAGGCTTACAATGGGGTTAAGGGTCGAGGGTTGCAGGATGAAGGATCTCCTTTAAAGCTGGGGAGTTTGAGGTTATGTAAGCTCTCTAAAAGCAGACTGTACTTAATGTCTTGCTTGCCTGTCATGCATGTAAGAAGAGGTCATCTCGAACTACAGTCTGTGTTAAATAAAAGTACGTGTACTTACGTGTGGTGTGAGAAACGAGAGACAGAGGAAATTCACGATAAAGAAGAGAGAGGGAAATTAACAATAAAGGGAATGTAAGGAAGGGATAGGGACATGCCCACATCAAATGGCTGCCAACGCCTTGCCGACAACCCTCCATGTGCAAACGAAAAATAGGCGGTGAATCCTAATCTGCCTGTTCCAACGCAGTTTGGATCCCACTGACCCATCTAAAGGTAAGGGACTATTCTAAACATTTATTACGGAAATAACTACGCTGAAGGACCTACGTGTCGTGACTGCACATTTACAATTACGGTTTCTCAAAACCGCAACAATACCGACACCAGTGGAAGGTGTAACATACCATTATCACTGGATGTTACATAATCATACCACAGATCAGCAGAATCATTTTCAGAATCATCAGTGGGACAGGCATGTAGACCACATGGGGGTGTAGAATAGGCCAGCCTTGTGGAAACTATATTTCTTCCCACAACCTCCCTTGCACCCGCATGATACCATGCTTAGTGTGTTCTTGGGTGACACTGGTCAGTTAGTGTCCACCAGAAATACCATCCCATCTCTGACTTGCCATCCCCACTCAGTGGGAGACAACTTGTTGCACTGTTAAGTATACTCTGTAGGAGTGACACTTTGCAACCGCTGAAGTTAGGGGCAAGCTTTCCAGTTGGAACCTGGCTGAGGAGACTGAGGTTCTGCTGACTCGTCTCATGTACCGTATGTAACGATACTTGTCTGGAGAGGTACACCAAACTGCCAATTACAACTTTAGTATAAATAGCTCACCTACGCATGCAACTTCATTGTGAGTCAAGTCCGGCTGAGAAAATGAATTCGGTAACCCCCACCCCAAGTCCTCCTCTCCACTATCAAAAATGGACAATGCCTTCTTTTTCCCCATGTTGTATAGGGTTGAAACCGTGTCACAACTGGTAATGGCATGTATGAACATGAGATGGGCCTTGACTGTGGAACTGATGGATTGCTGGATTTCCTGAATTAGAAGCACCTTCTCCCTACGGAAGCCGTCAAGGGGGTCATGCTATTATATTTATGCCTATTTTACTCCAAGGGATCCCAGGATTACACACCCAAAGAATGGTTGCGATCGGTTCAGCCGTTTTTACAGTTCCTGGGAACAGACGGTGAATTATAGTAAGAAGATGCTGTAGACAGATATTGGGTTAACTCTAAAGAGCACATGCAGGTCCGTACCAGCTGTCGCTTGCGCAGGAAGCATGACCAACAAATTAGTGTCAGTAGCTACAACCACAATAGGTTTGGTTTGATCATCTACTGCAGTTGCCATTGCAGTTTAAGCACAAATGTAATCAGCATCTGAAGTGCTCCACTTACTCGCCACACTAGTGCCCTCAAACCTGGTGATGAGTTTAGTGATTAGCCTTTCTTTGTTCTTGCCATTTGCCAAGAAAGATTTTTTAGAGGTCGTCGTCATCATACTAAGCTCAAAGATTATGTCTGGAAGGAGCATTCTGGGTTGCTCGGTGCTGCTGCTCTGCTGCTTTGATGGACATTGTACAACCACATCGAAAATGATCATGGATTCAGGGCCATAATTGTTGAGGACATATGCCACATATGTGTCACACACCTGGTAATATATGCCATCATTGAGTCTGCAAAAAAATATATGGCACGCTCTGCAAAAGATGACCTCCATCAATGATCAATTGGTTGTTCTGCGGGATTTCCTGATGAACATTCACCTTTTATTTCAAGATGTTGTTTGCAAGGACACTTTGGTGTTCTTGTGCATTATCCCTTTGTCAAATAGGGATGGAGGCTGCCTCCTGAACTCAAAGCGCAGGTACTCCTGCATCTCGGGTTTGTGCTTGATTACACATGTCAGAAACATGAAGAGGAGGGTGGTGTTGACCTCCACTTCCTGTTCGTGGACCGATACTTGACTTGTTTCACTGCTAATGGAGGTAAACTCTGTCTTTACGCTTCAACTTGATGTCAGCGTAGTTGCAGCCTGTCATCACTTCTACTGTTGCTTTCCCAACTTTATAGATTTTATCCGCATTCACTGTCTTATCTACAACAATCCCATTAGAGATGGAGACAAGGGCATCATGCTCCTGGTACGAGAAGGGAGAATTGACATGAAGCCAATTGACGAAAGTCCCATAGTATTTCGCATGTCATGCAGTGCTGCAGTCACACAAGTCGACATGCTGGTCAGATGTGTGACTGTGAACACCACAGAACTCCTCGAGCACGTTGCACATAGGTGCAGAACGAGGTGTGACATGGAGCCATTTCAGAATGCTGTCAGAAATTCCCCGACCCTGAGCCAGACCTCAGGATGTCTTCAACAATCACATTAGTTCATGGTCTGGTCTGTAAACTTTCCACTCCAGAACTTTTCTGTTCTTCTGATCCAGAACTTCTGTTCTTGCAGAACTTGTCCTCGCCCATGACCTCACGTAACTTTTTCAGATTGTCAAGGTAGAGACGAGCAGATTTCGCACAAGTGAGACAACCTGCAGCATGGAAAATTGGGATCATTTCACTGATGACATAAGCCTGGTGGTGGCTTAATGCTTAAGATGGCTGTCTTGAGATCTTATGGTCTTGAGTTCGAGCCCATGTCGCATTGAAATCACACCAGGTGGGATGACTCAACCTATCATCCTTCTGCAGTCAGCAAAATGAGTACCAGCTTACTGGTAACAAGGGCACTGCATAAGCGACACAGCTGCACTTCCAGAAATGATGCAATCAGCAGCCACAGGCTGCATACGAAACAACGACTGATGGCATGAGATGTAGATTCCAATCTCCTGTGCGCTCTGCTCGAATGAAGTGCAATAGCACTCCCACATGCTTTATATATTCTATCCACAATTTTCCAATGTGACTTAGCCCGGCTGCATCTGCCATCAGCTCGTCTATGATTTGAGTTAGTTGTCGGACCACCACCTCATTCAGCACAATATCAGTGGTACACTCAGCGGTAAGAAGCATCTTGTGCACAGCAGAGCATGAAGGCGATTGGTATTCACCCCACTCAAACAGGGTTCCTTTGAGTTCCTCATACCCCAAAACCTAGGTCTAGACCCCCAAATCATCTTCCTATGACAAGTAATAACAAAGTTATGGCTCTTAGTGTTTACTGGTGATCATTGCGATGGTGGCCATCTTTGATTCTGAGTTTTCCTCAAGTGCGATTTTTGGGGACTTTACTCCATGGTGTGAGTTCGACATCAAAGCAACTTTTGTGAAAGAAAAAAAAAATCAGATTTCAACTTTTTTTTTTCTTGCTTCAAATTGATATCCAGCCAATGCTCTTGTGCTATTATACATGTATGAATATCGAGACAAGGACATTCTGCGACATCGGCCTCTTCCACCATGAAATATAAATGCATTGTGAGAAAGTAGAAAACAACGTACTGGACGGTATTTGAACCTGTGGTGAGAGCATCATGAAACTGGAAGGGCACTCGGTAGAGCGCATACCTCTGCCACATAATGCCTGATCCACGAGAACGTATCGGGCCGAATACATTTTTGAAATTTCATGCGATACAGTACAGTATCGTTTTTCGCCCTATCTCTCAATGGTGAAGAATCACTTTAAATATTAAATAATTATCATATCCAGATCCAGATTGGGATCTTCACCAAAATCGAATTCATTCATCCTTGCGACACACACAACCTGTCTACAGCTTTTTGAGATATCGTGCTATACATCATTTTTAGCCCCATCTCTCAATGGTGAAGAATGACTTCAAAAAATTCTAGTAGTCGGATCCGGATCCAGATCTTCACCAAAATCGAATAAACTGTCCACCAAGTTCCACTGTCCACACCCAAACTGTCCACCAAGTTTCATCCGAATCCGTCCACAACTTTTTGAGATATCATGTAATATATATATATATATATATATATAATATATATATATATATATATATATATCGTGCACCGCCTAACGACGTTCGGGTAACGACGGATCGCATATACGACGATCTGCCAGCTCTGGAAAAAAAAAATGTAACTGAAAAATTCCTATCGCCGAGTGATACTAACAGCCTCGTATAAAAAGAGCACATACAATTATGTACACTGTACAGTACATAATACCTCATAATGATAATAAACGACAGTGTGGCCCTTATAATGCGATCGTTGAGGTCCATAAAATGTCATCGCGAAAAAAACAGGGTCGTCTAAATCGGGATTCAAGGAAATCGGCTTTCAAACTGAACCAATGTTTGCACGTTTACCTTCCAGCAAGTAAATTACCTTGAATTGAAGAATTCGCGAATAAATCGTTGTTCTTAGTCGAAATTAAAACACAAATTTTTTTAGTGAAGCTTTTAGTTGTTAAAACAATCGCACTGTTCCGAAAATATATATCACAATTGACAGGAGCTCGTTTCTTAATTTGTAAATTAACATCGATGCAATGATTACGTATTTAAAATAAAAACGCTATTTATTCACCTTTCTATAATCGATGCGAAGGAGATTGTAAGCTGCTGCTAACAACACCGATGGCCGTCATGAAAAGCACAGAGGTAAAAACAACGTGTCTTCCGTCTCTCTTGGATGTGTGTTACAATTGCCGACAGTATTCAGTACAGTAACATGCTGTACAGGTTTGTATCCGAGGAGCAATAGGCTACACCAATATAGCCTAGGTGTCTAAGTTTGTGTAAGTACGATGTTCGAAAACGAAAACGAAAAAAAAATAAATGATGTTCGCACAACGACGACCTCGCTTAACGACGCGTTTCTCAGGACGTAACCCCGTCGTTAAGTGGCAGATGATGGTGGTATTATATTATTAATATATATATATTATAATATATTATATATATATATATATATATTATATATATATATATATAAATATAATATGGAATTAGTCCAGGCACCCTGTGGATATACCAGAAACAAATTGCAATAGTTTTCGGACATTATTTTTCCAAGTCCTTATACATCTGGGAATTCATATGAAAATCTACCAAAATAAAATAAGTGGAACACTTTTAGGAGACAGTTTAACCGTACCCCCTTAAATTCACAGAATTGTATCGGTAAAATACAAAATAACAGAAATACATCCAAATGCTTTCAAAATGAGTTATAAAATGTTATGATCAATCATATAGTCATATTAATTGTCACTATTAGTCCAGTTTATACAAACAAACAAGAGTTCAGTCGAGTGCAAACCCTGTCGGCCAAAAACGCGGATCGATTTTTATCAACCGATACTTGTAATGTTGTCATGTAAAGCACCAAATAGGCCAATGTACTCCTATTTATGTTATAATATGACTTACATACAAATATCCATGACCATGATTCTTAAAAATGTGTAGCTCTGCAAGTTTTACACTGTGTGAATCGGGTTAGTAATGATTATTGATGTTTTTTTTGCAGAAAGTCTGAAGTGAAACATCAAGATGATGACTGTGTAATTTGCCAAAAAACATGTCAGGTGGAGAGCGAACTGTTACATTACACAAAAGATGTGATGGTATCCTGAAAGCCCAGCGAAGCCAGAGGCAAAGAATATACAGTCACGCTGGCCAGTCTGTCCTTTGAAGTGCAGAAGTGACTATACCAACCCTAGATCAATCTTGTATCACAACAAACGTAAACTTTCTGGTGAACAGGATCATCATCTTCACACACACTTAGATCGAAAGAAACTACATTCAGTTATGACGAGGATTGTGTATTGTTGGTTGTCCAGATGTATACAAAGGCAAGAAATCAGAACATAAACTTATCCTGTTAGAACAATGGATTTCCAGAACAAAATACTGAAGCATTGTGATGAGTTCAAGGAGAATGGGCTGACATTGTAAGAGGTAGGGCTTTTTGTTCAAGACCTGCCTGCTGCAGATGCAGTATATCACAACATTTGTAGTGTTAACTTTAGAAGAGGAAACAATTGACAATCGTTTTTCAGCAAGCCATAGAGCAGAGAGCTGCAAAATGCAGAAAATCAGTGGAAGTGGCCCAGCGACTCAAAAAATCTGAAGCTTTTCAACGTAGTAGAGTATCTTGAAAACAAACGATGACGAGCATGACCATCAATGATTTATAAGCAAGATGAAAGAATAACTCCAAGATACTGACATAGAGCCGTAACAGCTTCACATATGAAATCTGAACTAAAAAAACATTTCAGTGACAGAATAATCATCACAGAGATCAATGGCAAACAAAATGTAAACATTTCAACCACCGCTTCGAATCCTACAAATTTCATCAACAAACGATGCAAGCAAAAAAGATGAGAAAGACCCACATAATTGAAAGCCAGCTAAGTTCATAAAACAGGACATAAAGACCTTGATAGACAGGAACACCTATCCCACTGCCACCGAAATATCAACAGAAACAGCACTGAGTCTGCCACCATCCTTGCAGCAGTTGTTAAACACAATATTCTGTGGAAAAGATCGAAGCACCAAAATTGCTTCAATAGGACAAGCGATCATGCAGGCAACGTGGCCTCGTATCCTCTGGCACCATTACAAATTGGTTTGGTGTTCAAATGCACCACCACTTCCAATCAAAATTTTTGGGGATTCTTTATATCACCATGGGTTTTCTGCTCTTACAGTGAATGAAGAAGTACGAAAGAAGTTCTTCATTGCCCATGGCACAGAGATTCAAAACTTCAGTGCAAACAATTTATTACAATATTCTGCTGACAATGTTGACCACAATGTGAGAAGTATTGACGCAAGGGTACGTTCCACGTATGGGAATATATTGCTATTGTGGCACCCGCGGACAAAATCATCAAGAACCATTCCAAGAGTGAAATCACATCTGGTGATATTGCTTCTGTTGGATGATAAATGTTCAGCACTTCTTCTCAGAAAAAGATAGCCTCCAGTCTCTCCTCTACCAGCCAATAACAAACAAATGCGAAAGAACCATGTGCAGATGTGATCACTTTGGAAGTCATCGCTGCTGCTGAAAGTCCCAAGACCCAGTGGTCTGGGTTCATGCAGCTCATCACACAAGAGAACATCCTGTGTGTCGTCTGTATGTTTCTCCCCATAGTTTGATTTGGATCCAAACGATCTCACCTGCATTTATTCTACATTAAAATTCATATCTTCCCATGCAAGTCAGTACCAAGCATACCCATGGTGACATTATCACCGTTATGGTGGAAGGCACACATAATGTAGAGAATTTCCTGAATTGCAACCAACTGTTTTCGTTTGGGAGGCTTCCATACAAAAATGAGCTTCCTGGGATCCATTGGCCACCTGATGAGTGGATCAGCCTTCAGAGCTGGAAGTAGTGTATGCTGACAACACAGTGTACATATGTTCTCAGGAAAGGCAGTCAGCCGTGCAGTTCGAGGTCATTTGTTGTTGATGCTGCACTGAATACACTGGTGACATCAACTGCATTAACGTACATCTTCCGTCATCATCTGAACGTGCCGTGGGTGTGTGCAAACATTTCACTGTCGGCTGACACAGACTCGGAGGAAGACCCAACAGAGCGTTATTTGAGTTTTAGATGGCCGTCCTCCCGATGTTTCACAACAGATTCAGCTTCAATTGTGATGTTTAACCCTGGTGTATACAGATGTACTTGATGTGTAATGCTGTTAATAATGTACTATTTAAAGTTACATAAATTTTATAAACGAGACTTCAATATGTGAAATGTTGTTACCGGTACGTACTGTGCAGCCGCCCGCGGAGGCCGGTCACCGCCAATTTTACGAATGTGGAATCATTCTGACCCATATCAAGTATTTCTATAGGTTTAGATTATGTTTTTAACTTCCAGTGCAAATATCTGATGCTCCTGTCGTATATTAAACTATTGTTTATAAGACTGAAACACATTTTTGTTATTTTTCATTTTCGACACATTCAAATTTTGAATTTTACGGGGGGTAAGTTTTCTCAAAAAAAAAATGTTCCACTGAATAGATTTTGTAGATTTTTAATAGGATAATCCCAGGTACAATAGGCATCACAAAAACAGGTTTGAAAACTATTGCAATTTGTTTCGGGTTACCAACTTTTTCAGCACAGGGTGCCCGGACTAAATAGGCAAAGCCGAGAAGCGAACATAGAATTCTTCTTACATTCGGTTCTTAAAATATCAAATTAAAGTCTTTTTGCTATGAAAAAATAAATATTACCTCAACATTACCTTCACAACAACAACTACACCGCCGTAGACAGATCTCATCTGAAAAAATTAATATACTCAACATTACCTTCACAACAACAACTACACCGCCTGAACAGGATCTCATCTAAAAAAAATAAAATATACCTCAACATCACCTTCACAACAACAACTACACCGCATGAACAGGATCTCATCTAAAAAATAAATATTACCTCAACATTACCTTCACAACAACAACTACACCGCATAGAACAGGATCTCATCTGAAAAAATAAATATTACCTCAACATTACCTTCACAACAACAACTACACCGCATAGAACAGGATCTCATCTGAAAAAATAAATATTACCTCAACATTACCTTCACAACAACTAACACCGCCTAGAACAGGATCTCATCTAAAAAAATAAATACTAGAAGTGAACGTAGTATTCTTCTTACATTCGTTCTGACTTTACCTACAACTTGTTCACAACTGTATACGCAATTTCCGCGTACTTCGGCCTGGATTCGGATCAGCGATCAAATAACGTAAATCACGATTAAAAATTATTTTTTGATGATGCGGAGATATCTTTATTAAAATCAGTGGAGGAAATATACACCATGTCTGATATTATTGTGGTCTTTCATGTCTCCGACGATGCCTTTATCTCCCGGCATGCATCATTCCCATGACAAAAACCGAACAAAAAAAAAAACCAAACAAACAAAAACGGAAGCAAAAGGTCATAGCAACGACATGGATTCACAATTGCCAGGGTATTGTGTTGTTTTTGTTGTTTCCTATCTCTCCTGTGCACGCGTTAAGTAATAATCACAAGATAGAAATAAAACCCAATCGTGTTTAACACCGCACAGCGTTTAACAACAACCGGAAGCAAAAGGTCATAGCCAACGACACAGATTCCAAATAGCCAGGCGATTGTCGTTTTGTTGTTGTTGTTGTTTCCTATTCTCTCACGTGCACGCGTTAAGTATGAAGCTCACTGCGTTCGCGATAATCGGTTTCACCAGATCTCTCAATGGTGAAGAATCACTTAAAAAATTATCAGATCCGGATATGGATCCACGTCTTCACTAAAATTGAAGCAATTCTTCCTTGTCACACACCCGATGTGTCCACAAAATTTCATCCAGATCCGTCGATAACTTTTTGAGATATCCTGTGCACAAACAGACAAACAAACACAGACAGACAGACAAACAGACAGAAAGGGGTGAAAACATAACCTCCTTCACCTTCGGTGGCGGAGGTAATTAATGCTCAGATAGGAACCTTACACAGGCCAACCCAAGTGTATTATTGCTTGGACTGAAACTTTAATTTCCTACAAACTCATTTTGACTGCAATTTCGTGGCAGGGGATTATCTCGACAAAATACAGTTCATGAATTTCAATTTCCCAATACTGGTGTTAATTTACGAAGATACTTTATATATGTACGGGCTGGCTAAGTACCTTGTTTATTGGCTGGCAGGATGGTCTAGCTAGAGATACGCACACTCACCTCTCAGCTGCTCAGCTGTCTAGCCTGGGATTGAATCCCAACCCAGCTATAAACTGTAAACCTTCCTATTTCACAAGCACGGTGATTTATCAATGTGTATGGCATCCCTACACTAGGATGGATGTTAAACTGGACATCCCGTCTGACAGCATTACTTGGTGGACATCAAAGATCCCATGGTATCCTTCTTGAAGAGTAGGTGAGCGATCGCCGGCAGCATGAACAAATTCCAAATTCCTGCCATAACTACTGCTGGCAGAAGGATGGCAAACCACCCAGCATGACCCCTGGCCAAGAAACTAAAATTTTCCAGAAAATTAATTCGATTCCAAATTGGGCCCCACAGTTCCAGACATATAAAGTTAGCACAGCATATGCTACCCTGTGGTGTGCTCCAGATGTGGCCTGTTTACTCTGCAAACCATTGTATACTATTTTAGAAGCTGTCAGTAATTCATTTTGATTTCTGCACTTTCACACTCCAATGGGAGAGAAATGAGGTCCAACCCTTCCTTCACCTACTGCTTCCTCCCACCTCTCCACCCCCAAAAAGGGAACACTGGGATGAATGTTTGTTCCCGTCCTCTTTCCCTTGCAATCCCCTGCTTCATGTGGCATCGGAACACAGGCAATGACAAGTCTCACGAGAATTGCCTAACCTGTTGCCTTGACGCTGCTCCACACGTGTGCGCACACTGCCACATATGATTAGTACTGACCAAGTGTGTCCTAGATCTGTTACAGATGGCCCACCTCAAGCTTAGCTGTACAGTCATGCTTTCACCGGTGCACCGAAAAGACTAACGTCAAAGATCCAGCCAATATATCATGCTATCAATGGACTCCTCAAGGAAGAAAAGGTCATACTCATACCAAAAGGTAATCTTCAGATTGATGCTTCTCTTTTATCGTGTTCAACCCAATTTTTAAACAATGACTGCTTCAAGTTGTACATCTTTTCCTGAAGCCTCCAGTTTGAGCATTTTGGGACTTCCTTCTGATCATCATCATGTCTAGTAGATAAAAACGGTTTATTCAGAGTTAAATTACAGGTTATTGTACCATCGCAAACATGTTTCAGAATCAGAATGTAGGCTTGCGAGGAACATGACGGGTGCCAAAAGCATTACGATTTTAAACAATGCTGACACCAGTGTGCAATGAACTGCTGCAGTGAACGGCTTTGCTGTTTCTGTTAACCATATTGCTAGTACAGCATAAGGGTGAATTGAGTGCATAGCTCATGTCCAGTGGAATAATGCTAGTGGGTAGTGATGGGGTTGAAAGGTAACTCAATTTCAATCATTACATCATGGAACACTGCCTGATCCTGAAGGAACAATCTATTTAATACAGAGTCAAGACTCATAGAGAAGCGAGAACATAAAACGGATCAGAACACAACAGAACAAATGGAACAGTACAAAGAGAGTGAGGAGAAACACTAACGGCGGGGTTGAAGGACAAAATAGAGGGAGACTTGGAAAAATAAGGGATATGGGGAAGAATGAGGGCCAGGGGAGGATGTATGGGGTGCACAAGATGGATACAGAAGCAAACTCTCAGAAGGGAAAAACTGGAAACTTGAAAAGAGGTGGGCTTTGGGAGGGTTAATGGGGGTAGAAATGATCAAGGTTTTGGATGGGGGATAATCTGAGAGGGTGGTGAACAGCTGTCTTGAAGACCTGGAGGGAAGAATGAGATTGAAGAAAATGTGGAAGTTGGTTCCACAGGTTGGGGAAAAGGAGAAATGAAAGAGTGGAAGTGAGCAGTGATTCTGGATCGTTGAAGTTTCACCAGAAGGGTGTTGCTGGCAGGCCTTGTGCATCCCACAGAAATCTCGGAGGGGGGAGGGTGGTGTAGAAAGCAGGGGGTGAAAGAGCAGAAAGAAGCAGTTAGAATACAGGGAGACTACCAACCTATCTGTAATGGGAAAGTGATGGGCCCATAGACTCCACTTCATTGCAGGAAATTCCAATGACCCGAGGGTCTTTGTTTCGACGGCATAAAGCTGACCAAGGTGTGAGGCAGGGGTGCCAGTCTGGAGAGGGGAGCAGTACTCCATCAAGCTTCGGATGAAAGCCTTGTAGGTGTATAAGAGTTCAGATGTGCCAAGGCAGGAGTTTGCACAATGGAACATGCCCAAGGAAGGACTATGGAAGCCAACCTAGAAGTGTGGTTTGCCCAAGAAAGATCATAGCTAATGGAAGGCCTGAAGGTTTGAGTGACTGAACTTCAAACAAGATTGTGAAGAAGTAGATGGGAGGGATTGCCAGATGGTCCTTTCAGAAAGACAGGGTGAGAGTGTGAGATTTGTCAGTATTGAAAGACATATTCCAAGTGTTTGACCAGCTTGTGATTCTATAAAGGTCTGCAGAGAGGGAAGAGGCTACTGCCTGGAGATTTAAGGGATGAATGATGTTAAGGCAGAGGGTGGAGTCTTCAGCAAAGAGAGTCAGAGAGATCAGTGTTGAAGATCAGGAATAGGACGGATCCCAGAACACTGCATTGATGGCACTGCAACCTTATCTGGGAGAGGATATCAAAGAATCCCACTGAGAGCCACTCATGATAGTTGCAAGAGCAGAGGAAGTCAGTTGTCAGTAACCCAAAGTGGAGTTTGCCTTGCATGCCAAAGGCAAAGTTTGGAGAAGAGACCTCCTCATTATTCAGTTAGATGGGACTTATACCATACCACCATGGATCCACAAATTAAGGTCTTCAAATAAATCAAAGATCATGATGGACATTAATCAATAGAATGTGATTCTAGATGTGGCATCTTAACATACAGGGAGCTGATACTCCAGATCCCCTTCTTTTTGGGTGGTATAAGCAATAGTTCTGTGTAATATGAAAGCTAAATCTTGAACGGTTTTTGACATATCACGTACACCAGCCAAGTTACCTAAATGGTTTCTGTGGCAACATAATTCAGCCAATCACAGCCATGATCTAATCAGGTTGAGATCATGTCATGATGAAGAATAGATATCTGCAATATAAAAGATAAATGTTCAACGGTTTTTGAAATGTCGTGGACACATAAGTACGCTGATGGATGATCAGTCGGTCATGGAAAGATGATCGGTCATGGACGGCAGTCATTTTAATGTCCCCCATCTCCAACCTTGTTGGAGGGGTGGGAGACAAGAAGCATAACTTTACACAAGGTTTTAAGAACGAAAAGATCACAAGTTTAGCATGTGATGAATTTGAAAAACTTTAAAATTTATTCACAAATAACTAGGTTTTAATATTGTATAAACAATGATGGTACCAAAAATGGAATTTTCAGAATAGTAAGGATTTGGGGGTTAGCTGTAAAATAGCAGGTTCCTAATAGGAATGTTACAACAAACCACGTTTCTCAAAGCAAAACTCATTTGGCCTAAAAGTCAAACACCTGTGTTTTCTTGTCAAATACTCGTATATAAACAAAAACATTCATATTGTATTCCACATTGGAATGCAAAAGTCATATAAGGCACAATATCAATACGTGTGCTTGTATGTTATTGATATTTATATGGTCAAAAACTTCATTCCCATGAAGAAGGCAAGCTGTCTCAATCAATCAATCAATCTCTCTCTCTCTCTCTCTCTCCTCTCTCTCTCTCTCTCTCTCTCTCTCTCTCTCTCTCTCTCTCTCTCTCTCTCTCTCTCTCTCTCTCTCTCTCTCTCTCTCTCTCTCTCTCTTCTCTCTCTCTCTCTCTCTCTCTCTCTCTCTCTCTCTCTCTCTCTCTCTCTCTCTCTCTCTCTCTCTCTCTCTCTCTCTCTCTCTCTCTCCTCTCTCTCTCCTCTCTCTCTCTCTCTCTCTCTCTCTCCTCTCTCTCTCTCTCCTCTCTCTCTCTCTCTCTCTCTCTCTCTCTCTCTCTCTCTCTCTCTCTCTCTCTCTCTCTCTCTCTCTCCTCTCTCTCTCTCTCTCTCTCTCTCTCTCTCCTCTCTCTCTCTCTCTCTCTCCCCCCCATATCTCCTGAATGACGTGAGTTAAAATCATTGCTTTTCCTGTGTTCCTGATGCCCGTCTCTTCTTCATCTTCTTCGTTTTATTCTTCTTTTCTGCTCTTCTTATATTATTACTAGCAATGAACCATAAAAATTCCATCTAAAGTAAATATGACAAGTCTTCCACACCTGCACTCAACCCAAAGTGCTCAACCCCCTCCTCCTAACCCCAACGCCTCAACCCCTTTCCCAACTCTATCCCCTCTCTGCCCCTCCCCCACACCAACGTGACCTCATGTCTGCTAAACACGTGGTAATTATGAAATGTGTGACAAGCGATGAGAAAATCATTTATAATGAATGACATGCTGTTATAATATATATTTTTTAATTAAAAAAAAAGCCTGTAATATATATAAATAAATTTAAAGAGGCTCTGCTGGCTAAAGATATGCATAGGCTCCACCTATTAGGCATGAGTTTAGCATAGCTACAGCCCCCTACATCTCCATAGGATTGTACTGCAGCCAATATCGGGAAGATAATTTATTTCTCAGTTTTATAGACCAGTCCACCCCAGAGAGGGAACATCCACAGACACATATTTCAGGATTGTTGGCCCGATCGCCTTATGAGGGGGCTTTTTTATACAAAAAAAAGGTTAAAAAATTAAAACATTTAAAGAGCTTGGGACACGCACCTTGACCCCACGGCCAATGTACACAGTCCAACAAGACTCTTCCATGAGCACACACATGCATCTTAGCCCAAAGGCTGAAGTACATGGTCAATCAAACAAACATCCTAATCCTGAAGGGCCAAAATGTGTGGTCATACAGTTGGACCACTCCTCAACAGGAGTAGGTCCCTCTTTTGAAGGTGCCTTTTTTATGGAGAAATGGGTAAAAAACAAAAAATCAAAACATTTAAACAGCTTTGGACATGCACCTTGACACCATGGCCAGACACCTTCGAGGGCCAGAATGCATGGTCACACAGTTGGACCACTCCTCAATAGCAGTAGGTCCCCATGAGCGAGGAACAGAAGAGCTCCTCCTCGGAGTGAACTGCTCAAACCTTACAAAACATTAAGTGAAGATCAGACTCCATTACTGAAGTGGGTACCAGGAAGCAAGTGCCATACCAGCTATGGCTGTATGCATCCTGACCAACAGGATGTGCCTGCCACACATTAACCTGTCTGTGGTGATTTGGCTTGTGTGTGTGTGTGTGTGTGTGTGTGTGTGTGTGTGTGTGTGTGTGTGTGTGTGTGTGTGTGTGTGTGTGTGTGTGTGTGTGTGTGTGTGTGTGTGTGTGTGTATTAGAATAAGCGTATGTAATTGATGTATAGATGACACATGGTGAGTGTGTTTGGCAGCTTTCATGTTCAAGTATGTTTAACAATGTTTTTGTCTGAGCTCCCATTTTCCTCCCTCTAAGAGCAGTACAATCCTTTTACAGTACAAGCAGTACAATCCTCCCTCTACAGTACAATCCTTTTACAGTACAAGCAGTACAATCCTCCCTCTACAGTACAATCCTTTGTCATGTCATGTGTAAATCTGTCTCCTTGTGTTTTTCCTCTCCACTCCCAGCATGAGCTCACTGTATTTTTTTTCCAGCAACAGCAGTCAGTACACCACGCAATCCGACAAGTGACCGAACACATGTCGGCAACAAACTCGGCACATCATCAGAAAGTTACCAGCCCTCCCAGCCAATCCGTGCAGCCGTGTAACCTTGTGTTATGCGAAAATCAACCTATGGGCATGTGCCATAGGTGGTAAATCTCGTGGAGCAGGAGACTATTAAAAACAAAACAGTGAGATAACGCTATCTCTCTCTTCTGTTGATCTCCCTCGAGTGGTAGCTGCAATCTCTCTGACATGTTTTCTCTCTGCAGAGCTGTGGTTCCTGCCTGTTGTGCTGTAGTTCCTACCCAAGTCTGCATGGTGTCAGTGGCACACAAAGCCTGCATTCATAACAAGGCACCACACCATGAATCAGCTTCCATCCTTTCCAATCTCTGTCTTGTCAACCTCCTACTATGTCCTGTGTTCTCCCCTATGAATGTGATAAGTTCCGTCAAAGTACCATGTCTGTGTGGGCTATTTTAATTAATTTGTTTCAGTTCTGCATTTCAGCTTGGGGCAAAGTGCTGTTCTTATTCCCTGCCCCATTTTCTATTGTCATAAATTCCCTTGTTAATGAGAACCTGTGCTGCGGCCATTGGGGGAACAGGAACTCCATAAGCACATAAAATATTGGAATAAACCCATGAGACAGGTGAATTGGGTTCATGCATTAAGGAGCTATTAAAAGTGAAACAACTGTCTCAGTTTGCTCAGCCATTTTGACAGTCTGGTTCACCACGGTCATGTGGTTTTTACCGCCAACACAAACACAAATTACCCGTTGTGGAAAAAAGAATAGAAGGCATTACTTTTCATCACTCCTCATTAAAAAATATATATATATATATAATATATATACCTATATATATACCGTGGAATCCCCACATTCGCGGATTTGACATTCACCGGTCCCTGTGTATTTATGCTTGATAAAATGTGACCTGCTTCTATATTCGCAGCCTGTGCTTCATGTGTTTGCGATTTTCGTGGGCACAAATAACTATCTCCCACCAGCACCGTATGCATGACACAGTTCGATAACCATCTTCCACCAGCCACGCACAAACAAAAGAGGCATGCACAACACAGTTCTATAACCATCTCCCACCAACCGTGCATAAAGCGTAGAGGGAACATCCATGGGCAAAACGTTTAAACAGCTTGAAGACACGCACCTTGACCCCACGGCCAATGTGCACTTTGCAACAAGACTGTCCCATGAGTCATTTTCATCATCATACGACGCATGCTGATGCATAACACAGTTCGACACCATCTCCCACCAAATGCACATAAAGAACCTCTACGTGTGCATAAACCATCCCCCCCACCACCATCCCCCACAAACAATGGTCACACTACCCACACCTCCTCCATCTACTAACAACCCTTGCATGGCTACTTATGTGCAGCGTGTAACTGGGTCTCATTCTTTCTTCTCGCCCTGCAACCTTGACCTGCTAACCATAACCTAACCTTCACATGCGTTTCCTTCAGCATCCTCACCTGCATCCACTTCAGAGGAGTTCACTGGATTCTAACCCATCATCATCATCATCATCATCATCTTCATCATCATTGTCATCACATCAAAAAAGTTACATTGTATCTATATTAAAAATTAGAAACAGTACCTGATGTTGTTGTAGTCATTGTCTGTATCCATTTCGGTGCAAGACTTACCGGCACCCTCACCTGCATCCTATTCAGACAAGTTCACTGGATTATAACTCATCATCATCATCATCATCATCATCATCATCATCATCACATCAAAAGTTACGTTGTATCTTAAATGACAAGGAAAAAAGACATAAAATGCCACAGCCCCTGTTGTTTTAGTAATTTTGCTGTACAGAGTTAAAAGGCGAGCCCATATTTATTTACAACTGAAATGGCTGCCAGTCTACCAGTCGGCCATCTTTAATCAGATAACAAAATAAAGTCAGGTGCAGGTGTATGACACGATGTACTGTGCTTCTGCCAAGTTTGAACAAAATCGGACCATGCTTGTCTGAGAAATGCTTGGGGACCCATTTAAGTAACAAATGGGGCACCAGTCGGCCATCTTGGATCTGATCTCGAAAAATAAAAAAATGACGTGCATATGTGAACCATCATTGTTTTTCTGTGTGACAAGTTTGAACAACATCGGTAAATAGATGTTCGAGAAATGGTTGAGGACGTGTTCAACACTAGGTTTTTTTTTTTGGTTTTTTTTACAACAAAAATGGCCATTTTGTGGTAATTTAGTTTACCAGTTGGTAATTTTTTGTTAGATTGCAAAATAAAGTGAGGTGCACTTGTAGGTCATCATGAACTGTGCTTGTGCCAACTTTGAACAAAATTGGACCATGCATATCTGAGAAATGGTTGGGGACGTGTGCAACATCGAGTTTTTTTACAACTTAAATGGCCGTCAGGTGGCAATCTTTGATCGCATCGCGAAACAAAATGATGTGCTTATGTATATCATCATTTTTTGTCTTTACACCAAGTATGAATAAAATTGGTCCATACATGTCCGAGATATGTTTGTGATGCACGCATGCATGCACGCACGAACAGACACGAAAATAGACACCAAATCCATGAGCCCCCGTTTCGGACCAAGTCCACCGGGGGCTAAAAATTAGAAACAGCACTTGCTGTTGGAGTGTTTTTTTTACTTATAAGCATTTTGAATTAAACTGTATTCATGTGCATTTGTGTTCGTAATAAGTTTTTCCCTTGTGACTCGCAAACAGCCGGGAACCTATCCCCATTTTTCCCATTGAAACAATGCCCCAACATTCGTGGATTTGACATTCATGGCACGTTTCAGGAACGTGTCCTCTGCGAATGTCGACGTCTGACTGTGTGTGTGTGTGTTGTGTGTGTGTGTGTGTGTGGTGTGTGTGTGTGGTGTGTGTTGTGTTGTGTGTGTGTGTGTGTGTGTATATACATATACATATACATATAAATTAATGTTGACAAATATTAATGAGTACTAATATTAATGTTCAGTACCTTCTGGGTGACATCGATAGCTGAAATTTTGACTGCCAACGGACATCGAAGCCAATACGCTTGGAAAAAATCACAAAACTGTCGGAAAGTATCCATAAATTAAAATATAATTAAATTAAAATAAATAAATGAAACCCTGTCTGAGGACCTGGATGTGTGGATGCATTCATCAGACCGGATTCTGAAATCCGTAACACCATATATTAGAAATATATATACATATACATATATATATATATATATATTATATACATATATAGGGTGTCCCAAAAAAATATACAACTTTTAAAATGCTTCGTTTGATCCTAACAAAGCAGTAATTTTTTCACTAGTGCTACATTTCTTGTTGCAGAGACCCTGAAGTTTATTTTGATACCAAGCAAGCGCCAGAAAAATGCCAAGACTGACCGTACAACAACGGACGAAAATTGTTGAACTTTGGCACCAGACGAAAAGTGTCATACAGGTGCAACGTCTTTACTCGAGACATTTCGGTATGCACTTGCGCCATGCACCAAACTTTCGGACAATAAAGTGCACCATCGCAAAGTTTACCAATGTGGGAACCATCTGTGACCTTCACAAGGGTCACAGTGGTCGGAAGAGGACAGGTCGTAGTGAATAAAATGTGGAAATGGTGAGACAGCGGTCGTTCAGAGTCCAAAAAAATCGATTCGACGACTTTCTGCCGAGACAAACACTCATAAGAGCACCGTTCAGAGGATCCTTCGCCAAGACATTCATGCCTTTCCATACAAAATTCAAACGGAAATGGTGCTTACTGATCAACAGAAACACAAATGACTAGACTTGCAAATTGGTTCTCAGAAAAGTTGGAGGAAGATGCAGACTTCCTCAAAAAACTTCACATGATGGACGAATGCCATGCTCACTTGTCCGGGGAGGTAAACAAACAAAACTTTCGGTACTGGGGAACTGAAAATCCTGGTAATGCATCAACTGAACAGGTGCCTTGATCTGTTCTCAAAGTCACCATGTGGGTGGCGGTTGGTTGGTATGGGATAATTGGTCCATACTTCTTTGAAGATGACCAGGTACGCACTTGCACAGTAAACTAGAGGAACTATCGCGAATGATTCAGGAATTCTATCTGCATGAGCTACGTACTCAGGCCCGTAGGAGAAACAACCTGATCCAGATGAGAACCCAGTAGTTCCAGCAGGATGGGCACTGCCCCATACAGCCAGCGAAACAAGGCGTTTTCTCAACCAACATTTTGAGGGCCGCTTATCTCCCTCTACGAAGACGTTGAGTGGCCACTGTATTCCCTGACCTTACTCCTCCAGACTTCTTCTTGTGGGGTATCTCAAGGACAGGATCTATGGAAACACTAGGCCTCAGACTCTTGATCAGCTGAAGGAAAACATCCCCAGAGAAATCCAGAGCATTCCTCAGGAAACGTTTCCCAAAGTGATGGAGAACATGACAACACGTTTGCAGGCAGTGATCGGACAACGTGGAGCCAACATCGAACATGTGGTCTAAAAGAAAAACGATTCTATACCAAAATTTAAATTTTGGTGGCAATTTTTACATTGGTACAATATACTTCAACCTTTCAGCTTTCTATCCAGCCATAATTCTTTTAAAAAAATATATGTTATGACCATCCTCTTTGCAGATGAAAAGTTGTATATTTTTTTGGACACCCTATATATATATAATATATAATTATATATATATATATCTTCTTCTTCTTCTTTCGGCTGCTCCCGTTAGGGGTCGCCACAGTGGATCAACCGTCTCCATTTCTAACAAATCCTCCACATCATCCATTGACACTCCAACCACCCGCATGTCCGCCTTCACCGCTTCCATGAACCTCTTCTTGGCCTTCCTCTTCTCCTCCTGCCTGGCGGCTCCATCCTCAGAATCCTTCTCCCGAATATTCTCCGCTTCCCTCCTGTGCACATGTCCAAACATCTCAATCTCGCCTCTCTCACTTTGTCTCCAAACCGTCCTACCTGCGCTGTCCCTCTAATATACTCATTCCTATATCCTGTCCATCCTCATCACTCCCAACGAGAATTGCAGCATCTTTAACTCTGCCACCTCCAGCTCCGCTTCCTGTCTTTTTGTTAGTGCCACCGCCTCGAACCATACAACATAGCTGGTCTCACTACCGTCTTATATACTTTCCCCTTAACTCTGCAGCTACCCTTCTGTCACAAATCACTTCTGCAACTCTTCTCCACCCACTCCATCTCTTTTTTCATACTATATACATACTTATATATACAATATACAAATATATACATACATATATATGTGTATATATTATATATATATATATATATATATATATATATATATTATATATATTATATATATAATATTTATATATATATAGATGGCCTGAAAGTCACTTTACCCCTTCCCAGTGAAGCATCGTTATTGAACTCTTTTAATATGCAGGTTTTATTGTGCAGTACTTACAATAAATAATTTGTCATTGTATCTGTATGTGGTCCATCAGTCTTCTGAGACAGTGTTTCCGCATACCATATCGGCGCGACGCGGCGAGGGCAGAGAGGAAGGGACGGAGGGAAGTGCGAGAAATTTATCAGGGGTAAAGTAACTTTCGGGCTACCCTGTATATTTCACCTCAGAAAATAAATGAGGAAGAGTGGGAAGTGGAATGGAGGGGAAAATTATTTAATAAAATAAAAGGGAAAAAATGATTTATTAATCCTAACTATATCCCATCGCAACACACTCCCTCGTCTTCCCACTAGACAAAAGGTAGGGACCTAACGACACGTATATTAATGAAATAACTGACTCAGGACAACTGTATGTTGTATGCATACGGTTCCGAGAACCGTAACAATATATATATATATATATATATATAATATATATATATATATATATATAATATATATATATATATACAAACATTCATATACATGCGCCGCTTTATGACGGGATACATCTGAGAAATGCGTCATTAAGCGATTTCGTCATTGTGCGAGCATCATAGAGTGTACTTGCACAAGCCGAGATGGTATATCCAACTACACACCTCGGCTATATGGTATAGCTTATTGCTCCGAGGCTACAAACCTGTACAGCATGTTACTGCACTGAGTACTGTCGGCAATGTAACACAATGGTAAGTATTTGTGTATCTAAACATATAAAAGTACAGTAAAAATACGGTATAAATTTTTTTAAGGTACACCTGTATAGGGCACTTACCATGAATGGAGCTTGCAGGACTGGAAGTTGCTCTGGGTGAGTCAGTGAGTGAGTGGTGAGTGAATGTGAAGGCCTAGGACATTACTGTACGCTACTGTAGATTTTATAAACACTGTACACTTAGGCTACACGAGATTTATTTTTAAAAAAATCTTTCTTCAATAATAAATTCACCTTAGGTTACTGTAACTTTTTTACTTTTTTAACTTTTTAATTTTTTAAAACTTTTTGATGACGCTTGTAGGGGCCATGATGACCAAAACAACACGAGATTAAATCAAGCACACAGAAAAATGATGCAATCAAGAGATGCGGTAAACACGGGATGTATGAGGCTGCTGCTTAACACAGCACACTGTTTTACAGTAAACTTTGTTTTTTTATTAGTAGAAAGAGTACACTCTAAAATAACGATAAAAAGTACAGTATACTAAATACATAAACCAGTAACATAGTTGTTTGTTATTATTATCAAGTATTATGTACTGTACATAATTGTATGTGCTATGCTGTACTTTTATACAACTGGCAGCGCAACGACGGCTTCGACATCACCAGGCAATAGGAAATTTTCGGCTCCATTATAATCTTATGGGACCACAGCCGTATTTGCGGTCCATCGTTGACTGAAACATCGTAATGTGGCGCATGACTGTATATATACAAATACATATAGATATATGTATATATACATATATATGTTGCTGCCGAATCACGTGACTGATGATGTCATCAACTTTCTATCGACCAATTTATCCCAAGATAACCCTCAAAATTTTTCATACTGATCAGATGTAGCATTCTACGTACGCAATATGATGTCATAATGATGGCACCTGTGACAACATTCAAAAATCATACTTATTCCACATGAGGAGTACTTGCCATGTGTCAAGTTTCAATTTCTTCTTTGGTGCAGTTTCAGAGACAAAGAAGTCCAAATTTTCCCCTTTTTTCCAACATGGCTGCCGCACCATGTGACCAATGCCATCATAATTATCATTAAAACATTCTACATGAGTAGTCACTCCGATGGTGAAATTTCGTGTCAATCCATCTGACAAGCAGTTGCAGAGAACAATCACACTCACCTTCTGTGCAGACAAACAACAAACAAGAAGAAAACGTCGTGCAGAGCATGACACTTGCAAAATTCATAAAACAAATTTGACCTCAAAAATAATTGGTGTATGAATTCAATGACCAAATGTGCAACTCCCCTTCAAATTTCAAGTCAATCGGATGAAAATTGAGGAATTTAGAAATCCCACCTAAGTTGTTAACCTTTGGCCTATGTTGGTCTTCTGGTCTATGTTGACCTCAAAAATAATTGGCTAGTTGAATTCAGTGGCCTGAAATAGAAATCCTCTTCAAATTTCACTTCAATCGGATTAAAATTGACAATTTTAGAAGCAATTTAAATATATGGCCTATCTTGGGTTGACCTTATGGCCTATGTTTACCTTTTGACCTAAGGTAAACCTCAAGAGTAATAGGTGGTTGAATTTATTGACCTGATCTGCAAATTCTGTTCAAATTTCAAGTCAATCGGATGTAATTTGAGGATTTTAGAAAATTTGGCTCAAATTGGCCTATTGGCCTTTTTTTTTTTAAGACGACCAAATTTTA
>CM068953.1:139043939-139118387 GCA_035128595.1 Eptatretus atami | reverse complement strand
CTATGTTGACCATTTGGTCGATGTTGACCTCAAAAATAAATGACTTGTTGAATTCATTGACACGACATAGAAATCCTCTTCAAATTTCAAGTCAATCAGAAGAAATTTAAGGAATTTAGAAATCCTGCATAAGTTGTTCACCTTTCGCCTATGTTGACCTTTTGGTCTCTACTCACCTCAAAAATAATTAGCTGGTTGAATTCAGTGACCTGAATTATAAATCCTCTTCAAATTTCAAGTCAATCGGATGAAAATTGAGGATTTTTAGAAATCTCACCTAGTTGTTGACCTTTGGCCCATGTTGACCTTTTGACCTCAAAAACAACAGACTTCTTCTTCTGACAAACTCCGCCATGTGGTGAAGGTTCGTGAAGATCGGTTTAAAATTGTGACCTGCAGGCGACACACAGACCGACAGAGACAGACAAACCGAATGACAAAATCGACTAACCAATATACTTGAAAAATCTTCGGTTTTGCAAGTAATAAACTCACACACACACACGCACACATGCACGCACGCACACACACACATGAACGCACGCATGCACGCACACACACAAAACAAACGGAGGAGATAACATACTTGTCAAAAAAAAATAAACTTTTTTTGCCAAGTAATAAGAAGAAGACCTCATGCAGAGCACGATACTTGCAAAATCCATAAAACAAATTTAACCTCAAAAATAATTGGCTGGTTTAATTCAATGACCAAATATACAACTCTTCAAATTTCAAGTTAATCGGATTGAAATTGACAATTTTAGATATCTCACCGAAGTTGTTGACGTTTGGCCGATGTTGACCTTATGACCTAAAAAAAAATTGGCTGGTTTAATTCAGTGACCTGAAATATAAATCCTGAATTTCAAGTCAATCGGATGAAAATTGAGGATTTTAGAAATACCACTCACCTCGTTGTTGACCTTTGGCCTATGTTCACCTTTTGTTCCAAGGATGACTTCTTCCTTATGACAAACTCTACCATGTGGTGAAGTTTCCTGAGATTGGTTTAAAATGTGACCTGTTGGTGAAACACAGTCAGACAGACAGACAGAACAGAATAACAAAATCGACGTGACCATATATATGAAAAATCTTCGCATTTCTAAGTAACAAACGACAGACAGACACATGGACCAAAGAACCCCTCTTCTGGCGAGGGTAATTTATACTCAAGAGAAACCAACACGTACAAAGCACATAAACACAAGACATTTTATGAAGATGTCTAGTCTGCATTCACCTCCCGGCCTGATCAAACTTAACTTATTCACTGGTGTTCTGAAGCAATGCCAGGAGAATGGTGTTCCGAAGATGGAGATGTACAGGCAGTGGCCAAAAAAATGGAAACACCTGGGTAAATGAGGGACACCAAGTATATTGAAAGCCCATGTGTTAATTAAGCAAATAACATCCCAGCATGCTTTGGGTCATGTATAAAAATGCTGCACAGGCCTGTTTGCCTATAATTATGACTAGTATGGATGCAAGAGGAGACCTCATTGACTTTGAAAGAGGGGTGATTGTTGGAGCGCATTTGGCAGGAGCTTCAGTGACAAAGACAGCTCAACTTGCTGATGTTTCATGAGCATTGGTGTCCAAGGTAATGGCTGCATGGAACTCCGAGGGAAAAACATTATCTACACAGGACAACAGTGGGTGGAGGCACATACTCCAGGATCGTGATATCAATGCATTAACTTGACGTGCAAGGCAAAGCAGGCAAGCAACTGCCTATCGATTGAATATAAATTTCAACCTGCAGCGTGAGCAGCCAGTTTCATCAACAAGGACAAATGTGTCCAAGAGCCGCGTCATAGAGGTTTTGTCTTCACCAGAAGAAGAAGAACAAGAAGAACAAGAAGAAGAATAACAATGCGGAGCTCTCTTAGAGCCAGCGTGCGCAACGCGACGCGGCTAAAAATGGTCCGCTGAGAACTCCACAGAATAGGATACTATAGTTGGGTTGCAGTGCACAAACCACTCATCACACCTGGCAATGCACGTTTGCGAGTCCATTGTTGCAAAGAGCACAGGCAATGGACTACCAAGCAGTGAAGAAATGTGTTATGGTCAGATGAATCATCCTTCACCATGTTCTCAAAAAACGTATGAGTGCACCTGTGGTACCAACCTTAAGAACTCCACAGCCCAGAGTACTTGGAAGCAACAGTGATGGATTCTGGCAGTTCTGTATTGTTGTGGGGTACATTTTCCTGGAATGGTTTGGGTGAAGTCATTCCCTAAGAAGGTAAGGTCAATGCCAATCGCTACTCCAAGGTACTCCAAGGATGAGTGATCATCTTCACCCCATGCTGCAGCATTTCTCTCCTGCCAGGAGGGGTGATTTCCAAGAAGACAATACTCCCATCCACAGAGCATGTATAGTCGCCTATTGGTTTGTTGAGCATGACACTGATGTTATCCTTCCCAGTCACGAGATCTGAACCCAATCGAGCATTTATGGGATATTCTGTAACACCAGTTGAAACAGCGTTTTCCACCTCCATCAAACAAGTGTGAGTTGATTGACTTTCTTGTGGAAGAATGGTGCCGCATCCCTCCTGCAGAATTCCAGATGCTAGTACACTCTATGCCACGGCGTATACAGGCCATACTGGCCGCACATGGTGGCCCAATGCCCTATTAATGACTTTACATTGGTGTTTCCAGTTTTTGTCCACGATCTGTACATCTGGATGTCCCATCAGTATTGAGATTGTGGAAGTTAAAGATACTCTTGCATCTTAATGGAAGAGTAAGCCATTGTATGATGGAACCCTGACTAAATTTTTTGCTTGGGCATAGCTGTATATATCTAAATAAGCACTCCATGCAGTAGGTAGATGGGAGTGATGAGAAGTGAATGTGGCACATAATACCAGGCTGTGTGTGTGTGTGTGTGTGTGTGTGTGTGTGTCTCCTTTTCAACACACCCTCATCAGGCTGGCAACCTCTGGCATCCAATTACCCAGGAAGCGCACCAGCTTTTTGGCCGTGATCACGTGCTGGGTCTGCTGAATACTGCTTGAAGGTGACTGTATTGCTAGACCATTGACATAGTTAGGGCAGGAATTTGTAATTTGGCCAAGGTGCCGACAATAACTCGTCCACTCTTCACAAAGAACACCGTGGGATATTTAACGTCCACTAACCGATACTGACAAACGGGTCGTCCGATTTAACGTCCATCCAAGGGACTGCACACACATTGATGAATATCCCTGCCTGTGAAACACCGAGATGACAGTTTATTATCAGGTCCTAAATCGAATCCGGACTGGACAGTTCAAAACAAATGGCTCATGTGTGTGCAGGTGTGTTGAATATATGCAGCCTTCATAACCTCATGCAATCCTTCTAAACAAAGTTCCTCCATGATTTTTCATTGAAGAAGTGGAAAATAGTGGCTAAGACTGACTGAAATAGCATTTTCCTTTGCTTGTTCCAGTTTCTCCAAAATCACAGAGGATCTGAGCATGAATCTTCCATGGACATGCCCTTCCCAGTAATCATAAAGGCTTGCAGGTGTGATCTTATATCTCATCTCTTGACACATTCATGTGACATCAACACCGTAAAGGGATTTTTTCAATCTTACCTGAGTCCAACAATAGAGACTCCTGCCAGTATAACTTATATAGCCCAGGCTCAGCAAATGATCGTTTATGCGTGACAGTCTGCTCGGTGCAATAATTACACGTTTAACTAAATGAAAACCCTTCAACACCATCAATGAGGCTGGGGGTAGAGCTCATTCATAATTGTAGGCCCACTTTTCACGTTTTTCAAATGAAGGTCAACCCCGTGGCAGGTCGGCGTTTAGTGCCACAACTGTCGTGCCTGTGCACCCACACTTATCAGCTGTACTGGCAAGAGGTCTGTGTGTGCTGAAGTTGTCTGGGTTCATGGTAAGTGATCCTATTCTTCCTCAACCAAAACAAAAATATATAGAAAGGCCACCTGCAGGACACATGGTTGGCTGGGAAGCCGCCTAGGTTAGGGTGACCGTGCCTCGACATCTATGGAAGGTGTAGCCACCTCCGTGCAAGAATAAAACCACCGGCGCCCTGGGCAGTTGATGGCCCCGACTCATCGATGCCCCCATCAGCCCCAAGAGCTGAGAAGAGACAGGAAGAAAATGGCTGCAATGAGCATAGTTTAGCGTTTCCTCTCTGTCACTCTCATTTCTGGTTTAAAGATGTTTTATGCCAAGCATGTTAAACTGAACCTTCCTCATTGTCTCATTCACAGTTTGCATCTCTTTGCCGACGTGTGTCAGTTCCACAAGCTTAGTGCAATGGCTAGTCCTGCACATGTTTGATGCAAAAAACATTAAAAAGCAAAAACCCTCCACAGTCCAGGATAAATTCCACAAACGTAGCCAATGTAAGTAAAATGTCCAAGTTGTAACATTTTCAGAAAGCTCACATTTTTATTGGAAAGTCTGTGTATAGTAGCAAACAAATCCACCTATCATATGTACAATAAACCCATGTTTTAACAGCATGGATTGTGTATAAAAATGTCACCTCTGCCATGAGGCCTAAATCTTATGAACTGTCTTGTGTGGCCACCATCACTTCGCAAAGCAAAATATGCGGCGCATTCAAAAAGTTCTTGGAACGAGATACACTACAGTACGTAGTCCAAGAAATGTGAACTTTTTCGTCAAGAAATAAGTATTAAAAAAAAGATTTGGAAGAAAAATATATTTCTTAAGTAATTATATTATACTTGCATATTCAAAATTAAAACGTTGGCATTTCTTGAACACTTTTGACTCGTTTTGAAAACCTTTTGAACTTTTTACATCGTTATCCTGCATACGCCTCATACACAAAAAGGCTGCCAGTCTTTTAGCAATAACTTAACTCAAACTTGTATACGCATGACTTCAACCAATCAAAAGTAAAAATTTCTCATGTGTTTGGTGCGGATTTATGGAACACCACTACTCAATTGTTATAAACACACACACACACACACACACACACACACACAACATAACTCTCCCCAAAAAACAAAATCGAAGTCATGAACCAACTCACAGTACCAGTATTCCAATACAGAGGTGGAATAACAAACTGCCCACAATCGGATATCAACAAACTATACTGTATATCAAAACAAGTAAACTCCTCACCATCGGCAAAATGGTCCACAAAAATCAGTGCATCCCAAGAATATGCATGCCGAGGAAAGGAGGAGGTAGCGGCCTGAAGGAACATCTGTGTATAGTGCACAGATTGACGACTGTCAGGTAAGAAGAGTACAGGATGTGAAAAGCTCAACAGACTACCGAATCAGATTTGGATGCAAACACAAAGACAGAAAGACAGAAAAGGCATCCCTTGCAAATAAATTCCAGACGCGAATAGAAGATATCACGCATGAAACCGAAACAGCAACAAATCAGCCCCAATGATTACAAAAATGGAAAAAAATATATACATATAAAGCTCAATATCAACAGATATACAGTACACTGACAACTGGGAGAACGATATGACAACTGGGGGAACGATAAAAGAGCAGGAACATATTGTGATGAATCCGGGGTTTGAGGTTTGCCACGAGGGGAAGAACTCAGATCCCTCTCGAACGCCCGGTCCTGAGGCCACCGGGCACGAATAACTTTGTGTCACAGCAGGTTGCAAGGCAACCACGAATACCAATTTGTCAACCACGTGATCCAGTATCCTACATCTAATTGCCATTTAACTGGGGGTCATGGGGTCTCGTGACTCTGTTATGCACTCTGCTTATCTTAGTTAGATATTAATAATGGTGGTCGAGCAAAACCACAAATGCAAACTGGACTTGAACAGCCAATTACGTGTGAAATTATCATCTCTCAGACTAACCTATGTGTAAACAGTGCTGGACCAATGGGGAAAACACAGACAGATCAGAAATGAAGTTCACAAAAAGGGGGTTTATTATTTTCAGCAAAACACAATGGTGAAATGTGGCATCATGCGGGAAAGGGGAACTCACAGGCTTTAATGCACAGCAAGGGTAACCAGAGTTGGTGTCAAAGCCACCCAATGCTCGCCTGTTTATACATTTATCATTTTTAAAAGACTCGTCTAATAATTAATATTTTTTATAAAGCAATACAGTGAAGTCTGATCCAAATAATTTTAAAGCAATATATGTATTTGTATATTGTAATCAGTAACAAGAGCGCAAGTGAGCAGAATATACGCCCGAACAAGAAGGTATATACAGAATTGTGCTACTACATGGAAAACAGCATACTGGTTGCCATGGCAACCCCTTTAGATGACGAACGTATGTCGCGACACACCGCTCCACAGTCTGTACGATGTACCAGATATGAAACGTGAAAGTTGAAAACTTTGGAGTTAGAGTGCGGACAGGAACGGATGGAAAACAGCATCCTGGTTTCCATGGCAACCTCTTTAGATGACGAACGTATATCACGACACACCGTCTCCACAGTCTGTACCTATGTACCAAATATGAAACGTGAAAGTTGAAAACTTTGGGAGTTAGAGTGCGGACAGGAACGGATGGAAAACAGCATCCTGGTTCCATGGCAACCACTTTAGATGACGAACGTATGTCGCGACACACCGTCTCCACAGTCTGTACCTATGTACCAAATATGAAACGTGAAAGTTGAAAATTTTGGGAGTTAGAGTGCGGACAGGAACGGATGGAAAACAGCATCCTGGTTGCCATGGCAACCACTTTAGATGACGATCGTATGTCACGCAACACCGTCTCCACAGTCTGTACCTATGTACCAAATATGAAACGTGAAAGTTGAAAACTTTGGGAGTTAGAGTGCGGACAGGAACGGACGGACGGATGGACAGATGGACAGACGACGGACGGACGGACAACCGGTATCACATAATACGCCCCGATAATATATATATATATATATATAATATATATATATATATATATATATCGGGCGTATAAAAAATAGTGTGGTAGATATAAACATTAGAAAGGAAAAAATTACTTGCACCAAAAACTTTAACATTTTCACGCTCACGCTGACCTCACGCTGACACTCACGCTCATGCTGACGCTCACGCCGGGGTATCGCTATAGCTCTCTGTTCTTCAAACAGGCGAGCTAAAAATAATCAACAAGGGGGAATTGCCGGATTTCAAAATGTATGATGAACAATCATGAGCAATGAAGAGTGCAAAGTGGTCGGTGCTCGTAGAGCATGTGGTGCAAGAGGAAACTGTAAATGTGCATATCAGTGTTGTTCTCCTGAAAAGGACAGTTGGTGACAGCAAGGTCTCATCGAGCTCCTGCGTTCAAGTAGAATGATATATCATGAAAGCAAAGAAAATAATGCATAAGATAAATAGCTTACCATATGAGAATCTAAAGAGTGTCTGTATGTGTGGCTTGGCTTCGGGCCTAGTCACAGCGCTCTCTCCATCTGCCCCAATTCTCCAGCTCCACAGCTTTGACCCGCCAATGTGAGTGCCACCTCTCGAACCCCGATTGTTCTCTCTCAAAGCCCCAATCATTCTCTTGCAAAGCGAGTACAGCACAGAACATACACCAGAGTCGAACCAACGAAGGACCAAAGCCAAGAACCAACACACCAAGCAGCGGCCCTTCTGCCCTTTTTATAATTGTTCAGCGAGGGCATGGCCTAAAGGTGGATAAAAACGGCCTCTTGGGGTAATCTCGGTCACCGATTGGTGCACCACCGCTTAGCCCGGCCCCACGCCAGGACCTTCCACAATGATTCCTGCCAAGTCGGTCGCTCAATCATGGCACGCGATGGACCCTCCATAATTAATATGGGTGGGGGGGGTGTAGATGAGATGATGATTGGGGGGGTGTAGATGAGATGATGATGATGGAGGAAGGTGGATGGATGTTCATGTGTGGTGGAGGTGACGTTGTGGTTAGTGGATTGTGAGGTTTTCGGGTCTTTGGGCGATGAATGCGTGTATAATGTCTTAATGCAATGAAACTTAATGTGTGGCTAAAGCGCAACTGTAACTAAAATGTGCACTCATAAATGATAATGATTGGGTACTTGTGGGGTTGAGAAAAGGAAGATAATGTTGGAGGATGAGTCAGAAAGGTTGGGTTCTGGCACGCGATTCAAATGGGATTTTCGCGTGAAATGTAAATAAGCTAGTGCTGCGTCGCACAGAGTGCGCCACAAAGGTTACACAGAAGTATGATTACCCCCTCAAAAATGGAGAGAAAAAGGGGAAGACCTCTCTCGCTCACCAAAAAAACCTCACCAACGAATTGTATTACATTCAACCCACTACAGAAGGGGAAGGGACTAGTCTAGACTTATACTATGGAAATAATGACACTGAGGGACCTATACGTCGTGTGCCATTTCCTTTGGGGTCAGTTGCTAGAACGGCAACAATATAAAAAAAAGAGTTGGACAGATTGGGCATGGACAAAGAAGGCTCATTGGAATGGTTAAGATGAGATCAGCTCAACTGGGATGGAGAACGAATCATAATAAATGCCCAAGACCAGGGACACTGCACCAATGCCTTTAAGAAAATGGTAGGACTGAGTCAATCAGACAGGTGTAGGTTCTGCTAGACAGAAACAGAAAGCACGAGTCACCTCCTATCGGGATGTAAAAACTCATGTTAGAACAGCTGTACACACAAAGGCACAACAAAGTATTCTCACAATAAGTCACAGACTGGTGTGTGTGGCACGCATGCGTGCGTGCGTGCGTGTGTGTGTGTCGTGCTATTCCTCCTACAGTTCTGTGCTAATTACATCCAGACTTGCGACATAGGATCAGCATGAACCCAATTAGTGAAGAGGGGTGTTTATCTTTGCCGGCATCTTTGGGGGAGAGGGGTGGAGATGCAAATTCTCTATGTAAATGTGTATTGTGTAGCGCCGCTCGAGGTGGGAGAGGGTATTACAAGTCCCCACAAACCCTTTGCAGTACAGGATTCCTTTCCCCCCCATTTTTCAGTATAGTGAGGTGTTTTAAATTCCACAGTGAGAGGCATTTTGAATGACGCGTTTGAATGAGGAAAATAACATAACCCCCATGGCCGCTCCCGTCAGGAATGGGTGCTTCTCATGTGGGGTAATCCACTGGCATACCTGCAAAAATTTCAATATCCCAGTTCTAGAAAACTCATGGAACCATGAACTAAACTTCCGGTTCAGGGACTTTCCATGTGGATTGTCAAATCTGCAGCTGCTAGTGTCCACCTCACTAAAGCTGAGTTTACCAAACCGGATTCATCCTGTTTTATGAGTGTGTGTCATTCGTCTGTGTCGGAGTGGCAACCTGTCCAGGAGTGTGCCCAATAGCCAAGAAGACTGCTTTGGCAGCACCATCGCTCTGCGCAGAGTATGGTCCCAATGGATAGATGGTCATTTGTCAATTTATTGCTGGTTCGTCCCGTTGCAATAGTTCATGTTAATTTGTTTGTTGTTTTGCGCGATTCATTTCGAATTGTGGGCCCAGTCCTATTCCTGATCTTCATCAATAATCTTTCTGGAACATTCCTCTTTATCTATTTGTTGATGACTCCACCCTCTGATATGATATCCCTCATCCTTCAGACAGGGAGGCTGCAGCTTCTTCTCTTTCTTCAGACCTTGAAAAAAAAAATCACAAGCTGGTCAAACACTTGGAATATGTCTTTCAATCCTGACAAATCTCACACACTCACTATCTCTCTCCGAAAGGACCGTTTGGCAAACCCTCCTATCTATTTTCTTAACAATCCTTTTGAGGAGATTCAGTCATTCAAACTCCTGGGTTTCAAAATCAGCCATGATCTTTCTTGCACAAACCACATTCCAAAGTTGGCCTCCAAAACCAGCTGCCGATTTGGCATCTACCATTGTACAAAATCCTTCCTTGGCACACCTGAATTCCTCTCCACCTACACGGCCTTCATCTGCAGCTTGGTGGAGTACTGCTCTCCATTCTGGGCTTGCTCTCTGCCTCACAGCTTGCGCAACTTGATGCTGTGGAAATCAAGGCCTTCAAGAACATTGGAATCTCCCGCGATGAAGCTGAGTCTAAAGAGTTATCACTTAGCCATTGCAGATAGGTCAGTGGTGTGTCTTCTACCGCCTCCTTTCTAGTCTGTCTTGCACCCTCTGTTATTTTCAGTGTTTATCTGTTTGTTCACTCTTCCATTCACTTAGTCCTATTCTGATAAGCTCTGTTCATTTCTTCCAGTTAATCCTTTTGTTACCTCTGCCACCAAAGGTGGAAGGAGGATATGTTTCCACCCCTGTCTGCCTCTTTGTTTTTCTGTTTGTTTGTGTGCAGGATATCTCGAAAAGTTGTGGACGGATTCTGATGAAATTTGGTGGACATGTTAGGTGTGTGACGAGGATGAACTGATTCTATTTTGATGAAGCTCCGGATCCGGATCCGATAATTTTTTTAAAGTGATTCTTCACCATTGAGTGATAGGACAAACTACAATATATAGCACGACATCTCAAAAAGTTGTAGACGGATTCGGACAAAATTTGGTGGACATGTTGTTGGTGTGACAAAGAAGAATTGATTCGATTTTGATGAAAATCCGAATCCAGATCCAGATACGAGAATTTTTTTTATTTTTAAAGTGAATCTTCACCATTGAGAGATGAGGCCAAAAACGAAATATAGCACAATATTTCAAAAATGTATTTGGCCCGATATGTTCGACTGTACCAGGCCGTTCTCGATCTCTCTGCAATTTGTTCCTTTTCTTTTTTTAAAGTAATGCGCATATGTTTTTTATCTTTCACTATTCTGAGATCACCCACGATGTGTTTGAATATCTAAATATGAAATATTCATAATTAAAATGATGTTTGCCTTTCAACCATTCTTCTAAATCCATAGATTGTACTCTTCATTTATAGTTGAAGATCTTTTCCCTTATTGCACTCCGCAAGGTGTACACAACCCTTGGTGACTCTTTTGGTTGTCGTGTTTCTGTAAGTTTACTCCACACTTCCTTCTGTTGTGGTAATTTTTCTATTTTGATCATTTCTACCTATTTGGTTGCGTCATTTTTTTCCACAATTGCTCTTCTATGATTTTTTTGACACAATGCATTGACTGGGGTACTTAAGGTTTATCTTTGTTTAATTTATGGCCAATCATATCCATAATTACTTCCGTATGTTGCATTGGGATTTCCTTTTAATCATGCTCTCCAATTTGTTAACGAATTGCCAAACCTCTTTGTTTCTTTTTTAATAGTATTGTTCTTGATTCTCCTGCTATGAATCAATCCACAGATGTTCCATTTGCTAAGATCTAAACAATCATTCATGACATATGTTACGGTGCCTGTAACTAGATGTTAACATCCATACTTATGTATCACTGAGAGCCTCATGGTGAAGTATTAAGAAAAAGGAGGCGATTATACTTTTACTGTTATGCTGGATGTATTTATCACGAGTTATTTCATTTTATCCATATGGCGAGGCTTTCTTAATTCTTTAATCCAGAAAAGTTATGTACACTTATGGAATTGATTGATTGATTTGTTTTCCGTCCCATCCTTTTATTCCATATCTTTTTGAACTACCTGAACACTGCAGCTTGTGTTTTTACATTATCCATAAGTATAATGATGAGTGAGTGATGGACTACTAGTAGTTTTAATTGGGTTTATCGTGCCGGTGCTGTATAAATTCATTCTTGCATTATACCTTTGAAAAGTTTCCCACAATGCACATTTATTACAGGTTAATAAATATACCATGTTCCAGGTTTTACATGTGATTATCAAAAAGGTTTCAACTAAACTTATTATATTTATCCGTTATTGTGAAATTAATTGTATCATTAGTGGTAAAAAAAAAAAATATATATATATATATATATATGGCACGTTTTAAATTTATAAGTCCCACATTTGCACAGCCTAGATTTGGGTAAATGCTCCCCATTGGCTAACCCAAAATGGCCACCTCTTACACCAAGTTATCTGAATTAACAGCATTACCTTGTGGAGGAACACATCCTCTGAGGATGGTTAGTTCTCAGGGAGGATAGTTTAGCTCAGGACTGCCCTGATTCACTTTCATTTTATTTAGAAGTATTGTATTCATTAATTTGAAATATATAAGAAACATTATCATGGGTTCTTCACTAAAAGAGCAGGGCAAATCAGATTTTCCACTAAGATAGGACAGACACACACACACACACACGTAATGCTTTGGCTTCAATCTCAGGTTCACTAACCACCGTTGCCCCAGTGGTGATGTGCTGGTCTCCTGGGTCTCGGCCTGTTACCGTTTCTGGCGTTTTTCCTTTCCTCACGCCTCGAGGCCTCTCAGGAGCCCCCTCAGGAGCCCCCGCAGTGCCGTCATGAATTTTTGAGTGGAAGGCTAGAGTCGAACGAGACCTCGGCGTGCACAGCGATTCGCGGTGTGCGGCACATTCCACGGGGGGCGCCGCATGATTGGCAGTTCAGGTGCCGCCTGGCTGCTCTCCTGCCAAATATCAGCTTGTCCAGAAATCAGAACTGCTTTTTGAGCTGACCCTTATGCAAATGGCACAAATGTTTTTGCACGCGCCGAGTCGCAGACTGACAGACAGTACATCATCCAAAAAAACAAGTATGCTCAATCACCTGCCCCGTGTGATGATATAGTTACCTTTCTCAGTGCAACAGCGCAAGCACTACATGGGATTTTTCAAGCATCTTCAGTGTGTGGTCCGACTTTGCAAAGAAAAACGATTTCAGTACTGGAGTTGGAAGATTTAAAGAAGTTAAAGTACCAAATTCAATGCAATCTGAAACATTAATTGAGGTTTTCAAAACATATCACTTTGTGACACAATCAATCATCAACGATTCAAAACATTCAAATGTTTGTGTAAAGATGTGAATTTTAATACAGTACTATTTATTGCAATCATCGAGTATTAAGCCACACATGCTTGATTACAATGACATTTACTTTTTTAGGCAATGAAATATAATAAAATAGAAAGGGTATCGAGACGTTCTCAGAATGAAATGCGCAACATACCAAGAGATGCCAACACTATTTCATTATATATCTATATATACTATAAAACTACCCCCTAAATACCTTAAGACCCCAAGACCATCTAAGACCCTTATGATCCCCAATACCCTTTAAGACTCTCAAGACTCCAATACACTTAAGACCCTTTAGAACCTTTGTAACACTAAGGCCCTTTCAGACCAGTAATACCCCTAAGACCCTTTCAATCATTTAGACCTTTTATAACCCAAAGACCCTTTAAGACCCCCAAGAACCTTAATACCCTTTAAGATCCTCAACACACTTTAAGACCCCAAAGACCCTGATGACCCCAAACTCTTTAGACCCCAAGACCCTTTAAGAGCCCGAAGTCCTCTCATGACCCTTAGACCCTTTATAACCCCAAGACCATAAAAACCCCGAAGACCCCCTACACCCCAAGACACTTTCGATCCCTAATACCCACAAGATTATTTAAGACTCATAAGACCCTTTAGGACCCGAAGACATTGGAGATCCTATAGACCCCATTAGAACCCTCAGACATGAAGACCTTCTGCAGTAACACTTGAGTGTCACCACCATCTCAAAAGCCCCCCCCATTTGTAACCACCTCAGTACCAAATTAAGAGGGTGCAAAATATAATTCATTAATTATTTTTCTGTCTTTTCTCAGGTTCTGCTCATCATGGTTGGCGCATCATGAAAAGTCCCATGTGGCAAAGAGAAAATGGTGTCCATGGCAACAATTTCACACCATTATAATCGAATGGTTGTTGTTAGTTTATTATTGCCAAACCTAAGGAATTTTCAATATTGAAATTCAATATTTTCAATATTTCAATATTTCAATCAAATTGAAACTTACACAGCTTAATGTACATATACAGGGTGAGTCAAAAGAAGCGCCTGATTTCTGGTTTTTCGGCTGTCAGATTTTTTCTGGAAGTCATGTTGTTAATAATTGTCTTGCAGATTATTAATTTTCGTAATTTATTTATTTTTGATTTTGTTTTGCAGGTTATTGCTGCGAGTTGGAAAGTTACTGAATTTGCACCAAATTGAACCATGAATTACCTTTCAATGAATATACTGTTACGGCTGTGGAAATTCGCAACATCATAAAGGTCCCATAGGTGGGTATTTCTGAAGTACATGTGTAGTTAGCTCCAAACCGGTTGTATAGAGGGAATTAATGTGATTCATTCGGGCTGCGATACTTTGAGTTAGGCGTTTTTCTGTTCTGCCTTTATTTCGAACCAACCACACTTCAACAACAACAACGCCAACCCCACTTCAACGCCAACAACACAACGCTAACCACGCCCCACCCTCTACAACGCCAGCACCCACCACCTCACAACCACGCCACCATCTCAACCACGCTACCTACACCAACGAACGCCATCCTCAGCGGTCTACGTCCGACGGTTTGCGCGTTGAAGGCCGTCGAACGGCTTCGCCTCGTCCCCCACAAGCCGCAGGTGGGGGGAACGAGAGGGAACGCCCCCTTCTCGAAGCGCCTCGAAGGAAGGTGGAGCCGAGAACGGGGGCGTGGCGCCGGGCGTATAAGAGGCGGAGGCGCTGAGGCTTCGCTCTCTTCGTCGTCAATGCTTCTGCTCTCTCTCGTCGTCGATGCTTCTGTCTCTCTTCTCTCTTCGTCGTCTTCTGCTTGGAGGTTCTTTCTGCTCTGCTGGCTTCTCTGGTTCGGCGCTCGCTCGTCCTGCTGCTCCGGGTTCGGCGTGTGCTCTCCCTGTCGGTCGGTGCTCGGTCCAAGGCGTCGAGAGGCCGGTACGGGCAGGCGCGCCGGAGAGGCCTTGCCGGCCGCGCTCGAGGGAGTCACGACCGCGGGACGGGCGCCAAGGACAGCACTAAGGAAGTCGCGACTTCCATTTCTTTTGGGGTTTGTGTGAATGTGTGTGTGTCGGCGCAAGTCCGTGAAGTAGAATTGTGTAAGTGGTCGTGTGTCGCGTATTCGGTTTTAGCTCCTTCTTTTATATGTGCATTTCTTTTGTTTTCTATTTGATATATGTGCATTTCTTCTTGTGCTATATGTGTGCTCTATGTGTCGTGTTGAAAATAAAGCTTGTCTGTTGAATTCTTCCCCGTGTCGCTGCGTCCTTCCTTCGTTGGGTCTCCATCTTGTTTCACGTAAAGTGTTTGAGTGGGCGCGGGGCGCCCGATAATTAATCTGAACCGTCAAGGCGACGATAACACCGCTCGTTTATCCCGTTAGCCCGGAACGAGCCGCTTAAGCGGATCGTGTCCGAAGTCGGCCTGTGGCGAGGTAACCCCTCGGTAGGTTACCCGTGCGGGTACTTAGGTATATCGACTTTCGGCGATTCACCCTATTCCGCGCGGGTAGAATGCGGACTGGTTGTGGTGAGGCCGAAAGGTCCACCCGTGACTGGATCCGGGCGTTAGCCGGGAGGTCACGACTGAATTGTCCGTCGGTCGGATTCGAGTCACGTGGCCGATCGCACGCCGACGGGCGCGAATTCGCAACACTGGTGTACAGGAGTGTGATTCGAATCCCTCCCTCTCCAAGCTAAATTCATAGGGAATCGGTCCAGGGGTGGAAGAGCGCCCCCCGATTCCCTCTAAATTACGAGCGAGCTAAATTATCCCTTACGTGGAATAAGATGGCGTCTCAAGGCGAGCGGGTGCGGGGGTAAAATGTATATGTGTAGTGATGTAGAATCCATGGCCCAAGATGGAAACCCGAGCAGGACATTATGTGCAGGAGCAATTCCCCCCACGAACAAACTCAGAGCCCGAAATGGGCGCGGCCGCGGTGTATGACACCCCCCACCTCCTCCATCAAAACCCTTCCCGGCCCCCAGCGAACCGCGACCGATAAAGCGGATCGGTCCTGCCAGGGCAGGTGACAATGCGCGCAGATTATTGAACTCGGCAAAGCATGATCAACAAAATGGATGGAATGAACGGCAAAATGGATGGAAACGCACGCAAAAATAAGATGGAGTGAACAAGCACATGGAAAAACACAAACGAAATGAAATCGAATATGCAACAAATGATGGACAAAATGGATGCGCACACACAGGCATTCGTAAGCGATATGCGAACCC
Organism: Eptatretus atami; assembly: GCA_035128595.1. Taxonomy (NCBI): domain Eukaryota; kingdom Metazoa; phylum Chordata; class Myxini; order Myxiniformes; family Myxinidae; genus Eptatretus; species Eptatretus atami. The sequence continues at coordinate 139,102,296 of CM068953.1, read as the reverse complement.
TGCGGGGTGAGACCAGCAATGGCCGAAGCCTGCAGGCGGCATGAAGGCTACACAGCAAAGTGCGTAATGGCGACGCCAGTGTGGGAGCGAACGAGCTGGGAGGGGTGCAACGGTTGTCAGGCCCACGGTGAAGGCGGGTGAGAAAAATAATTCGGGAGACTGTTGGCGAGAAGCGTGGAGGTGACGGAAAAAGTGACGTCCGAGAGGAAAATTAATTGGGGTGACGGAGACGGCACGAGGGAATACAGTTGGAAGAGAAAAAATGTGAACATGATGGGAGTTGGAACAATTGAAGGAAGAGATAAGACAGGCAATCAGGAAAGGGAAAGCCTAGAATGGAAGATAAAAAGAGGAGAGAAACAGCTGAGGAAAGGACGGAAGAATTGCTGGAAAGTCTGAACAGTTCAAAGAACTGCAGGGAGAATTGAGGGAGGAAGGAGAAAGGAAAACAAAGCTAGAAAAGGAAAAACGCAAACAAGATGAGGAATTGGAACTACTGAAGCAAGAGGTAAGGGAAAGTCACTTTGAAATAGAAATCCTGGAAGGGGAGATAAGAATGGGAAAGGAATGGCAGAAAAACTAAAGAAATACAGCAAAAAAAGGGACGAATTGGGAGGGAAGCAGTGAAGAAGAAGAATGAAATGAGTGAAGAAGCATGCAAATTGAGGGAGGAATTAGAAACAAAAACTTCTGAGTTACAAAACGAGCTGAGGATGGTGAGAGAAAGAAAGAACGACAGCAGAGAATGAAACATTAAGGAACACACGGTAAAGATCGAACAGCTGGAAGCAAAGGCCAGATTAAAGAATGAGATGCAAGAAAGAGTAATGATGGAAGAACGAATGAGACAGAAGAAGGAAATCGATCAATGGAAGGAAACACGAGATTGCAGAATGAGGAAAAAAAGACAGTGGCATAGGAAATACAAGAACAAGGAATGAGACAGGAGAAAGAAATCTGTCAGTTGAAAGAAATAATGAGATTGCAGAACGAGGAACAATAAAGACAGTGGAATAAAAACTGAAAGAGTATGAATTTGAAACTGAACGACAAAAGGAAAAAAATAGGTTGATACGAGAAGTTGAAGGAGCAACGAATGAAGCAGGAAGGAGAAATGAGGAGATTGAAGGACACAACGAGATTGGAGAGGGAAGAACGAGAGGAACAATGGGATAGAAAACAAAAAGAACATGAAGCTGAGTTGACCAATTGAAAGAAAAGGCAAGGCTGGAGTACGAGGAGATAGACAAGAACAGCGAATGACACACGAAGGAAATGGGCCAATTGAAAGAAACGATGAGATTGGAAAATGAGAAGCAGGAGGAAGAGTGGGGGAGAAAACAAAACTATACGAGTTTGAAATTAATGAACTGAAGGAGAGAATGAAATTGAAGTCCAGAGAGATGGAGGAACTCCAGCAAGAAACAGAAACTAATAAATGTATAAGACACAGAGGTGAAAGAATTGGGAGGGAGAGAAAAGAACAATTAAGACGGAAAGCAAGGATGAGGTACGCGGAGATCCTGAAAGAGCAAGGAGTGAAACAGAGGGAAGGACGGGAGCGACTTAAGGAGAAAGCAAGGTTGACCTACGTAAAGATAAGGGAAAGACGCCAGAAAGAAGCAGAGTCTAAAGACACGAGGAGACAACAGAAACTAATAAATGTATAAGACACGAGGTGAAAGGAATTGGGAGGGAGAAAAGAACAATTAAGACGGAAAGCAAGGATGAGGTACGCGGAGATCTTGAAAAGAGCAAGGAGTGAAACAGAGGAAGGACGGGAGGACTTAAGGAGAAAGCAAGGTTGACCTACGTAAAGATAAGGGAAAGACGCAGAAAGAAGCAGAGTCTAATAGACACGAGGAGACAAAGAACTAACAAATGCAAGAGACGCGGGAGTAGAGAAAATAGAGGAGAGACTGCATGATAATGACGGGTTAAAAGGAACAGAACACACACACAGAGGTAGTGGAGGTAATGGGGGTGAGCTCGCGGAGCGTGTGGAGACCCGGTGTGAGCAGCTGGATGCTGCCTCCAGGATCGGGGGAGGGAGTTTGCCCCTTGAGGCGAATCACGACCAGGTGGTTCGGTCGTGCCACGCGGAGTTGAAGGGACGAGTGCTGTGGATAGGTGCACGTGTAGCTTGGGGGGTATAGAGGCCCCGGAACCCTTGTGGGGACAGGAACCCCAGTGTGGTTGTGCAGGGGTGTGTGTTTGCGAGTGTGCGGAGATGCGTGCTTTCCAGCACGCATGGGTGAGGGACCCCTGTGATGGAAGTTGTGTGTGAGAGGGTCGTGTGAGGAACCGTGCGTAGGCTCTGTATGTGAGGGAGAGTCGTCGGCATGCGGGAGCGCAGCCGCGTCTCCCGTGTGAGTGTGTTGGAAGGAGTTGATGCGTCGTCACAGTCGCAGGTGTGCGTGGGTGAGAACGGAGACGACCGCGACAGAGAGACAGAAGCGGGTAGCGCCGTAGCTGTTGTGGACCTGCGGGTTCACCAGCAGCGAGCGCGAGGTCCGTGCTGTGCAGCGCGAGACCCCCACGTGCTCGCTTGCGGGAGTGAAGCCCGGTCGGAAACGCCACGGTGATTTGCCGATCCCGCGGACGGACAAAGTTAGGCAGGTAGATGAATTTGGACCGGACGGGTTCTCCACGCGAGCTTGTGTTAAGCTCCAACGGGCAGAGCACATGTGTTCGCGTGGGAGCCCCTCGGAGTGCGAGGGTTGCTTTTGGGGTGCGCAGGTGACGTCATGGCTGCACGTGGGGTTGGAATCCGGCAGGAGGGTGAATCCTGCCGGATGGTACCGTCCAAGAGGACGAGGTACGCGTGCAGCTGCATGACGTCACGGGCAAGGTGCAAAGTGCGCGAGCTGTGAGTTGCCGCGCTGGTGCTGCGCATAATTGAAAAACAAATTAACAAAAGCAAGCCTCGCTTTCGGGTGAACAGGATTCCCTGGGCAAGGGGTGGATGATCCCCTTGGCCTGGGCACAGGATAACAACTAGTTAGGGGAGGGTTAGTGTTAGTTAGACCGACTTCATGGGGCAGGGGTAGTCCTCATGGAGTCCGTGGAATGGATTAGTAGAGGGTTTTAGTTGAGATTTAGGATGGGAAAATGGATAGGGATTATTTGGAGACAGTGACAGACAGTGGATGTGTAGTGGGGACGTAGCTTAGCTACGTAGTGTTAAAAGGAACGTGCTATAGTTAAGGGATGACGTGGGAGCACGAGTTAGTTAGGGGGGTAGTTAGAAGGATGGCAGAGTTCAGCGATGTGTGTGTTGAAAGTTGTGAGGTGAGTACGTGATGAGTGAGGCCACGGGTCTGTGTGTGTGGAGCGAATGTGGAATGCATGGTGCGATGAGTGATTGGGGGAGAGTGACTCCCGCCCAAGGGACCCGGGGTCAGTATAAAGTGAGTTAGTGGTTAGTTAAATTGAAAAATGGAGGTCGTTTTGTTGTTGTGGGAAAGTAGGCTCGTACCATTTGGAGGGGTGCAGGAGCCCTGTTGACGGGCTGGGAGCGTGGTGCGAAAGGTGAGTATCGCTGAGTGGGTACCCCGGGCACCGGCTAGTCGGCCGTGGTAGGCCAAGGGCCCATGGGGCCGGGTTAGCGTAGTGGGCACGGGTCGCCCGCTTGGTGCGGGGGCCCGGCCCGTTAGCCGCGTGGCAGTGTCGTGGGCACGGTGACCTCGGAAAGGGGCCCGGGCGCCAGCCTGCCACGTGTGCGTTTCAGGGAGTTGCCATGGGGGCACTCCCCGGTGTTTAGGGAGCTGGTAGGCTCGAAGGCAGTGTAGTGCCCGGGGGTGCCATCGTAGGGGTTCGGCAGAGGGTCGTGCCTGCCAGGGGAGCCACGCGTCCCAGCCACGAAGCCGTGTGAGGGCACGGGAGGAATTCGAGGGCGAGGCCCGACATTGTGTGGACACCAACACAGGCGATGGAAATCTGGTTGTTAGACCAATAGTGTAAGCGAGAGGCGCTTTTTGAAAGCCCCGGGTAGTTTAACAGTTAAATGCTTAGGGTAGATTAGGAAGTGTACCCCTCCGCACATCCATCCCTTCGCTCTCGTTGTGGGCCTGGACCCACTTTGGTTAGAGTCGCTGAATGCTCTGGGGAGGCCATCTTGAGGCTTGTTGGGCCTCGGACAGGACGCTAGCTCTCCCTTATTCCCTCCGGAAGGGAACGTAGGGGTTGGGAGTAGGCTAGGGACAGGATAGGTTAGCCGAACAAGGACGTAAAAGGGGTTAGGGGACGATTTCTAGTGGGTGAGTAAAAAATAAAAAAAAACAAAAAAAGTAAGTTGGGGCTAAATTGTTTTTACAAATTAAGGGAGTGTAGGTACAGTGACAGGCAAAGGCGATAGTGGGAGGGGACCGTAGGTGGGTCCGAGCCCGCTTCTGCGAGTGGCCAGCACCACCGCACTCCCTCCACCAACCTGCACTGCACGGCAAGAGGCCGGCCAAGTTCATCGGCAGCTGTTGTTTTGCTGCAAGGCCTGTGCCGCCGGATCGTCCGACGATTGTTTTTACTGCAGGCCTGTGCCGGCCGATCATCTGCCGGCTGTGTTTGCCTGCATGGCCTTTTCTGCCGGCTGTGTTTGCCTGCAGCGCCTGTTCTGCAGCTGTGTTCGCCTGCTCACCTTTGCCATGCATGCCCACTGCCCTTTCACCAGCCCCCGTTCTGTTTTGCTTTGCCCCCCTGTTCATTGCCATGTGCGCAGGATCAACAAGCAACAGTTTGCAAGCTGCAAGAACTGTCTTGTTGGCAGCTCAACACGGGCCTGCAGTGGCGGCCCGTGCACACGTTTTCCTTTTGACTCTCCTTTTTTCCTGAGAGTCCATTGATCCTGGGCATGGTTTAGTGTAAATTTATAAGGTTAAGATGTATTGTACTGTAAATATGAGTGCGCCCCCGGCATGTCTGTCTTAGCCCGGCAATTTTATTTAAGTCGTCTGTGTGAGTAGTTTGTTTAGTTAGTTACTCAGCCCTCAGGTTATTTATTTTGGGGACACGAATACCATGAATGTCGAACTCAGGGATCCGTAGGTAAAACGTACTAGGGGAGACTACACATGATGGCACACGATAATTTGACGACTCGGGACGAGTCTGTAAAAAGGGGAGGGGGTAGTGTTACGGCTGTGGAAATTCGCAAACATCATAAAGGTCCCATAGGTGAGGTATTTCTGAAGTACATGTGTAGTTAGCTCCAAACCCGTTGTATAGAGGAATTAATGTGATTCATTCGGGCTGCGATACTTTGAGTTAGGCGTTTTTCTGTTCTCTTTATTTTCGAACCAACCACACTTCAACAACAACAACGCCAACCCACATTCAACGAACCAACACAACAACGCTAACCACGCCACCACTCTAACAACGCAGCACCACCACCCTCACAACCACGCCACCATCTCAACCACGCTACCTAACACAACGAACGCCATCCTCAGCGGTCTACGTACGACGGTTTGCGCGTTGAAGGCCGTCGAACGGCTTCGCCTCGTCCCCCACAAGCCGCAGGTGGAGGACGAGAAGGGAACGCCCCTTCTTCGAAGCGCCTCGAAGGAAGGTGGAGCCGAGAACGGGGCGTGGCGCCGGGCGTATAAAGGCGGGGCGGCTGAGGCTTCGTCTCTTCGTCGTCAATCTTCTGCTCTTCTTCGTCGTCGATGCTTCTGTCTCTCTCTCTTCGTCGTCTTCTGCTTGGAGTTCTTTTCTGCTCGCTGGCTTCTCTGGTCGGCCGCTCGCTCGTCCTGCTGCTCCGGGTTCGGCGTGTGCTCTCCCTGTCGGTCGGTGCTCGGTCCAGGTCGCGAGGCGTACGGCAGCGCGCCGGAGAGGCCTTGCCGCCCGCCGAGGGAGTCACGACCGGGGACGGGCGCCAAGGACAGCACCTAAGGGAAGTCGCACTTCCATTTCTTTTGGGTTTGTGTGAATGTGTGTGTGTCGGCGCCAAGTCGTGAAGTAGAATTGTGTAAGTGGTCCGTGTGTCGCGTATTCGTTTTAGCTCCTTCTTTTATATGTGCATTTCTTTGTTTCATTTGATATATGTGCATTCTTCTTGTTGCTATATGTGTGCTCATGTGTCTGTTGTAAATAAATGCTTGTCTGTTGAATTCTTCCCCGTGTCGCTGCGTCCTTCCTTCGTTGGGTCTCCATCTTGTTTCACTGTAAAGGGTTTGAGTGGGCGCGGGCGCCGATAATTAATCTGAACCGTCAAGGCCGACGATAACACCGCTCGTTATCCCGTTAGCCGGAACGAGCCGCTTAAGCGGATCGTGTCCGAAGTCGGCCTGTGGCGAGGTACAACCCTCGGTAGGTTACCGTGCGGGTACTTAGGTATATCGACTTTCGGCGATTCACCTATTCCGCGCGGGTAGAATGCGGACTGGGTTGTGGTGAGGCTGAAAGGTCCACCCGTGACTGGATCCCGGCGTTAGCCGGGAGGGTCACGACTGAATTGCGTGTCGCCGGTCGCGATTCGAGTCACGTGGCCGATCGCACGCCGACGGGCGCGAATTCGAACAATGCATTGCGGCCGTGAAACATTACTACAAATGTAATGAACAACCAACGATGGTGGCATGCCGTTTGGCACAGGAATTCGATATTAACCCACCTCAGGAAGAAACATACGATTGATTGTCGAGAAATTTGAAGCAACAAGGTCGGTAGCCACTGCAAAGAGGTCCAGTCGTCCGAAAACGGCAACGAATGTAGCTAAGGCTGAGGAAGCCATCAAAAGACTGGAACAAAGTCCGCAAAAGTCAAGTCGCCGTTTAACTGCAGAGTTTGAAGTCAGTCAATCAAGTGTTATCCGTATCCTTCACCAGAAAAATGGAAACATTACATTCCACGCTTACTGCATGCCCTTCATGATGGAGATGACGACCGCCATCTTCAATTTTGCGAAGAGTTCTTAGCTAAACTTCACGAAGAGGACACAATGCTAGACAACATCTGGTGGTCAGATGAGGCATGTTTTAAGCTTAATGGCACAATTGACAGACACAATTGTGTCTACTGGGCTGCGAATAACCCAGAGTGACAGTTGAGAAGGATAAATTTACCTGGAGTGACAGTTTGGCAGTCATATCTCCATTAGGTAATTGGACCCTTTTTCTTTGAGCGATGTCACTGCAGAAATTTACCTGGATATGGTGCAAACCTTCTTTTGGCCCAGGGTACAAGATCAGGACTGTTATTCCAGCATGAGCGGAGCCCACCTCATTATGGACGTTATGTTGTCAGTGGCTTGAAGAAAACTTTCCCAGAAAGTGGATCGGCCGCCCGCGTCCGATCGAGTGGCCGGCACGCTCCCCAGACCTTACACCTCGAGATTTCTTTCTTTGAGGCTCATGAAAGACCCTGTTTATCGTGAAAAGCTTCGTACCATTCAGGAATTGAAGGCTCAAATCACTGCAAAGTTTGAGGAAATTGATATCGAACTCTGCAGACGTGTGTGCCGCTCTGTGCCTGCTCGGCTACAATTGTGCATCGATCACGAGGGGCACTTTGAAAATTGCCAGTAAAACAGCTTGGTACAGTTCCGTAATAATTTTTCTTGAATAAATGGCTAGGTAAACATGTCATTCATTTATTTCTACCTTCTTGTACACTGTAATACAAATGGCAAACAAACAATCAACTGACAGAAATCGGGCGCTACTTCTGACTCACCCTGTATATACATTTGATATACATTATATATAGCATATGTGTATACAATGTGGTCAAAATTAGTCAAAGGTCACGGTCAATGCCATTAAAAGCATGTACAATACCTATTCGGCCACAATTAGAAAATGTATCACCCAAATTTGTTACGCACAACATTCCATCATGTAAATCACTTGATAGATCAAATCTTTAAAATTACCACATTGCTGTTTCCATGGCAACTATTGTTTATTTGGATTTCACAGGTATTGTGCTAAGCACGACACATATACAGTATATTGTCGTGTCCACGCCAATTTAAACTGATGCTGGAGGGATGGACCGAACTAGCCTTGACTCCCTTGGACATGTCAATGAATGGTGGCCTTGCACGCATGAGACCCGAGGAAGCACACGAGCACCTTAACTGTTGGCAACAGGTATATTTCCCAAACAAATAAATAACCAGGGGATGATGAAATTTCGATGGAGGAATATGAAGACGGGTTTGGTGGGGTGGGAAGAAAGGGGGAACAAGGAATCGATAAATAAATAATTACACACAAGATTAATAAACTCGAAGGCACCACAAGCTGGATTCAAGCACAGACAGGGATTGGAGACAACAACCGGATGAGGCCTAAGCTCTACTAGTGGATGAGGAGGATCAGGTCCACAGGCAGGACGACAAAGCACACGGGCAGGGCGAATAGCAGGCAGCAAGCACAATAAACAGGGAGCAGATGCCAGAGCAGGGATATTAGCAGGATGACAACATTGCACATGGGTCAGAACCAAGGATAAGGTAGGATGATGGATCAGACACAGGTAAAGGCAGGAACACGAGAAGGCAGTCAAGTGCAACAGACAGAGCAACTGTTTCTCCCCAACACGCGATCTCCTCCTCCTCCTTGGCATCAAACCCAATTCTCCTCAGGGACAACTCCAACTGTCTCAGCTCTCGCAAGAGGTCCCCAATAACTCCACCCCTCGGGGGCAATGAAAACTTCGCCCCTACAGAGGCAATCCATGGCTCCGCCCCTCGGAAGGCAATGAAAAGCTCCACCCTTCTCAGGAGGCGATCCAAGCTCCTCCCTTCTCTCTCCTCGCCTCGGCCTCACCTCGGGTGACTCATCCGGTGGAACACGCAAAAGGTTATATTGTTCCGAATCTGGCAGCCATTTGCACACAAACAGTTACGCAGCAGTCCCTTCGACTTAGACAGCAGTCTAAGTCCCTTAGACAGCAGTCCCTAAGTTTAGTTATTTCAATAAGTATGTGTATAGTTAGATTCCTCCCTATGTCTAAAGGGAATTACATGTGTACGCTGCGAAGTTTCTTTCCAGCTAGATTTTTGCAATACCCAACGCCAACAAATCAATCCTTCACTTCTTCGCACCATCGACGCCATTGCCCACGTGCGTTCGACCACGGACGTGGGCGGAGGTTTCCTCACCTCAGAACACCGACTCCGCCCAGGAAAGGAGGGGGTTCCCCCCTGTCCAATCATGGATGGCCAGCACATCACCCCACGAAACCCTGTCCAATCAGGGCAAAGATTACCTCAGAGCTCCGACTCCACCCCAGAAAGGCAGGTTTTCCCCCTGTCCAATCAGAGGGGGACAGATATCACCCCAGGAAACCCTGTCCAATCAGGGCAAAGATTACCTCAGAGAACCGATCACCCCACCCCGCCCGGGGGAGGGATAAGAATCGCCGGGCTCCCCTTACTGTTCGCTAGAGTTGGGTTGGAATTGTCGGAGAAGAAAGGGGTCGCCATTGCTCTTGGTGTGCGTCGTTGGTGGTTGTCGTTGCCGTGTCTCAAGCTGGTCCTCTGACTATTCCACAGCCATCGACTTCCATCTCTCATTTTGTCGAGCAATAACCCGGGTCCGAGCCGGGCATCTCCGCTGGCCGTCTGTGAGGACGACCCTGGCCCCCGCCTGGACCCCGCTATACCGTGTCTGGGCTCGCCGACGACCCCGAGTATCACACCGCAGTCGCGGGCCAACCGCACGAGCAGCCAGGTACCGACCAAACTCTGACCTCCAGCCTGTCTATTCCCTTGGCTGCGAGGGTCGAAATAAAGATAATCTGGGTCCATTTTCTTTTGGTGTGTGTGTGTGTCTGTGGTGGCCCGTCCTCTAAGTAGAAATGGTAAAGTGTTGATTGCTCATTGTACATTGCCTGTATATTCGGAATAAGTCTACACTGTGTCTTATTATTATAAATAAACCCCTGTTAAATGTTCCAGGTCGTTGCCTGTCATTTCTATCATTGACCCAGTATGGTTCGGGCTTGAGAATTAGGAAGGCCGATTGTGCCGTAAGTTGTTATTTGGACCGGCGCGGCTTTGGTAAATGCTGCTCGGTTACGCTGGATCCGAGTCGGTAACAACGACTCGGTTTGGATAAAGCTGGCTGAGGGTGTGGTTTCCCCGGTAGCTAGACTGCGTGGTTATTTCGGTATATTGGAGATCTAGACAATTAACCCGACGCCACGCGGTCGAAATATTGGTGTCCACGGTCCACTAAGGGACCCGTGACCTTCGGAGTTATCTGAAGGTTACGACCTTCAATTTCGGGTGTTCGGTGGGAGACGGCCCTACTGCTCTGTCTAGCGGTCGTTCCTCGCCACCGACCCCTGGCCCACAACAATATGTACAATTCCTTACCTTAAACCCTAACTATTTATTACAACACACCACCCTCCACATGGTGCACATTTAAACTGACAATCCTTAACATGTAAAGCACGACCTGCAAAAAAATCACACAATGAGCGCAGTCAAACATTACCAATCATATATATTGCTGGAATATTGCGAAAGACTGTGACGCAACCCGTTCATTCAAGTTGTGTAAGTGAAGCACACAGCAGGCTCAGTCCCATTACTTTTTATATGGACCTCGTGTATATATATATATATATATATATAGTTTTTTTCCCAACTGAAAAAAGGTGCAAAGGTAATACATTCCTAGAAATACTGTCAGATTAGTGTTTACCAGACAGGGTTAGGGGCTGGATTATTGCATTATAAATGTGCCATCCCTTAAATGGACATTAAATCGGGTGCCCCATCTGCTGGCATGAGTTGGCAGAAGTTAAAGATCCCATGGTGTCTTTCCTGTAGAATAAGTGAGTTATCACAAACACGCTGGAACAAACTGAAGAATACGCATTTTTCTTGAAGCTTTCAAATTTGGGGCAATCAATTTAAGATGTATGCAAATATCAGTTTCATATATATATAGAAATTTTACATTTGGGCCCCCCTCCCCCAACCTCGCCAATTTTCTAGTTGTGTGGATGCAGTCTTTTTTTTCATTCCATGAGGAACTGAATTATTATACTTGGTATGTCGTTAGGATCACTCAAAGGAATCACGTCGGAGGATAACTAGTATGATGCATGACGACGGTGATACAATAAACCATGAATGATCACCGAGTTGAAATTATTAAACTTTGTTCAATCAGTAAGGCTGGCACTTAAGTGTTTTGTGTTATTTGCCGATAGCTATCCAAAAATATCCGAATGGTAACGTTTAAGCGGCTTATCTTTGGACAATGAAAGTGCAATATCTGGAGGTTTTCTCAAAAGGCAGTTACATCTGGGGTGTGTGAAAATTGAAATGCTATCTATGAGGTTGCTCTGACCGGAGACATGTATATGCTGTGGTAAGATAGAGTTCAGCAATCTATTGCTTGCAATAACATCAAGTCTGAGATTCTGACTACAGGATAGCTCAGAGGTCACACACTCATCTTTGAGCTGTCTCGTCTGGTTTTGATTGCCGGCCCAACTATAAACTGTCATCTTGTTTTATAGGCTGGGTGTTTGAATCAAAGAGTATACCATCCTTCTGTGGAGCCATTACATCAGCTGTCACACATGCTATCATTCACTTGTGTGTGTTCCAAAAGATTCGGCTATTATGTGTCATTTTATGAACTATGGGGTTAGGTGTCATATTATATGTGACGGCAATATAGTATGGAAGCCTCGTTGAAGGTACTAAAATGTACTAGATTCAGCATCTTTGTTTGACATCGTTGTCCTTGTGACCCCTGATTCACCCTGTGTTCCTTCATCATCAGAAAGGACTGAACTAAATGATGGAACAAACTTGCCAGAGACCTCTGAAAAGTATTAAATTGTGGACTGGTTTCAAGCTGCCACAACACAAGGTGGCACTTTATCTGGCTTACAAACGATATGTGCTCAAGCAAATGAAGTTTGGACTTTGAACCTCACAACATGTCAGTCAGCTAGGTGGGGTATTTTGAGCCAAGATGCTCAATAACAGTTATTAAAACAAAGGCCTTGACGACTGAACTTGAAGCTACTGGGGTCAATCAGCTCTTTGGAGCCAACCTAGCACCTTGTCAGCCATGCTGAGACTCAAGATGTAGATAAGCCTTGATATATTTAAGAAGGAATTCTAAGCAAGGGTGTGAGGCTCGTCCTCTACATGGTCTCATGATCCTTCTGTATTCTCTTGCACATAATTGTAGTTATCCATTAACAACCTGCATCTGGTTCCAGGTCGTAGCACATTGGACGTTGACTCGTGCAGTGCCTCCTTCCAGTTTTCTGGACCAGATTCATCGTGTATTTTGTTGTATTTTCATCTGCATGTTGTTGGTTGTGTTGTCGTCCGATTTTTCATCTTCAACCGTAACTTATTGCAGTGTATTGTCGAACTTGCATCCCTGTGGGGGTCTCTGGCCTATTTGCCAAGGCCTTTAATTTCGGGCATGACAATTCTGTCTCTACCCTGATGAGTGCCTCATTCTGATTTCTTTACCCAGAGTGCTCTTTCAAGCTGCTTAACTTCATCTTATTTTCCCCTTCTCGCTTCAAAAACTAGTCTCATACCTGTTCTGCCTGCTTACATATGTTATTTTCACTCCAAAAAAAAAACACATTTTCCCTGCAACTTCCTTACTTCATTCATTCATTCTTTATCTCTTCCTTACTCAATACCTTCCGATTGAACTAACATCCCTTCAAATTCAATTCGTTTGTTTCTTACTTTAAAAGCTGTTAGTAAAGGGGCTGTCACACCTTGACGTTTTAGCCAGCGTATGGCAAGGTCTCAAAATGTATGTAAAATGCTGGCACACGCTGAACTATTAATGTTTTTTTTAAGTTTTGGGCGTATAATAACGTGTTGGACGTATGCGTAACTTATTAGTAACGTGCACAGAACGTTTCAATCACATATAGATAACTTATACCAACGAATGCTGAGCGTGTTGGCGGCGTTCACAAATGCCCAACGATAGTCTAACTTATGCATAGCGCGGCAGCGTATCGCCGACGATCAAGTGGCGTAGGCTATTCATAGGCTGCGGCTCAACGATTCAAATCATAACCGCACTAGACATCGAAGTGTGAAGCCGCTGTCACACCTTGACGTTTTAGCCAGCGTATGCCGACGTATGAAAAATTTGCCGAACCAAGCTGGCACACGTCGAATACGTTATGGGAAAGTTTTGTATACGTTAAGAGCACACTGGCATACGTCATTGTACGCCGAGTACGTCGATACATTTTCAGCATGTTGAAAATTTCTCGACGACTCGACGTATGACACACATTCCGCATACGCTGGCATAAGTTGTAGGCACGCTACGTGATCGTTGACACACTCGACACACGTTACTTGTAAGGTACTCATAAGTCGAAACATGTCGAGGTAATGTTTAGCGTCAGTGTTCCAGACTCCCTGTTTTTTTTGTTTTTTTTTCTTCGGTATGACGGTGATGTTGACACTTCGATTTCTAGTGTGGTTATGATTTAAATCGTTGAGTGGCAGCCTATTAATTATATTATATTAAACCGCATTAGAATCGAAGTGTCACATCACCGTCATACCGAAGAAAAAAAAAAAACAGGGAGTCTGGAACACTGAAGCTAACCATTACCTTGACGTGTTTGACTTATGAGTAACATACAAGTAACGTGTGTCGATGTGTGTCAACGATCACGTAACGTGCCTACAACACGTTACTCATAGGTTAGAAAATAGTTTCGGGTATCTAAACATTACCTCGACGTGTTTCGACTTATGAGTAACGTACAAAGTAACGTGTGTCGACGTCGTGTGTCAACGATCGCGTAACGTGCCTACAACTTATGGCCAGCGTTATGCGGAACGCGTGAGTCATACGCTGGCATACGTCGTAAAATTTCAAGCGTGGAAAATTTGTCTAACACCTCGGCGTACTACGACGTATGCCAGCGTACTACGACGTCTATGCCAGCGTGCTCTTAACGTATACAAACTTACCCATAACGTATTCGGCGTGTGCCAGCGTTTTAGCCCAATTTTGCATACGTCAGGCATACGTTGGCTAAATCGTCAATGTGTGACAGGGCCTTAACATTTTTAAACGAGAAGGGCACTCGGGAGAGCGCATACCTACGGCATGCAAATGCAATGCCTGATCCAGGAGAACATATCGGGCCCATTATATTTTTGAGATATCATTTGATATGTCGTTTTGGCCATATCTCTCAATGGTGAAGAATCACTTAAAAAATTATGGGTATATATCCGGTTTTGTATCTTCATCAAAATTGAATCAATTCTTCCTTGTCACACACGCAACATGTCCACCAAGTTTGTCCGAATCCGTCCACAACTTTTTTGAGATATCGTGTTATATATCGTTCTTGGCTCCATCTCTCAATGGTCAAGAATCACTTTAAAATTTCGAGTAGTCGGATCCGGATCCGGATCTTCACCAAAATCTAATAAATTCGTCCTCGTCACACAGCCAACCTGTCCACAAAATTTTCATCCGGATCTGTCCCCAACTTTTTGAGATATCCTGCACACAAACAAACAAATGAAAAAAAATCACACACTTGGCAAAACATAATGGCACTCGGTAGAGCGCATACCTCTGGCAAGGTGAGCAGTTTACATTTTGTATCCCACTGATAGTTCGGATCTGAATCCAGACCTTAACCAAAATCGAATCAGCTTGTTCATGTCATCCAACCAACTCTTCCACCTAGTTTTGTCATAACTCGTCCACAACTTTTTGAGATATCATGTTGTACATAGTTTTTGGCACCATCTCTCAATGGTGAAGAATCACTGAAAAAATTATTGTATCCGAATTCGAATCTTCACCAAAATTGACTCAATTTGTCACGGTCACACACCCAGACTGTCAACAAAGTTTCTGCAGAACACATCCATAACTTTTTGAGAAATTGTGCTATATGTATATCGGTCTTGGCCTGATCTCTCAGTGGTGATCGAAGAATCACTTTAAAAATGTCCAGATCCGGGTCCAGATTCAGATCTTCACCAAAATTAAGCGTTGCTGTCCTTGGCCGGTCACCTACATAAACAAAACAAATTCAGAACGATTATTTGAAAACTGTGGCCAAAAAAAATGTGACAAACAGACAAACGCAACCGACCAACATACTTGGCAAAAAAAAATTCGTCAAGTAACAAACAGACGGACAGATAAGGGTGAAAACATAACCTCCTTCCACCTTCAGTGGCAGAGGTAATGAGATGGTACTAATAGAATACTTACCCCAGACAGTCCTGAGAAGGACGTGGTGGTGCGAGCCAACTCTTTTGGCGGCAAATTTGTGATTGCATCTGAATACACTTCTGAGCTAAATGTGTACAAATTATACTTTGAAAAGTTTTGATGTACACTGAATATGTGTTGCATCAAATGGCCATGTAACATGTGGAAAAGTTTAAATTTCCTTCGGTGAACGGTTTTTAATGGACGTACGTGACCGATTGCTTAACCCCGCTTTACGCTTCGCGCGCAGGTTAATGACTCATTTGCCAAACTTCCCATTAGGGACAACCCACGTGTTAATTCTTCTTCATCACAATATATTCCTCTTGTTCGTACTTATCAAAAGGTTTACTTCCCAAACCCGTCGAACTCAAACATTCGATCCGTCGACGTGACTTAACATGACATAAACCTCTGCAAAGTGTTAAACTGCCTGGAAGATTCATTTTCAAGAATCTGGACGTGGAGGCCATTTCAGGAAAGTGAAAACCCGATCTCATGCTCATCAAGTGGAGCCGTCATGTCGAGCTCGTTTCATACGCGGTCTGTCTTCGGTTCTTGGGGTTCATCGAGAGCTGCCATGTCGAGATCGCGTCACATGCGCTCAGTCGCTGGTTCGTCCAACTCTTTCAGCTCTTCGCTCATGTTGAAGGCCAGAGCAGAAGCAGCCGAGACCTCTGTCAGAGCTGCCATGTGATGTAAATCGGACGAAGCTCGATTGCTACTCGAAGAGCAACAGATGCAGCAACGATTGATGGCTGCACAGAAACAGAGTGATCTCAAGCAGTAACAAAAGCAGCAACGGATGCGGCAATGGAGTGATCTCGAACAGCAACAGATGCATCGAAAGCAACAACATGCGGAGCTCTTCTGATCCTATTCTGGAAGGCCGCACGCCATGTCCTGAATTTCTCGACGGAACAGAGCAACGGAGGCAGCAATGATTGCAAACTCCACAGCAGGGGATACACCTTGAACGGCTGAAGTGGGAGGAAGAAGCTGCCATAACTCAGGCCCATTTGGAAGCGATGTCTGACGCTTTGTGTTGGGGTGGATTCAAGGATATTTCGGCAGCTGGATTACCTACACCTGTAGAGAAGAAAGGAATGCTGTTATCCAGAAATGCCACATCACTGCCACCACCCATTCTATCTGAAGACGATATTGAAGGTATTCTACTGGATACCTAGGTGCATGCTTACCCAGCTATGTTGCTCGAACCAGTGTCAATTCAGACAGACCCCTTTCACCAAGCGTCGATGCTGCAGCACCAGCATCCCTGGAGAACTCATTGACATTAAACGTGTCCAACAGGCAAGTTTTGTCGGCTCAGTAAAACACGATGCCGGCTCCTGGTCTATCGGACGCAACTCACCAGACACCAACTAATGCCTAACACACAACCCTCAGATCGTCATCCTTCTCCAGTGCTATGTGTCACGGCTGCACATCGACCCCCACTATGTTAACGTCCCCCATTATGGGCTCATGGGTCACAAACCTGGCTCCGGTTATGAACGCTCAGTATCCCACAATGTATACTGACCTTACGTCGCCGTCCAGTGAGATGACAACCGACAACCAATCAGGTTAATTCTCACCAAATCCAATCCACACCCATGCTGTTCCCGCATATGCTGTGAGGACATACACCACACATCGGAAAACAACATTACAAGTGTCGATCCATTCACTATTGGGTCAACACGTCAAGCCATCAATCATGCCAACAGTGATGCCTGCCATACAGGACTGTGAAAACTATCTGTCTCATCGAGACTTCGTTTCAAAAGGATTTTGGTGTTTGACAATAAGCCTGAGAAATTCAGGACATGGCGTGTGGCCTTCCAGAATGTGATCAGAAGAGTACCGCGAGCATCTAATGAACATCTTCATCTCATGGTTCAACATATGGCTGATGGATCAGAATCCAAAGCACTCATAGAGCGTCTTAACTGAGTCTACATTTCTAACCCTGATGTCAATTTAGAGCAGGTCTGGAATCACCTTCAAGAGGGTTTTGGCTGTGATGAAGCTGTTACATAATCATTGCTGAACAAGCTGGAACTTTTGCCTCAAGTTACTCCTCATGACCGCAAAACTCTGCAGAAGTTTAGCGAGTGGCCTGCAGAAATTTACATCAAGGAAATAGTGGCCGCCAAAAAATGAT
This sequence comes from Eptatretus atami, assembly GCA_035128595.1. Lineage (NCBI taxonomy): Eukaryota > Metazoa > Chordata > Myxini > Myxiniformes > Myxinidae > Eptatretus > Eptatretus atami. Next base: position 139,084,905 of record CM068953.1, on the reverse strand, counting down.
GGATTCCCTTCCCGGACTTGCGGCTTTGGATACTTCTCTCAAACCAATAATAGTGAAGCTTCCACCTGACCTTGTGGATCGTTCAAGGATGGAGACCTTCAAGTATAAAGAAACCCACAATGTCACCTTTCTGCCATTTTCGATGCTCGCGTCATTCATTTGGCGCAATGCAAAGATTCCAAATGACCTCACTCTGATGGTTTCCTTGGGATACGATGACGGATCACGTTCTTCAAGTACTAAGGTGAAAGCTCCACTCACGACGAAGAACAGAATGTCTGCCTTCACAAGTGACACTCGTCCAAGGGTCAGAGTAAGCAACACAGAAGCCACAGGTGAATTTCTGCCACAGATTGTTGAGCAACCGATCGCAGCAGTCATGTCGCCTTCTGAAAATCAGCACACTCATCGTCGAATGGAAGATCCGCAACAATTCTACCCTATTCACAGGACCAACCATCCTCTTGTGCATTGCAGAATCTTCAAAGCAAAAAGATTGCAATCCAGACTCATCCCTCTTAACCAATGGAAAATATGTACCAGATGTGCTATGTCAACTAACCATTCAGCCAGGAAGTGTCAAGTAAATGTATGTTTTCAGTGCGACAACACCCGTCGTTGCTCAGCACTTCATCATGCCAGTTGTGCTACCCTCGACGGACTGGCAGGGAGGCAATTTATCAGGGACTCTTCAAACCCTGAGAGAGTGGGCTTTGAAAGCATAGCGAGGAGCGACTCTGGGTGATTAACAGGTGTACGGACATTTTTGGTAGTAGTGGATCCAGAGGAAGGTCTTGTTCCAAAATCTTTCTCGTGAATGTATTAATTGCTGGAAGTCCTGAAAACTTTCTGAAAACTTATGCCGTGTTGGATGACTAGTCAAATTGGTCTCTGGGCCGCAGCAAACTCTGACTACTTCAACATGCTAAATAATCTAATCACCTATGAACTCAAAACCTGCTCTGGAACTATGGCAGCCAGTGGTAGGCATGACAGGAATCTAGTCATCGAATCTTTTGATGGAATTGTCCACCTGCCACTCCCGGAGCTAACTGAGTGTAATGCCACTCCTTGTAATTCCTCCGAGATTCCAACACTGGAGATCGCAAAGCTCCACTTCACATATATGTCCTATCGCTGAAATGTTTCCGAAAAATGACCCAGAAGTGTCCATCTTGCTGTTAATTGGACGACATGCTCCTCAACTGCTTAAGGTGAGAGAATCTCGGAATGGACCACCTAATGCTCTGTAGGCACAGCGTATAGACCTTGGATTGGTGATAATTGGCGATGTATTTCTGGACGGTGTCCATAGCCCTAAGCGAGTGGAGGCCTATCATACTAACATTCTCGAAAATGGAAGACCATCAGTGTGCTGGCTATGCCATAATCGTGTCACCGTCAAGTACGTCATCCTGCCACATCATCATGTACCTTCAGGTCAGCTCTTCAGGAGATTCTGCGACCACAGAGCCTATGACCACAGAGTCAGCAGTGACGTCTATCAGCGAACAAGGAATGATAATAAGCTGGGTCACTCCATAGAGACAAGTGTTTTCTTGCAATCATGGAGGACGGATTCATCAAGAATGACAATGGAAATTGGGTGGCTCCGTTACCCTTCAGAGACGATGTAAAACTTCCAGACAATCGATCCCTTGCAATCAACCGCTCAAAGTCCCTTTGCAAGTTTATGCATAAGAAACCAGCCCTTAAACAGCAGTACATGTACTTCATGGCTAAACTCTTTTCCAAAAGACATGCTAAGCCTTTTGAACCAGGAACTGTGGATGTCCTCTTCTGTTGCAATCAACGTCCTGGGGGATGGCCAGACAGAGGCCTCTAAAGTACTGGCGGAAAGTTGCACAGCGACGTGCTGCTCCGGTGCATGCTCCCATACCTGATCTGACCTGATCTCTTCCTGCCTTCTCCCATCTTCTCCCTCAACCTGCCGGATCACCTTGCCTCCTCCCATCTTCCCCCTCATCCTGCCCAATCACCCTGCCTCCTCCAATCTTCTCCCTTATCCTACCCGATCACCCTGCTTCCTCCCATCTTCCTCCTCATCCTGCCTCCTCCCATCTTCTCCCTCAAACTGCCCGATCACCCTACTCCTCCCATCTCCCTCAACCTGCTGGATCACTTTGCCTCCTCCCATCTTCCTCCTCATCCTGCCAGATCACCTTGCCTCCTCCCATCTTCTCCCTCAACCTGCCGGATCACTTTGCTTTCTCCCATCTTCTCCTCAACTGCCGGATCACCTTGCTCCTCCCATCTTCCCCCTCATCCTGCCCGATCACCCTGCCTCCTCCATCTTCTCCTTATCCTCCCGATCACCCTGCTTCCTCCCATCTTCCTCCTCATCCTGCCTCCTCCATCTTCCCCCTAATCCTGCTCCTCCACCTCCTCCCTCAACCCACCCTATCATCCTGTCTCCTCTCATCTTCTCCTCAACCCCGCCTGATCACCTGCCTCCTCCATCTTCCTCCTCACTCTGCCTCCTCCCATGTTCCCCCTCACCCTGTCCCATCCCAGCTCCCCCCCCCATTTCCCACCCCTTCTCTGATTCCTGCACTATCCTCACGCCTCCTCTTCCCCTATCCCTGTGTGGAGCTCAAACATCTAAGGCCTAGCCGTTCCAAGCTGACAGAATCTCAATCCAGGCCGATGCTGATAAGCTGGACATCTTTTTTCCTGCCTGTGAAACTAATAGTTGGGATTTGTGTGTCGTGTAGATTTGTCTATGATTTGCTCGTATCCTCTTAAATTATGTAAAGTGCAGTCTACTGAATTATCCTCATCTTGTGTGATAAATGAGTTACTGTATGTACGAGCTCCTGCATCAACCTTTAATCACTGTAAAATACAAAGAAATTAATTACAGCAAGCTGAAACTACTGAAAGAAAATATTCGTAATTATACTTCTTCCTTAATTTATTTCCTCAAATTTACTGGTGTCTCAACAACGCAAATCAATGAGTTGCTAATGGGGTGATGTGATGGGAAATGGATACTGGGGATGGTGCTGCACAGGCATGATGGGCCGAATGTCCTCTTCCTATGCCTAAATTTCTGTGTGTGTGTGTGTGTGTGTGTGTGTGTGTGTTGTGTGTGTGTGTGTGTGTGTGTGTGTGTGTGTGTGTGTGTGCGGTGCGTGTTAAACACACCAATGGGCTTAGGACCTAATGTAGATTAAAATGGATTGCCTGAGAAAAGTAAAACGGTTTCTCACATGACAGAGCTAAAACTGAGTAGCTGACATCCCAGTAATTCTATGCAAAGAATGTAAAAATAATAATAATAATAAAAAGAGCACAACCACTGATGGATCTTTCATTTTCTGAGCTGAGGACAAAGACTCAGGTGTAAGTTTTCAATCACAGAGTCACCTTCATCTAAAAAAAAACATCCCAGCCAAAGAATCCAACTCCTTAAAGCTCGCTGTTACTCTCAAACCCGCTATTCAAATCGAATTAGGGACACTCAAAACGGGGAAACATTTGAATATGCACTTTGTAAAATGAGCTGCAGCTCATGCAGAAAACTTTCTTGAAACTCCCTGTCAGCTTATAATCTACAGGACGAAAACCCTAACGTGCACAAGTTAATGAAGGTGCAAAATAAAAAGATATTGCAGGATTTCAAGCGATATTAGTATAAATGAGAGAAGAAACAGAATGGATTGCCAGCAGATGTTTGGCCAAGTTTAACGGTAGATTCCAGGAGATTAAAAGTGCGCAAGTAATTAGAGGCAAGTTTCCTTAATGCGAAATAAAGGCACATTTATCACAATACAACATTGATTTTGACACTTGTACCGGCCGTCTGCAATGCCAACAGACATTTCCTGAAATATGCAACTTTCTCAAATATATTAAATATTATGAGCACGTCTGCAGGAATTTGCTTCGAGCTTTCTCATCGTGAAAATGCACTGATTAGTCCCCTACCAGTTTCACCGGAGGGGACTATATGTCCATTTTTTGGAGGTCGGAGGGCTCTCCGTCCGTCCGTCCGTCCCACCTCTGGTTTGTCAGACTTTTGCCCCATACCCTTTCACATATTCAACGAAAACTTGGTGCATGGCTTTATTATAAGTTGCAGAACAAGTTCGAGTTTCAGAGCATTTCGTTAATTTTTCAGAGTTATGCCCTTTTTGGACTTGGAAAATATCACATCGGTCGGGGACAAGTATTGCAAATCAATTCTCACTCTTGTTTTCTTTTAATACGTAAACAAAATAAAATTCCAAACAGCTTATGTAATAAAAAAGGCTCTCAGGAAATATTATAAATAGAACCTATTTTCATGACAATTATTTCGTTTTTTTTTAATACAAGATCGAGGCTCATGGAAGAGAGGTGATACGAAGGAGAAAGATAAGGTAGTAACAGTGGGGCTACAGTTAGATACAACAAGCTATGGAACAAATTAAGAGGAAAAGAGGACAGGATGGAGAGGACAATAACCTGCAGGTAAGGCGGTTGTGGTAGGTATGGTTAATGGTGGTAGAAAATATTGCAGGAAGGGATGGGGGATCACATGAGATGATGATGCATTACTCGCCCGAAGCCCTGGAGGGAAGGCGGCTCTACAAACGGCAGGGAAAGATAAGAGGAATGAAAGAGTTAAAGAGTGCAGTAAACCTGGAATTTGGGAGTTTAACCAGCAGAGGGTTACTGGATGAACGGGTGTGTCCTGTGGGAGCTGGGGAGGGACAGAGGGCTGAGAGAGCAGAGGGAGCTAGACCGGAGGAAAAGCAGTAGAAAACAGAGAGGCCATTGACCTCGCTGTGAAGTGAAAGTAACAGACCTTGTGCTTCGGCCTCATTGTGGGAGATGTTGAGTTCTTTAGATTCTACAGAGTCCAGGACACACAGATGTGATGTTGGGGTGCTTGCCCATAATGGAGAGTCGAACTCCCTTGAGCTAGTGTCACCCAGTTTAACATCTTATTGGCTGTGAGAAGTTCAGCTATTTTGGAATGATGGAGGATGCCCAGTCTGCGGCTGGATATGGGGGTCAGCTTTGCTATTATTCGCTCAGGAGAGGTCATAGCTGATGGTGAGGCCTAGAAATTCAAGAGGCTGCATTCAGGAAATTTTATCAAGCAATGTTGAATATTTACAATAGGAAAAAAAAAAAAAACACAAAAAGGGACATATTAACCCATCACTTGGAAAAAAAATATAAAATTTCAAATCTCTTGTCGCTGTAATTTCACTTTTTGAAATTAAGTAAGTATTTTAACAGTGGATATCGATGAGGTTTTGAGCAACGGGGGCTACTGTTGGTGAAGGTGGATGGATAGGGGGAGTGAGCAGAGGAAGCCGTGGTTGGTAGGAAGAGTAAAACAAAACAAAACAAAGAAAACAGAAACAAAATGCTGTCAAAGTCTGCTTCGAGTCCCATGATGGTCACCCCTTCCTCCCCCTTCTGTCGCCTGCACTGTGGGTTAATGAAGCCCTACGATAGCATCTCATGATGGATCCTAGGGCTTCGTTGCCATGCGGTTTCATCATGACATGCCAAGAGGGAGGGGGGAGGGGGGGATAGTAAAAAAATAAAATAATCTTGACACATGTGACTTGGACAATGAGGCATTGGAATGCTGTCAAACACTGCTTTGAGTCTCATGACGGTCTCTCCCACTTGAGTAGCCGACATTGTGGGTGAACGAAGCCCTATGATGGCATGGCACAAAGCAACTTGCCAGCTGGCAGGAGAACGGTCACACAGGCAGTTTCCTGCTTGGCACACAATCTCACACTTAGTCGTTGAGATTAGTTTATTTAACTTACACTGCATGACAAAAAAACACACCAACAAGAAGGTCATGCCAACCCCTACCCAGAAGTGTTTTTCTGGCAGGTAATGGCATTGCCATTGAGTGGCTGGATTTAGCTAATTTGGGAGTGTGTTCACCATTGGGCTGTTTAATCTGAGCTTCCTCCTCGACCTGGTCACTTTTAACTAAAAACTTCCATCGTGATTCAGTGCCAAGAAGGACACTGCGTCTCATGTATCGATGTTCTCCAGATATGGACAAAAACCCAGCCGTCTCATCCACATTTGGGTGGTGGACGTTTGGTGTATCCCATTGGTGTTTCTTGAAAAGAATAACCATTATGTGTCTTGGTCTTGGCTTCATTTCCTGCTCAAAGATTAAATGGTGTCGATAAAGGAACTTGGAGGTTAAGTTCGATTCATGGAGAGAATGGGGTTAATACAGAGAAGATATGTAAATTGATGGTTGAGGGATCATCTATTTAATACATGTTCATGTGGAGGGAGGCCTGGGCATAAAACAAAACAAAGTAAGCGTGCACGATTCCATCAGAATGACGTGAGGATCTGCCATGATTTGGTCCCTTCTTGGACATTAAGGACCCCACGGTGTCTTTTGTGGAGAGTAGGCAAGTTACCAATGTCACCCTGATCCGATCACAAATTCCTGCATCTTCAGTCGCGTATCCTGCGACAGAGTGGTGATCCGTCCAGGATTGATTCTAGCCAGTTGAAACGTTTTTCAGCTTGATGTGAATGCTCTGACCCATCTGTCAAGAGGATGGGCCTCCAATAGTGTTTTGTAATTTGTCTCTAAACAGAATTTAGGGCTCGTGGAAGAGCAAGGTGATGAATGCTAGAACGGCAACATACTGACAGTCCAATGGTGGGGATATAAATATTGCCAAGTTGCTCTATAAACATTCAGGGAATTATAATCTATCTTAAAGAATGGATAATTTTTTTAACATTTTCATTTTCCACTGGGCCTAAAACATGCACACTTGGGATAGTGACAATTTGCAGACATCGATTGATCATGATGATGAGTATGATTGGTAATTATAAATTGTTTTCTTTCCTCGAATTTAAAGGTCCAATGCAGCTTAGCTTCCAAAAGCTGGCAAAATTCACATAACCATGTATCAGATTCCAAGAACACTACTGGACAGCTGTTAAAAGCAAAGGCAGTTCCAATTGCTAACTCCACTGTGCAACAGCTGTTAGATTTTTTTCCATCGCAGCTTAACCCCGCACTCCGACATGTTTTATTCTTTTTGCTGTTGCGCAGCTTTTTCTTCCTTTTTTTTTTGTCCTCTTCCCATGAAGAATGAATAGCTGGAAAGGTCATTGCATATTGCAGTTTCTCATCAGCATCCACATCAATTGCTTCAGGGCAGTTGTACACATCATGATGTATTCTTTCATGTTTCACTTAATCTCATTAGATGAGTCCCCAAGAGTAGCCTTTCTTCATTTTTAACACCATCTTCATGCCAAGCTTCCCTTGCAAAGTATTGGGCAGACACGTTTGACCTGTATAAGTTTGCCGGATTGCCGTCATGCCTGACGTGGAGTTGCCTAGTCCTGGCACCAGAGTCATGACAGCACATGTGCTCCAGATGGACTTGAGGTGGAAGGGGAAATCAAAGCAGAGTGGTGAAACGGGGAAGCAGCCCCATGTGTTGTACGTGGAGGTGCAGCACAAGCCGCCGCTATGTGTGGTGTGGATCCCATCAGGTTGAAGGCGTTCTATGTAAAGAGTGCTTTGTTACAACAACCATATTACTGCATGCGTTGTTAGCATTTGGCGCTGTCACCGGCTTTATATTGTTAACCTCCGCCATCGAAGATGGACGGAGGTTACTGTTTTCACCCCTGTCTGTTTGTTTGTTTGTTTGTTGAACAGTATTACGGAAAAACTCCTCGACGGATTTCGACGAAACTTGGGTGGGGGTTTAGGTATGGTCAAGGATCATGCCATTAGATTTTGGACTTGGTCCAAAGTCCAATATGGCCGCTATGGCGGCCATTTTAAAATATATTTGAATTTTTGTTTTGCATTTCTACATGTTTTAAGTGATTTCCAACCAAAATAAATAAATTGTTAGAGAAAAAAAAAACAGAAAATTTTGCAACATTTTTTCAAAAAAATTTCGATTTTATTGAAAATATTGAATTTTTTTTTTGCATTTCTACATGTTTTAAGTGATTTCCAACCCCCCCCCCACCCCAAAAAATTTGTCAGAGAAAAAAAACCAGAAATTTTGCACCTTTTTTTTCAAAAAATTTCGATTTTTTGGCATTTCTACATGCGCGTCGATCTAGTTTAGTTTATTCAATCGTGGTTCAGTAGAGTCTGATCCGTTTTGACATACAATGAATAGGATATCAGGTTCACTTAAGTGACCCAGCAGTATTGGCGGCGGAGGTTTTGCACTCTACCGAGTGCTCCCCCTCTAGTTTTTATTTGTAATTGGATGCGTTTTTCAAATTTCCCAAAACAGACACAATTGATAACTAGAGGGTTCAGAGAACACCTTAACCCACGCACTTCTGGTTTCTCTTGTGACACCAGAACCAAACAAACAATATATTTATAACACCCCTCACAGCTCCCACTCTCTCTCCCCCTCCACCTCTTCCCCCATGATTAATGGTAACTATCATCATTTTAAACTTACCCTATGCATTCACAAGCCCCTGATATAACCTGCCCATCAGTATTCAGAAATACCCAAACCAGATACAGTGTGTCCCTACAACTCTTTCATTGTGCAAAGGCACATTTAACATCCACCAACTATTGCCAGCAGACAGGACACACAGTCGAACGGCCATCCGAAGGACAGCAAACACATTGGTGAATCACTTTGCCTTTTGAAGCACCAGAATGGCAGTTTTTAGTTGGGTCAGGATTAGAACCCAGGCGAGAAGGCTTAGAGGCAAGTGTGTGTACCTCCAGGCCATCCTGTCATCCAATTTTTCAATACATGTGCATATAAATTAATAATATTGGAGGCTCATAGACTTGACATAGCTCTGAGATGTATCACAAAAAGTGAACAAACATTTCTCGGCTGGATCCCCCACTGGAAGGATCAACAACTCTGAAAGTGGAATGAGGAACTTGGCCGAAGGATGTTGGCAATAACTTGCTTCCTCTTAGTGAAGTACATTTATATAATTCTATTAATCGAAGAAAACTCGTATGATTTCAATACACATTAAGATTGAAAAGTCAAACAAAAACGTTGGCGGTTCTTAAGTATCTGTTTGGCGGACTGTTTTAAGTATCTCGTTGTGAGAACAATTTTGAACCAACATACAGCTATTGATGATCAAGAAACACAGGGATAACTCGAACGACACTCTGTAGAGCGCTTACCTCCGTCAGGCTGAACAGTTTACATCTTGTATTCCACCGATAGGCCGGATCTCGACAAAAAACGAACTGCCTTGTTTTTTGTCATCGACCCAACCTGTCCAACAAGTTTAATTTGAATCCGTCCATAACTTTTTGAGATATCCTGCTCATGGACAGACAAACAAACAGACAGACACACAGGGGGTGAAAACATAACCTCCGCCCACCTTCGGTGGAGGAGGTAACGATGGAAACGCAAACAGACAAGTTATCCACATAATATAGTAATTACTTACTTCGTTCTACTTGGTATGTTGTGTAAATTATATACTTGTTTCAAGGTGACTACACATTTCCACGAGTAGGTTATGCAAACGTCCGTGCGGAATTAAAGTCTGTATGCTACTCACGCAAGTTCCTAATTCCGGTCACTTTCAGTAGAACGTCAGGCCTGCACATCCTGTTAGTGAAAGACTTGAGGCTAAAAACGTTCCCCAGCTGACCCACAAAAAGGTGGGAATAATTAGGGCTGCGAGGTGGAAGTGGATGTTGTTCGTCACATCGGTCACGGCAAAAGGGTCTACACCAGCGCAAGTCTGATGCACATATCAGGTAAGTCTGGAGCAAGTTGACTATGGGTCAGGTGCAGCGATTTTTATTTTTAATTTTTGGTTGTATGTCCTCACCTGGTTTTGCAGGTGATATTGTCTTGGTGATAAATGCACCCCGGGTTCCTAATGTCAACTTGTTTGCTTCATTTTCATCATAATTTTCACTTCAAAATGGTGCAAGTCCAAATGTACTCCTTTTGGTGTTTGGCGCAGGTTTGCCTGACTCAACGTACAAGCAAACCCGACTGTGTCAATAGGATCAGTGGAGAAATTAGAGACACTTTAAAAGTCTGCCTCGAAGGCCTCCACCAACCTCTCCTGCGAGAACCTTATTCGACATTGACCCAATGACAGTATGCTGGAGAAGACACTACAGAAAACCGAACACACGATGGCTGCTTTGCTTAGGGTCAGAAACTCCACTTCCGAACACACCCAGATGTGGCTCAGGACAGAAGATCATCATGGAGGCGCGTAGATTGTCCGCTGGCCTCTCCGCTGTACAACCAGCCACATTATGTCCGAGCCACGCAACAAAGGCCACCGAGGCTAGTCCAGTCGGTATTGGCACGATTTCCCACTTCCGAATGAAAATCACCCACCCGCTGGAATCGAACATACTCTGTCCGCAAGACAAAAAGGTGAACAACACTTGCAGGTGAATCAGAATTTACACCAAAGAGATCAAGGTGGAAACAGACACACAGATTGTAGATGAAGGCGTGGAACGAGTGTGCAGTCCTGCACTGGGAATTTCTGAGGCTAGTTTATGGCAGTGTTCAACTAGTTAAATAATTTGATGCTTTTTAATCTCTTCCAATGTTTCTCATTCAGAGCAAAAAGTTTAACGCAATTCGCTACGACTTGGCGTTACTTTTGCTTGTTTTGCGCTCTCGAGAACGGTGCCTTATTACAATTTTATCCATTTGAAAATTTGTTTTTCTAACAACAGAAAATTAGCTCAATATCGTTACAAACTTTGTTAGTGATGAAAGTGTATAAAACAGCATTCCTCGAGCACACCGCACTCCCTCATTCAGGATGAAGCAAAGCATTTAGAAATAAATATTAAAATGAAAACAAACTTTTCATCATCGACTGAAACAACATTATCGTGGCAAGTTAATGGCAACCAGAGTGTTTCTAAACTTTTACTCATATAGAGAAGTTTGTACAGTGTTAGTCTTGACAAAAGTTAATCAAAGTGTTGCTCAGTTTTTTTTCAATTGCTCTCATGGTCCCTAATGTTAAAATGTGTTCCAAAGCTCAAGGGTTCATCATCATCGATGTGCCATACTCTTTACGGAGCATCGGTGCTGCCGAAGCGGTCTCTTGGCGAGGGTTATGTTAGGTGGTTTCTATTGCCTTCCCAGCAGTCAGTCGTGCAGGAATTTGTAAATTGTTCAGGTTGCCAGTGATAACTCACATACTCTACAAGAAGGAAATAGTGGGATCTTTAATGCACAAAAATGACTGGTGCTTGCAGACGGTTCCTCCAGCTTAACCGTGTTCTGATGGACGGCGCACGCATTGATGAATCACCATCGATGTGAAACACCAGGATGAAAGTTTTTAGTTGTCTCCAGATTCTAACCCAGGATTGACAGTTCAGAGGAGAATGAGTGGCCATCAAGAGCCCATCTTATGTACCGAAGGAATCCCTATTTTATTTTAGACAATGGACTTACTGATCAACCTTCCTGTATCGCCTACTTCATTTTTGCTCCCTTCCAAGTTTGAGTCGATCATTTCGCCTTCTCTAATAATTTTCCTTAAATTTAGTAATCAACAAAAACCATCACCCTTTCTGTGCGGTACATTTTCCTTAATGACTGATTCAGAATTCCTACGATTTGTGCAAAAGTTGAAATGGAGTGAAGGCGCCCTCTATAGATTATTTTTTAAAGTATGTTCATTTTGCTTTTACTGAAATAACTATAAGCAATGATAGGACAGACTACTTATCCAGGAAAGGTCCTACTTAGTGTTTTGAACAAATATAGTCCCACTGGCCAAGACCTTGTATCGATTGGTACCTACAGCTAGTTTCCATAATTGCCCCTGTTACTTGTCTCCATCCTTACAAAATGATGTCGAGCAATGGTCAAAGAATGGTTGTGTTGTTGAGAGAACTCTACTATCCATGATTCGTGGTTGTACCGTGATCATTGGGAGAGTGAAGACCTCATCCCATGAGATCACCCAGGAAGACAATGGCTCAAATGTAGTTACTAGCACTTTGCTTTCCCAATACTGGACACCACTGCCAATCGGACACAGGGTAATGCAGCTCCTACTGCCGACATCAGGTGTAGGAAGACTAGTAGTACGATTGGCCGGAGAGCCGGCTGAGGTAGCGTACTCGCCTTTGAGCCATCTTCTTTGGAGTTGATCCCGGACCCATAATGATTGGTGTTTCACAGGTAGGGTGTTGGATCAATGAGTGTTCCACCCTTTAAAATGCATGTTAAGCCGGTTGTCCTGTCAGGTGATACTTTCTTGTGTATACTACACGGCCCACATTACTTTATAAAAGAGGAGGGCAAACTAAAAAAAAAAAAAATACCCCCCTGGAGTGTTGTGGGAGTGGGTTCGCAGAACTGTCTACAATATTACATTTATTATATCAATAATAACAAGTAAAAAAATAGTAATTTTGCTGTACAGATTAGAGGGCGAGCCCATATTTATGTACAACTAAAGTGGCCGCCAGTCTACCAGACAGCCGTCTTTGATCAGATCGCAAAGTAAAGTGAGGTGCACATGTAGGCCATCATGTACTGTGCTTGTGCCAAGTTTGAACAAAATCAGACAATGAATGTCTGACAAATGGTTGGGGACACGTTTAAGTAACAAAACAGCCATCAGTTGGCCATCTTGGATCTGATCTCGAAAAAAAATGACTTGCTTATGTAAGCCATCATTCATTATCTTTGCGCCAGGTTTGAATAGCATCGGCAAATGCATGTTCGAGAAATGGTTGAGGATGTGTTTAACATTGGGTTCTTTTTACAACTAAAATGACCTCTCGTCGGCCATCTTGGATGTAAATCGGTCCATATATGTCGGAGATATGGTTGCGGACGCATGCACACACACACACACACACACACACACACACACACACACGGACACAAACATTGAGACCAAATCCATAAGCCCCCGTTTTTGACTAGTAATAATAAATCGAATATAATATTATAAACACATTAATAAATCAGTCCAACAGGGTTGTGCACAGGTAGCACACTTACCTTTGCCCTGTTTAGTCTGCGTTTACTTCTCGACCCAACTGTAACTCACCAACCTGGTGCTTCACAGACAGGGTATTGTCCCTTAGCAAGACATTTACCTGGGTGTCCCTTCTGTGTGGATTTATAGTTGATGCACATTAACGATCCCACTTTCGATCACTTTATCTCGTATTTTGAAGAAGAGTTGGAGACATCATATCACGGGCACCCTGAACGAATTACAAATTCCTGCCCTGACGACTACCAACTTCAACTAAAACGACTTTAAGTGAATCCAATTTCCCCATAAAAATTAATGTAAGTAAGTGGGGGGAGGGGAGTTAGGTTCCAGAGAAAAAAATTATCTTCAGACAAAAGACATTATTTACAGATAGAGTATAAGTTTGAAATAATGTTAAACACACAATTGAATATCATCATCTCTAGTTGCTTCAGATCTCCATCAGTTAGTTAGCTCTTCTCCATGTGATTGCAAAAATTGTGTAACGTCGACTTCTTCCACCTCAACCTGCTTTATTGGCCAAGCTGAGGATAACTTTCTTCGTGGCGGGTAGAACATCTTTAAATCCTTTTAAGTCATTGACACATTCAGGACAAAACTTCTTCCACACACCAATCATGCACACCTGAGTAACCTGTTATTGATACACTTGAGGATGTTTCCATCAGTTCAACATATAAACACGTGGCAGCTAGTTAAGTGGATCACTACTCATCAATCAAACACCTGAGATTGGAAAGTGTGACACAACCACTGATGTTATCGACACAGGGCTCGGTGTATATAAGGCCCACACTGTTCGTACTCTGGGTGGACTTAAACAACAATATTTAAAGTATAGCTTTTACATCAGTATTTATGGTGTGGTTTATACTGTAGCTTTATTTAAACAAGGAAAACCATTAGTTTGATGCTAAATTCGAGGTAAAACGACTTTATAACGGAATGGTGAATGATTATAGACGAGTATATTCCCGAATATATCAGCGACTTAATAACGAACATTCGTCACTTTATTTCATTTCTGCACATGCGATAACCTCAATAATCTCTTAAACTAAGCAGTATTACAAAATTTAAGCTCCAGATTTGAACTCAGCAGCAGTTCCGACTCCAAGAACAATGTTCTTTTATCCAATTTGGAAATTGCTTGGGAATTTCCTTGTGCATAGTTTTATCGACGGCAATTGGTAATCGCTCGTCAAGCCAGGCGTTCCGTTGGAGTGCTTGCTTGAGGGATTAAGCCACTGACCGAGCGCCCTACAGTCGATAGTGGTACAGTTCGTGTCCCGATCGGGATGTACAGTCGACAGTTACTCCAAGGTAGAGGTATGTATACAGCACACAGGGACGTAGTACATATGGGTAGATTTGGATTGGAATAGGTAGATCTCCATGGGTGTGTGGACATGCCATGCCTGCTACGGACACCGTGGTGGCAAAGTTTCATCCCGTATCTTATGAAGGTTTTATCAGGCTTTCTTTGGCCTTGTGACTTTATAAAGCATTTGGTTATTGGGTGTGCTTTACAAAGGTTATACGTTTCTCTTTGTGAGTTTCAAAGCAAAATATATTTGATAACACCTGATGATGTCCAAGCTTTTGCCGTATTAATGTTTTCTAAATGAATGAGCCAAATTTTTTTCCACCCGTCACACGTAGCTGTTTCTAAAGATTAATGTTTGTGCACATCTCCATGAAACGTCTACATAAATGCAACATAGTTTTTCGGTGAAAGCTACTCAAGGTTTTTGGGGTGTATACAGTACGTACTGCAGTCAGTAATCACATTGACTCGAACCTGCCGATTCCCCAAAAATTGCCGATATCGGCCAAGCACTAGTGCGTGCGTGGGTGCATGTTATTCATAAAGCATAACATATTCTCTCGACTAACTCCCAACCCCCACCCCTCTATCGCTTTGTACCATCCTCGCTCTACCCATTCCCAATGCAGAGCAGCACCCTCCTCCCACACCTAACTCTCTTAGGCCGAGGTCACATTTGCCACGGCGGCCGTGGGGTCTCCAAAATCTAACGCGCCACTAGCAAATTAATACCGCGGCTGCATTATTTCCAACGGTCAACACAATGTAGCAGTCACATATGTTTTTATTTTTCCGGGAGACGCGCCACGGCATATTTAAGCCGAAAGTCACAATTTGCCACGGTGGCCGTGGGGTCTCCAAAATCTACAGCCACTAGCAATTATACGGTGGCCGCAGTATTTCCAGGGTCACACATGTAGCAGTCACATATGTTTTTATTTTCGGGGAGCGCACGGCGTATTTATAAATTGTGGAGACCGAAACTGGTGGTGCGCTACGGTCTTGATTTGATGTCGCCCGGTGACCTTAGGGCGTTCCTGCGGCGCCGAATAATTTTCGAAGAAGGTGCCCGCAAGGCGACCGCAGGGGGGCCCCTAAGGCGAACGTGGCGGCCAGACGGACGGTAACGAATGGGTTAATTTTTATTATTTTTTTTACCAGTTTTTTTTTTTTTTTGGCTTGTCGAATTGCTACGGCGAACATAGAAATGAAAAAGTTATAACTCCGCTTACAATCCACGGCGACCTTACGGCCTGTAAAATATAGCCATACGGCGTAGGGCCACCCTGAGGCCACCTCAGAAACGCTCTGGCCGCCGCACGTTTCTGTCAATTCAGAGGGCGTACGGCCGCCGTATCCTCGCCGTAGAGCAAATGTGACTTAGGCCTTACTCTCCCTCCCCCTCTCTCTCTCTCTCTCTTGACATATCCGAATGGTACATACGTATGGATGTGTTTGTCTCTGGACAGCTTAGCTCCAGATGTAACGGGGCGATGGAAGTCCCCGGACGCGACAGGGTGGTGTTTGTCTCCGGACCCGTCGGGGCGGTGCTTGTTTCCGGACGTGTCGGGGCGGTGCTTGTCTCCGGATGCGTCGCGGCGGCGGAACTTGTCTCCGGACACGTCGGGCGCGTGCTTGCTCTCCGGACGCGACAGGAGTGGTGTTTGTCTCCGCAATGTGTTCGGGCGCCGGTCGCTTGTTCTCAGACCGTCGGGCGCGTGTTTTGTCTCCGCGCACGCCGTCACGGCGGGCGAGTGTTTGTCATCCAGGACACGTCAATGCGGCGGTGCGGCTGTTTAGTCTCCGCGAGACGCTGGTGTGAGGGCCGGTGTTTTCTCCGCGACCCTCGGGCGCTGGTGTTTGTCTCCGCCGACACGTCGGGCGTGGTGTATTGTCTGCCGAACGAAAAATATAAAAAAAAATAGACCCCCCCCCCCCCCCCCCCCCCCCATAGAAAAAAAAAAAAAGACCCCTTAACCCCCCCATAAAAAATAAAAAAAAAAAAACACCCCTGGTGCCGAGGCAATGTTTGCTCTACCGCGGATGCGTTGGGGCGGGTTTGTGGGGAATGCCTAGAAGGGACAAGCCGACGGCCTATGTGCAAGGAATCTTGGATTGCTAGAGCATAACCTAGTTTGGTGAGTGCATCTACATCATGATTACAGCGGAGAATTGTGCATTTCTATTCCTCAAGCCCGTCCTCGGGCACTGAAGTTGGTCAGCAGAAAGGTGAGTGCAGGCTCTTCCCTGACAGCAAGAGAGTCCGAAGTGCAGGCCGCTGGGCCAGTTACTTTGAGCGGCTGCCTACAGGCTGATCCATGAGCTGTCGAGTTGGATGTCAGGGTGTTACCATCCCCATTGCTGACCCTCCAATCTGCTGTGGTCCAACTTATTATGTGAAAAAAGCAGACTGATAGTGAACCAGTTGAAATGGGGTAAAGCTTCTGGGGCGGTGTATGTTATACGGACGTATTGAGGAGGTGTTTGTCTCTGGATGCTGGCGAGGTATGTTGTCTCGGATGCTTGCGCGGCAGTGTTTGTCCCCAGACCGCCGTCAGGGCGGTGTTTGACTTTGGAAGCAGTGTGCGGTGTTAATATCTCGGACGCATCAGGACAGTTAGATAATTCTTCGTGATTATCATCCAAAGCGGTCGGGGCAGTGTTAATGTCTCCGGAATGCCGCGCGAGGGCGGAAATTGTCTACCGGACCAGTTGGGCGGTGCCTTGTCTCCGGACACCGAAGGGCGCTGTTTGATCTCCCAGATGTGTCGGGCGGTCCTATGTCTCCGGACGCGTCAGAGTAGTGTGTGCAGACGGTCAGCCCGTGTTGCTCTCCGATCGCGTGTTGTCTCCGTGACCGCGTCGGCGGGTGTCGACTCAGCGTGTCTTTGTCTCCGAAGACGCGTCCGGGCAGTGGTGTTTTGTCGCCTCGCGGTTGTCCGCGGTCGCGGGACTGGAGGTGTCTTGTCTCGCCGGACACGTCGGGGTGAGTGTTTGTCTGCGCGAACTACGCCTCGGCGGTGGTCAGTGTGTGTCTCCGAGACGTGCTTGAGGGCAATGTTTATCTCCGGATGCGTTGGGAGCAGAATGTTTAGCGTGAATGCCGTAGAATGGAACAGAGAGGCACTTATGTGCGAGGAATCTGGAAGTTGCTGTGAGCCCAGAAACGGTCACCTGTGTAGTGATAGTTGATTCTCATCCCCTGCATTCAGGGGATTTGTGCATACTTTCCGCTCCAAGCCCGGTCCCTCGGCATCTTGAAGTTGGAGCAGAAGGTGGGTGGGCTCCTTGACAGAGGAGTCCGAAGTGCGAGGACCCGCTGATGTAGGGCATGTTGAGCTTTGAGCGGCTGTACCAGGCTGATCCATGAGCTGTCGAGTTGGATGTCAGGGGTGTTACCATCCCCATTGCTGACCCTCCAATCTACTGTGGTCCAACTTCATTTGTGGAAAAGCAGACTGTAGTGAACCAGTTGAAATGGGGTAAAGCTTCTGGGCAGTGTATGTATACGGACGTATTGGGGAGGTGTTTGTCTCGATGCATCGGGGCGTTGTTTGTCTCGACGCATTGGGGCGGTATTTGTCTCCGGATGCTTCGGGGCAGTGTTTGTCCGCGCAGCGCGTCAGGGCGGTGTTTGACTTTGGAAGCGTTGGGCGGTGATTTACTATTGGACGGTCGGTGTTGCTGTTTCGTCTCAGGACCGTCATGGAAAGTGTTTGACTTTGGAAGGATTGGGTCGGTTCGTTATATATGTACGTGTCGGGATCGGTGTTTTGTGCTCCGGATGCTTCTGGGTGTGTTTCTCTCCGGACCGCGACCGGCGGTGTTTGCCTATGGATGTTCCGGGGTGAGTTTGTCTACTTGAGTCGATTGTGGAAAACACAGGCTGCAGTGAACCGGTTGAAATGGGGTAAAGCTCCTGGGATTTCTGGCATCCTTGCTGAACTTCTCAAGGTTGGTGGAAATTCTGTACTCATGGCATTGCATACAGTTCTGCACTCTGCCTGGAACACAGGCATCATCGCAACTGACTGGAGGAAGGACCTTGTTGTCCCTCTCTGGAAAGAGAAGGGTGATCACCAGGACTGTAACAACTGCCGAGGGGAAGCGCTGCTCTCAGTGCCGGGCAAGGTCTTTGCTTGGATAATTCTTGATAGGGTTCGCCAACATCTGCTTGAGCACCAGCGCCCAGAGCAGTCAGGCTTTACACCAAAGAGGTCAATGATTGACCGTATCCTTGACCTTTGTGTCCTCACCAAACGCAGGTGAGATTTTGGCAGGGGCTGCTTGAAGCCTATGTTGATCTCTGCAAAGTGTTCAAATCAGTGAAACAGTAAGCCCTCTGGAGGATTCCTGGTCTTTGTGGAGTGCCACCAAAACTGATCAATGTGATGTCTGAACTATATTCTGGCACTGAGAGTGCTGAGAGATGTGGTGATATAATCTCCGACTTATTTCCAGTTGTTTTCCTCCAATAGGTATGTGCTGTCATTCCAGTGTTTTGGGGAACTGTTCAACGCATCAACTACAGTTCGTCAGGGGTGCGAACTGGCCCCCACACTTTTCAGTGCTTGTATGGACTGGATTCTGAGGAGGATGTCGGAGAGATCAAGCTGCGGTGCCTCGTTTGGGTATGTCAAGATCTCTGACCTTAATTTCGCAGATAATCTCTGCATCTTTGCAGAGACTCTGGATGTCATTTTGGAGGCGGTCAAGGTGCAGATTGAGGATTCGGAGCCGCTGGGATTTCGGGTTTCCTGGCTCAAAACTAAGATCCAGGCTTTCAATGAACATCTTTGGCTGTTGCTATCTGTCTGTACCTGTTTATAGTGAGGATGTTGGGGTCATGGAGAGATTCACTTCCCTTGGCAGTGATATTCATGTCTCTGCTGGCTCTGAGCCAGAGGTCAGCAGATGTCTGGTTCGGGCCGAGGGAGTCATGGATTCACTGGATCATGGGGTGTGGCACTGTCGGTACCTGAGCAGGAGAATGAAAGTCCGAGTCTTCAGGTCCTTGGTGCTTCCAGTCTTGCTCTATGAATGTGAGACTTGGACTCTGACCAGGGATCTGAATGGAAACTTAATTCCTTTGGTGCCAGATCTCTTCACAGAATCCTTGGCGATCACTGCTCGTACTTTTTTGTCAATGAGCGGTTGCTGAGAGAAACTCAAAGAGATTTGTTTCCTGCATAGTCCGTGAGCATCAGCTGCGGCTGTATGGACATGTGACTCGTTTTTCCTGATGCTGATCTTGCTCACAGATTCTCTCAGTGAGGAAGCTTTGTGAGTTGAGGCCAATGGGCTGACCACATGCCTTGTGGTTGCAGCAGGTTGATCGGCATCTCAAGGTGATGGGGAGGGGCCAGGCATCTGCCTGGGGGATGGCCAGATGGAGGCCCCTGGAGTACCAGCAGAAAGTGGACGCAGTGTTGCACTGCTCCGGCGCATGCTCCCATTTTGACCTGACCTGATCTGCATGTGCGATCGGATGATATTCTGTACAATTTGTCAAATTCAGAAGCAAAGTACTGTTAAACTGCAGTATATGTTCCAATTCATGTTCTTCAGTGTTCAAAATACAAATTCAATTGAAATTAAGTGGTTCCTGGATCAAAGAGTGACGTCTGTTGACAGGCAAGTCAGTGAGCCAGTTTCTTAACATCACGTTGCGCTTTGTGTATGGGGTAATAACTGGTCTCAGATCTGAGCCTTGAGGGATCATTATAAGGGTAAGAGTTGCTTTCATGCAGTAGTTCCCAACCTGTGGTCTGTGGATGCTCAGCAGTCTACAAGGCCAATGGAAGGGTCTGCGAGATAAAGGTAACTTTAGCCTCCTCGCAATGTGAAATGATATCACAAACTGTGATTCGCTGCACTTCGGAAGCAACAATACTTTGAAGGACATGATTCATCATGATTGTTTCATTCTTTCTCATAAATATCATGGAGTATAGTGGTATTCCATATAGAGGGACATCAGGAAAAAAATGTCTGCCCATTCAAATGTGTACACAATGATGGGTTATAAACAGGGGTTCACATAACTGCTGCGCAGGTACTCATGTGCGGTTAAAAATAACAAAATGTGTGCTTCAAAGATGCTCTGAAAGCTCAAAAGTGTACGAGCACAACAGAGGATTTTGATATGTTTTCTCAGCAAGTGTAGGTGAGATTCTTCTGTGATAATTCTGATGTACCTTACTGTACTGTTATTTCAAAACAAAATCAAGTTTAAAATAATAACATTATAACTTATAAGTTATATTATAACTTAAAAGATAAAACAAGCTGGAATGAGCTGAGATCCTCGTCATCTTCATGATGACGTCATAAAAACGAATATGACGTCATTGTGATGTATCAGGTTTGCGATAAATTATCTGTGCTAATGCCCGGCTTGATTCCCGCAAACAAAATTCAAACAGCTTGCCTAGTTTTGGAGATAATGGTATAGGCGATTTCCATTAGCGGCGATATTATGACGTCAACTTTTTTTCTAGGAAGAATTTCAAAATCGGAGATGGTTACTGCCTGCGCGTGGGCTTTCTGCATATACATGGCAAGTTTATGAAATCCGATGAAAACTCTGGGTTGTGAAACAAAAAATGTCAAATAATAGGAATGACGTCATAAAATTTGATATGACGTCATTGTGATGTATCAGGTTTGCGATAAATTATCTGTGCTAACGCCCGGCTTGATTCCCGCAAAGAAAATTCAAAACATTGCCTAGTTTCGGAGATAATGGTATAGGCGATTTCCATTAGCGGCGATATTATGATGTCAACTTTTTTTCTAGGAAGAATTTTCAAAATCGGAGATGGTTACTGTCTGCGCAGGGTATTTTTACATATGTATGCCAAGTTTCGGGAGGTTTTGATGAAAACTGTAGGCTGTGAAACAAACTAGTTTCGGAGATAATGGTATCGGCGATTTCCATTAGCGGCGATATTATGACGTTAACTTTTTTTCTAGGAAGAATTTCCAAAATCGGAGATGGTTACTGCCTGCGCGTGGGCTTTCTGCATATACGTGGCAAGTTCCACGAAGATCCGATGAAAACTCTGGGTTGTGAAACAAAAAATGTCAAAAAATAGGAATGACGTCTTAAATATTGATATGACGTCATAGTGATGTATCATATGTGCGGTAATTCATCTCTGCTAATGCCCTGTTCGATTCCCGCAAACAGAATTCAAAAAGCTTGCCTAGTTTGAGATAATTTTCGGCGATTTCCATTAGCGGAGATATTTTGACGTCATAACTTTTTTTCTAGGAGGAATTTTCAAAATCGGGGATGGTTACTGTCTGCGCAGGGTATTTTTACATATATATGCCAAGTTTCAGGAAGTTTCGATACAAACTGTAGGCTGTGAAACAAAAAGTCCACAAGAACAACAACATCAGTAAGACTTAGAGATCCTCCACGAGGATCTAAAAACAAATAGATCTAAGGAGAACACATGAGCAAAGAGGAAGGAGAGCAGGTTTTCTTCGTTAATGTAAGATTGTTCCATTAAAATTCTGATAATTGATACACTGCGATTTCAAATTTAAATTTATAAATGATAGCATTATAATTCCAAGTTATATTGTAGGTTTATAACTTATAAGATAAAAAAAAACATCTAAGGAGAACATGCGAGCAAGGAGAAAGAAGAGAAGGTTCAGGAGCTCGAGAATGAAAAAAAAAAGAGAGCGGCTTGCGAGTGTCTCGTCTTGAGTGGACATTCTGAGAGCGCTTACAGAAGTGCGATGCATTCTAAGTTGAGATGCATTTTAAAAGTCAGAGTGGCGCTTGGGAAAGTAGACGAGTACACTCAAAGTTGACTTTTTTTTTTCATGAGCAGCAACCATTTTCTGCTGGTACTCGTATTGTAGAACCAAACATTAAAAATTGTGTGAACCCCTGGTTATTAACTACTATGGAGTGAAGTCATAAGCATTTATAAGCCATACCTTTTATTCTCAAGCATTTTCTGAACTACCAGGACTAAAAATATGCCAGAATACATCGCTAAAGTACCACAATGAGAGATCGCTAAAATGCTAATTTGTGCTTTTAATTCTGCTTCTGCTTCTTCCTCTCTCAAAACAATGTAAAACTGTAGCCCACTCTACCTCAATAACTGCTGAAGCCATGATGGTGATTCCAACGCGAGGAAGTTACTTTGTCTCTGGGCTAGTGCACGCAACCCAAAATTTAAAAATATATAAAACATTCATCGTTTTATTCGGAAAATAAATCAAACATAAATGTGGACTCACCCAAACCAGGCCAGGATCATGGGAGCGGGGAAGATGGGGAGTACCATTCCAAAAGCAATACATATCCAAACCATCCCCTAAATCAACTGAAACAAGTATTAAAACAATTTAATAACATATATGGATTTAATCCATACCAAAATAACAAAATATGTGAAACATTAAGCATTTTCTTCCTTCAAAAAATTGCTGAAACAAGGAAAAAAAACATTTAAAAAAATGTAAAAACATGGATGAAATCTCAAAAAAAAGCAACCAAACAAGGAAAGAATGACACCACATTACGATGACACAATACGACACCACAATCCTCTTCTGGATTACTATCATGACATTTTACTTTTGTTGTGGGATTGTGATGGATGAGGAAGAATGAAGAAGAATGAATGAAGAAGGACAAAGAAGAAAAATAACCATGAAGAATGACACCACATTATGATGCAACTATGTGACAACACAATCCTTTTCTGGTTTAGCATCACGATATCTTTTGACGTTGTTCCATCACAATCCCACAACAAAAGTAAAATGTGAAAGCATGTTGAGTTCACATAACAACACCAGGGTTCAAACCCCTGCCTCAAAATTTCATTTTTCTCATAGGTTTACTGACCTTTATGACAATGAGACCCTTGATGACAATGAGACCCTCAATCCTTGGCACACCTGACCTCCTGACCACGTCCAAAGCTTTCGTCCACAGCCTGATGGAGTACTGCTCTCCCCTCTGGGCTGGTCCTCCCACCTCTCACCTTTCTCGTCTTCACACTGTGAAAAGCAAGGAATTTTGGATCATTGGTATGTCTCGCGATGAGGCTGAGTCTTTGGGTCTCTCACTCTCTCACTGCAGGCAGGTCGGTGGTATTTCTGTCTTATGCCATCTCCTCTCTGGCCTGGCCCTCCCTGCTCTGTCTGAGATACGTGCCCCCCCCCCTATTTCCACAGGGCACTCAAGGTCTGCCAGCAACCCCCTTCTGGTAAATCTACCAAAATCAAGAATCACGGCTCACCTTCACTCTTTCATTTCTCTGTTTTCCCGCCTTTGGAACAAACTCCCACACTCTCTTCAATCCCACTGTTCGCTCCAGGTCTTCAAAGCAGCTGTTCACCACCATCTCTTATCTTCGCCATCCAAAACCACAATCTTTTCTTCCTCCGCTAATCCACCTCAAACCCACCTCCTTCAAATTCCCTGCTTTCCTTCCTGAAATTCCCTGTCATGTAAGGACCTGAAAGTCCCTGTGGTGTCCATCTTGTTTACCCTGTGCACCCCACCCCATTCCTCTCCCTTCAAAAGATCTCCTCATGCTCTGTTTCCCACTGTTTTTTTCCTTCCTCTCTCACCCCTCTTGTCTCCTGCTCCCTGGTTGTACGTTCTGTGTGTTTGCTCTCATACGAGCCTCGACAGTGTACACAAAAAAAAAAAAAAACCGTGCAAGGACGGATCTCATCTGAAATGAGAGCAATGAAAGGACTTTGCCACCCTAAGAAACCTTACTTTCTTGGGCAACTCAACTGTCATAGTCTGTCTTCCACTTGTGCAATTGAAGAACTTGACAAGCACATTAATTACTTCAATATCTCAGCGATTTGTATTCAAGAGCATTGAATAGTTCACCAACTATTGGACTCAGATATTCAAAACACCAGAATTGGCAGATCCACCTTGTTTACAGATTCTGCCACACATCATCAAATAGGAGCTGCAATTGGTGGAGTTGGAATAACAGTCACATCTTCATTACTCATCAACCTTATATCAATTTCCAAAGTATCAGATTGGATTGTATTAGCAATATTTTAAGGGAATTCTAAAACATATGTTGTATCAAGCTACTCTCCAACCAATGTCAGTGCTGCATCAAGCGTGGAGGAGTTCTATGAAAGCCTAAACCGGATAGTGTTATATATCCCTACACATTCTTGTCTTATACTTGGAGGGGATTTTAATGCCCAGGTGTCAAACGGTCTTTCTTACCATAGCTCCACCAAAAGAAATGGATATTTCCTTCTTGATTTCATCCATCAACATGACCTTTTAATAACCAACATTCTCTTTCAAAAACCAAAATCAAGACTGGATATTCCATGCGCCAAACAAAACCACATCTCAAATGGATTTCATCCCATGTCGTAAAAGATGAATTGACAGTATCATGGATTCTCAAGCTCACTCTTCATCAGACCCTATTGGCTCCGATCAAAGAATCGTTTGCACAAAGATAAGGCGTAGTGTTCGATCAAAAAAGAACACGAACAGGTCTACACTTCTCTTCATTGGGATATTGTCTCTACCAATCCTTGAATAGCTTCCCAAATTGAAAATCAAATTTCTACTGAATGGGATATATTTGAAAGAAATCAGTCAAGCACATATAAAGATTTCATTGATATATGTAATAAAGTTGGTTTGACGATATTGCCACCACAAAGACCTGTTAAAATTAGTGTTCAAGGAACCGCTGAAGTAAACGCTGCTCATGATGCTGTCCTCAGTGCACAACCTGAGACTGTATCTACAACACAAGCTGCATTATGTGATACGTATGAATGATGAAGCCCAGGAAAAGCAGTTTCACAATATTCTGGGGGGCTTTGACAAGGGTGAATCAACCAGCGCACGATAACGCCTGGAATCGAGTGAAACTTCTTTCTGAAAAGAAATCTAAAACTGTTTTTATCCAAGGTGAAAATTGCTTAGATTCCTGGAAAACTCATTTCCAAAAACAGTTCTCTTCTGATAATACCAGCCTACCCAACAATCCGATCAATCTCTTTTCGAGGTCAACTCCAACATTACTGCTGGCATCTTTTCATCAGTAGAACTTGACATGGCAATGGAAAAAAATGAAACTTGGCAAAGTCCACCATCTTGATGGTATTCTAATCGAAGTCTGGCGATTTCCAGAGTTAAGAAAAATCTTGCTGAAATCCTGCAACGAAACACCTAGGAAAGCACCCTCCAAAAAGGGGGAAAGCAGGTATTGTACCAATACCTGAGAAAGGAAATTTATCGCTTCCTGAAAAGTACCGCAGAATAAGTTTAACTAAAAAAGCAGCAAAAATCTACAATCGCCTCCTTAATCACAGAATTCGTCCTGAATTAGTATAAAATCCAATGCACAAATCAAAATGGTTTTAGGCCCCTTTGATCTACATCTTCTCAGGCAGATCCTTGCTTTCAGGCGCATCATTGAGGAAATGCGTAATCACCAAAAAGAGCTGTTATCATCTTCATAGACTTCAGGGAAGCCTTCGACTCCATTGACAGGATTACACTTTTCTAAATTTTACATGCATATGGAATCCCTGAGTCAATTGTAAAGGCCATAAAAATTATGTATGAAGATACCTCTGTAGTGGTATTAACTCCTGAAGGAAAAACTGCAACTTTTCAAATTGACAGTGGACTTCTTCAAGGTGACCCGCTTGCTCCTTATCTGTTTACCATTGCCTTGGACTATGCCCTAAGAACTGTCATTGAAGACTGGGATGGTTCAACTATCTCCCAGCAAAGAAGAAGCAGACATCCAGCCCAGCACATTTCTGACCTCAACTTTGCTGACGACATAGCGCTCCTTTCAGACACGTTAAGTGAAGCTGATCTTATACGTCACAAGGTTGAAACTGCTGCTAGGTCTATTGGGCTCATACTCAATGCTGAAAAGACTAAGCATATGTACATCAATCCTTCTGCTGAGTGTGCTCTACTTACTGTTGCCGAAGTCCGATAGAGTGAATGACTTTAAAATACCTCGGCTCCGATACCAACATGCAGCATGACTTAGAATGCAGAAAAGCTCAGGCTTGGGCAGCAGTTCATGCCCTCCATAAAGTTTGGAGATCTCCAATTCACAGACAGAGTAAGCTGAGGGTCTTCAAAACTACGGTTGAGTCTATCCTTCTCTATGGGTGCGAATCCTGGACCTTCACCCAAATAGTAGAGAAATCACTGGATGGTGCTTACACCTGATTGCTTCGAAAAGTTCTGAATGTTTCTTGGCAAGATCACACCACTAATAAGGATTTGTATGGTTCTTTGCCCCACATCTCTGCTATTGTGAGGGAATGCCGCCTTCGCCTTGCTGGTCATGTGATGCAAGATGAATAATTTGCAAAAAAGTTATACTCTGTAGGCCTGAAGAACCCTGGAGAAGAGGTCTTCGCCTCACTACCCTGCAAGACATCATTGAGAAGAACTCCAGCTTGAGGGGCGTTGATTTAGTCAATGCTATGTCTCATCGAGAATCCTGGAAAGATCTCATCATGCCACCATGATAAGTGGATGCTAAAAGAAGAAAAGAAGGTCTGCAGTTATGATAATGAGATTATTGAATTGTTGATAATGATATTGAGAGATGTTTCCTTAAGAATGGGAATTGCGATTAATTTTTCTTAGGATAGGTAGAACAGGTTTTGTTGTTATTGAGAGATTTATGTTTGTTATATCGAGAAGAACCGATATCAGCAATGGTTAAGAGTACAGTTGGTTCTCAGGAACAGATTATTTTTGCAGGCTATTTTTCTCAGAGTTGGTTAAATGCATCTTCATCAAACTTTCAGAGGTTCATCAGTGATTGCCAGGAGTGTTTTGAACCCAAAAACTTTTTGAAAATTTTGAAAGAAAAGGTTAGTTTTTTTGGATATTCTTCTTTTTTAATCACTCTATTTAGTTGCCAAAACCCTTGTAGCTTTGTGAAGGTAAAATTAAATGATCTCTGACCCCATTTCTGAGTGGATTTAGGGAAGTGTTTTAGGCCCCCACAAAAAAATTAGAAAAAAACCAAATTCATTTCTTCAAAATGCCAACAGGATTTCGAACAGCACGGGCACACGCCAGGTACTCCTGTTAGTAGTTGATAAGTATACATGAAGTGAAAGAGTTCCGAATAGGGACTGATACAATTCTTCGGTGTGTGTGTTGTGTGTGGTTGTGTGTGTGTGTGTGTGTGTGTGTGTGTGTGTGTGTGTGTGTGTGTGTGTTAGCTTAGCTGCCAGGGTAGCTATCATTTATTGAAGCGCGACTGTGTCACTGATGCAGTTGCCCCTCTACCAGTACACACACTGGAACTGGTACTCATTTCGCCGACCTCGGAAGGATGACAGGCTGAGTCAACCCCCGGTGTATTAATTCAGCGGCGCGACAGGGCTTGAACTCAGGACCCTAGGATCCCAAGCCCCACCCTAACCACTGAGCCAACACCAGGCTCTGTTGACAAGTCATGTATACATGAAGTGAAAAGAGTTCCGAATAGGGACTGATACACACAATTCCACAATAGTTCCACAATCGTTTCACAATAATTGATTAGCCATGCATACAAAGTGAATGCTGGTTTACGGCTTGGTGCTCTGTTAAAATAAATCTAGTAAAGATCTAAGATTAAAATTGAAGTCCATTGTTACAATATTCATTGGGGGAGAATTTAGTGCTTTTCAATCAGATCAGTGTGTGTGTGTGTTGTGTGGGGGGGGGGGGGTCATTAAATTTTGCCTAGGGCCCCAGAATCTTTAAGACCACTCATGACTGTATGTCGGTTTGCCATTGGAGAGTGGTGAGTCACTCAGACTGTTCTGATGTTTTGGTAGCCATGTATTGTTGGTGCTGCCAAGGCCGGCAATATGCTTCTCTCTGGTACTGCTTATAATTTCTACTTTTCCAGCCGAGGCATTTTTCAATACAATTAATCACAATTGTTGTTGATTTTACGTATTGAAATTGCTGTTGTCGATGATTACTCCAACTTTGTAAATGATTTTGGCCTGGCCTTGTGCTCGAGGGCAGGGGAGGAGTCGCCATCATGGTTGTGTGTGCCGGCACAGGCTCAACAGGACTCCTCCAGATTGAAAGGCTTCCATGCCATTGCCTTTTTGTTCGCTAATAAATTCCAGTTCAATTCATACGTTGGTGTTACCTTCATCATTTACAATGCTACACTTTCAAAGTGAGTTTTTGTCATCTCGTTTTTTTTCCTCCTGCTAATTAATTCAACAAGTTAATTTTATAGTTGCAACAGTCCTGGACTGCATTGTTTTCAGCTTATTGAAGACTTCTTGTTGAATTGTAATCCATGATAAGTCCTTTAATGATCTCTCCTGTTAGCACAAGTATATCATTATGATTCCCATGAAAATGTTCTCGAATGATGGGTCTCACGAGTCTCCAAACCATGATATAATGTCCAATGATGGGCATCACATGAGTGCCCATTAGTCTTCCCCATAGGAGATTTGTTGAAGGTTTTTTTTTCAGGGTTCCATGCTATAGGGGAAAACATTGCTCACTTGTAACTGACTGCAACACATCTAGTTTTAATGAATGAAACACACGATTAAAACCATGTTTCCAGACAAGTCAGATTAAAACAATAAAAGCATTGTTTTCACGTTCTCTTAAAACTGTAAGAATATGTGTAACGAACAGTAATTTCCGGCCTTTGGCATTATCTTCATTATCAGGATAACATGGCAATACTGTCTTCGTAATAATGTGTTACGATGAGGCATGTGATGTCCTTGGCTATTGTGATTTAATAACCACAATGCATATTAGAAGCACGAGTGGTTGACTGTCAGGTTTGGATGTTAGCATTGAAGTTGGTGACATGTGGGTGCGGTTAAAGAAAAAAAAAGTTTTATTTACGTAGATCAGTTTTGGCAGAGGGGAAGCCAATGAAACATAATGCAACTCGTTGTTGACATATCTACTGGAATTTGTTAGCAGGCCGGCCTCCTCGATCAAAAACACCCTTGTGCATTTTTTTTTTTTTGCGTCCTGCGCAACATTTTACAAAACAGGGAGCCCTGAAGGCCCTCTTTATGGTGAATTACGAGCCCAGACCCCGCCTCGCTCCGGCACAAGCTCTGCCCAGTGGGTGAATTTGTGCTCTACCCCATTGGACCAAATCCACCCAACCTAGTCAGATGGACCTTCTCTCACACTGTCTGTACATTATGCTTTACCACCAACCAGATGGGGGCACAGAGCACAAGCAGCAGCAGCAGCAGCAATTAACAATATTGAAGCATGCATGCATGTTGTTTGAACCGATAAATCAATTTCAATTAGATTTTTGATCCACCTTCAGTATATTGCAACATTTAAATTATACTTTGAGTAGGAGTCACGAGTATGCAGAATGGAAACTACAATTCTGCACATCTATCATTATCTTTCACTATGAGAAGATGTCATTTGGCAATTGAATATGTGCCTCGTCTAATAAAGGGGTGTTCTCCACATAACCTGGGTAACAAAGGTCATGAGATTTCCTGAAACAGCAGTGATAACGTTCAAACAAACATGTCAGGTAGGCTGTGGAACTCTAAAGCTTCCTTGACTGCTCTTGCAGACTCGTTCACTTGAAGAGACTTATGAAACTCCTTGCAAGTAGACAAGCATGAAAGCGATCAAGTCAGCAAGTGGACAGCTAGGAGCAAGCCATGAGCTCTCTGGAATCCTTTGTCGTGGCTCGTTCAAGAAACCCCTGAATGCACTGAATATGCATCGCAAATTCATTTCCATAGGTCACTGGAAACACAACATTGCACTTTCCAATTCCCAAGGTTGAAACTTGCGGCATTGAAACAGCGCAACTGCTTGTGGTTTCAGCAATTATCTACGGCTAGTGTTAAACGCAAAGAGCCAAACGAATGATTCTCTGCTTTCAGGGTCCCTTGCAGACTCTGAAAATGCCAAACAAACTCTATCAATTTGTGGGAAGCATTATATAGGTTTCAATAACATCGTTAAAAAGTGACATTAACTGTGCTCGAGACACTTTCACAGCATTTCCCATGTCACAGTAAATAGTGTAACATGAAAGTGAACCAATGTATACCGATGATTATTTCCATCTCTTCCATCAAGTGAGCAATCAGTGAAATATCACATGCTCCAGTCGCAAAAACTTTAGTGGAATGATAGGTTCTCGAGTTCAAGGCCCAAAGTGGGCCTGCAGAACAAGCCAGACCTTTTTTTTGGTCTGACAGGTCCAGAGAGCTCGCAGTGATTTCTGCTGGCTCCCAGCCTTGTTATTGCAAACTTCGCGTAGCCAGAAAGTCCGGAGTTGTGAGCAAATGCAACACGGGAAGCCTCACCACTCTAGGGCCTTAATTATTTGCATCGATCTCATCCACTCGACTGAACCTTGTACATACAGCGCTGCGCACAGGGCTGTCCAACACGTCAGTCAATTAACTCTAATTAATGGGGTATGTGCCGAGATGTTCACATTAACACTAAGCCAGAACAGAAATGTGCAAATAAGCACACAACTCCTTGATGTTTGAGTCAAACATTGCAAATCTGTACTTGACTATTCTTGGGAGAGCAGGCTGTGTGAGTCAGTTATGTACACGTTATGGAATAAGAACAAGTAAGGTCTTTCTAACCCCTCACTCTGGTGGTAAAGTGCAACCACCAGGTATGATGGAACTGGCTGTACAATGCTCTTCCCCGAATAGTGACAAAGGGATGAAACATTGAAATTTTTAGCCAACATTTATTTGGGAACAATCCTGGTGGACATGTCTATCATTCATAAATGACAAACTTAAAATGTCAATTATAGCTGGCTGGTAAAGTGGTTATCCAAACCTTTGCTGATGTCTCCTCCTTTTTCGTCTTGCACCCTCTGCCCTCTGTTGGCTCCATCCCTCCCAGGTTTCTACATGGCGCACACAGTCTACTCGTAACCCTCTTCTCGTTACCTCCAAAATCCACACTCGCTGCTCACTTCCATTCATTTGTTCCTCTTTTCTCTCACCTGTGGAATGAACTTCCTTAGTTTTTTTTTGTTTTGTTTTTAGCTACATTCTTCCCTCCAGGGCTTCAAGCAAGCTGTTCACCACTACCTCAGGTCATCCCCCATCCATACTTATGATCTCCTCCACCCCCAAATGACCCCATTCCCAATCTCTCCCTTTTTCGAGATTTGTGTGATCCCCCCCTCCCCTTTACTTCTCCTCATCTCATTATGTTTGTTAGTTGTTGGCTGTTGTTTTCTTTATTTCAGCTTGTTCACCCCCCATGTGACCTTCACTCCCTCCCATTGAGCTCTCTTTCACTCTCACCTTTCCATTCTGCTGTGGGCCTTCCACAAGCCTCGACCATGTTTTCAAAAAATCTCGTTAAGTTTTGTACCGGCCTCTTTGTGACATATTTGTGTGATGTCAACTCGTGAATAAAAAATTCCATCAAACGCATCATTTGCAAGTCGAAAATAAGGTGCTTGTGACATTATGGAAGCTAAACCTTTTATATTCTCATCATTTTAATGTTGCCGACCAGAGCAGATTATTGCAAAACGGGGAGAAAGTAATTGAGAGATTTTTCCTCCGTATCGAATGTCTACGAGGGCCGTTCAACGAGCCAATTTCAAAAAGATCAAATTACTCGTGATTTGATATGTTGTGAATGTAAACAGCCTTTCCTTTATGTTTGCATGACATTTATTGTTTGGTATAGAAAATTGAAGCCAATGAAGAGAGAGGTGACAGATGGTATAAAGGCAATGTAGTGACAGTGCGACAGCGGGGCTGCAGTTGGATACAATTTGGATAGAACAACTTGGAAACAACAATATTTGTTCTGGCAGTAACCCACTTCTTATTACACACCCCAGATCCAGATTCACTGCTCACCTCCACTCATTTGTTCCTCTTTCCTATCACCTGTGGAATCAACTTCCTCAGTCTATTTAACGTCATTCTTCCTTTCGGGGCTTTCAAGAGGGCTGTTGACCTCCTCCTCAGGTTCTCTCCCCATCCATACTCATGATCTTTTTCCTCTCTCATTAATCCTCCCCAAACCAACCACTTCCTATCTAGGCTATTTTCTTTTATTCCCTCTCTTTCCACTCACCTTTTCAGTTTTTTGGATCTGATGCCCTTTCATCTGGCAGTATAAAAAAAGAAAAGTCAGCTGAATTTATGTGAAGGAGAATCAGCACTGAGGATGACAACAATATTTTGATGAATAAGAGAAAAATCAAGTCAGCACGGAGCTGAGACATTGGGCATGATTAGCATTGGGTCAGTGCATTGCATCTGCAATGAAACATTGGACATGAAAAAGGCTTCAGCAAGATATATGCCCAGAATGTTGAGTGATAATCAGAAGAGAGCTTGACTTGATATTTCCAGAGAACTTTTGTAGCCACACAACTTAATGATCAGGAATGTGACTCATGGTGAGTCATAGGTTCACTATTTTGATGATGAGAGGACCGAGCAGTAAAGCATACAATCGAAGCATATCCTAGACATTACATTTCTCCTTGGAAGTACAAGAAGAAAGCATCAGCTGGAAATGTCATGGCCACTGTTTTTTGGAGAGTGAATGTGTGGTCATGACTACCTCCCTCTCAAAAGGCATGGCCATCAATAGGGAATACGATGCTGACTAACTGTGGTGCTTTAGAAAAGCCATCGAGAACAAGCGCCATGGAAAGTTGAGTTGAGGAGTGCTCCTTCTCCACGATAATGCATCACCCCATACAAACTTAGTTACAGAGACATCAGCAGACCATCTGTGGCTTTTAACTGATTCTGTATCCAACCTCTTCACTGGGTAATGAATCCCTCAGACTTCTACCTGTTCCCTAAGTTGAAAGAAGAGTATTGTGGGAATAGCTTTTGGTTGATGATGATATCACATCGGTTGAGGAGATTGTGGACTTCCATAAGATGGACATTGCCAAGCTGTGGCAGTGTTGGACCAAGTGCGTCAAATGCAAGGAGGTCTATGTTGAAAGTAAACAACTGAAAACAAATGATGTTTTATATGTCAGGCTAGAAACACTCATAGTAAACTAATGCTCATAGGAAATGGAGATGTTAGACATGTGAAAAGGCCTTTTATGACATAAGTTTGAATGTCCAAGGAGCACAGCATAGACAATATTTGGCAATGAAAGATCAACGTTCAGAACTACCCCAGGCAAAAATACTACAGTTAGAACTATAGTATATGAGAGTTGTACTCTCATATACTGCAGTACTCTGCAGAGCATTACGACAGGAAAGGAATGTTATTTTTTTTACCTGGGACAGAACCTTCAGTCACTAAAACAATGAAAAGTCCAACATGAAAAGCAACAACATTACAAGATGCATTCAAATATGGAGGTTTCCTAAATTATTTCAACAAGCATATAGAAGACTTGCAAAAAGACACTTGCTTCACTTCTCAACATACGATAGTTTCTGAGGAGTGTTTTGTACTATTGGTACCAGTCCATCCATGATGCAAAGCCTTCTACAAAGGCTGTAGCAAAGCTTTCTCCAGGGGTATATAAAGCCCACTGATGCATTGTTAATATCAATCTTGATCTGGAGGAGAAGTTGTGACTACGACAGCCATACTCTGAGAAAGACGGCCATACTCTCACAGATATTTGGACTATACTTCCAAACATCGCTTTCCACCACGTTCCCCTAACAGATTGTGCTGACTGCCTTTTGGTTGTCTGGATTAAAGAAGATCATCCATGTTTCATCCATAGTCACAATGGCCTTCTCAAACTGTCCCTTACTCATTGCATTCCATTGCGACTTCTTCAACCGTTATTCTGTGATTGCTCATCAATTCACACGCAGAATGTTTTTCAGTGAATAGCTTATCTGAACCGAGGTTCAGTTTTACTGAATGCTTTCACATCCCTCCATAAACTCTTCCACCCATCTTGGAATGTGTTTCACATCCATGGTTGACGCCGAATAATGCAATGAGTTGGTGATGAATGTCCAGAGGACTTTGCCCAATCAGATATTAATAATTTATTATAATATGCATTGCTATGCAAGCTGTAAGCAGACATTTTCCAGTGTAGAAGTACACCTTACACGAACACCACCACCAATGACAAAACAAGTGATGTTTGCTGCTAAATGTGTAAATTGATGCTCAGTCCATATTCACGCATTCGGCAATTATTAATTTGGAGACCTTCATAGTTGAATGCATCTCATATCACGAAAAACAATCATTTTTAGCTCATCTACGACAAAATCAATGTCTTTTAATCCATCCATCCTTCTTTCCTTCCGACAGTCCATTAACATTTCTTCGTTTTTTTCCCTACTCCTCCAAGGCGGCTTTAACAGATTGTTTTGAAACTCCACATGATTCATGACGTGCACAAAAAGTAATGGAGCCCTTTTTTCCATCCAGGTGTTGAGATTTCCATTCAAATGGTGAGATTTCCATCCAGGTGGTGAGATAATTAGCTAATTAACTCAAAATGTAATCTATGTTTGTATGTCCATCACATATCGTGAGATTCGATCATCTCACGAGACGTTTAGTTGTTTAATTTGAACCTCTGAATTTAACATCTCGATTTCATTTGATCTTAGTCATAATTTAATTTAACCTCTTAATCCTACTATTAATTTGCAATTGGTCATTGGCTTTGACACCAATACAAATTTTTATTATGGATCCTAGGCATGACAAAGATACATAGATCGAACAAACAGTTTCAAATGGAGCACCTTACCATGATAACAGCATTTAAATTGCAGCAGATGCGACAATAAATGTGAGTTGCTGCTCCCAGCTTGCCAGCTTGATGGCAGAAGACACCATTTACATTTTTGCCACCCCCATCCCGATCCCGTTTAGAATCCCGCGCCAGCATGGGCAACTTGCTCATGTCATTAATGCCCTCTTGCTCTGAAGAATGGGAAAGAAAGGGAGAGGGAGAACAGAGAGCTGGGATGGCAGAGAGGGGAGAGTCCTTTCAGTCCTTTTTTACCTCCTTTTTATGCCTCCACTGACAAAGTCACCGGAGGCATGATGTTTTTGGGTTGTCCATCCCTCCGTACATCCGTTCATGCTAATTTTCTCTGTTTTCTCTGCAACCGCTTATCTGATTGATACAAAATTTTCACCATGCAACTACACATGCAGAATGTTTTAAGGATAATTATGACATCATAGGTCACGTGGTTTGGCAGCCATGTTGGAAAAGAGGAAAAACTTTGGACCTCTGCATCTCCAAAAGCACTCCATGGAAAAAATTGAAACTTGGCACGTGTGAAGTACCTCCCATGGGAAACGAGTGTGAATTTTTTTGATGATGCCAAAGGTGGCTTCATTATGACATCATAATTGCATGTGTAAAACACTTTATCCGATCAGTATGAAAAATTTTGAGTCATCTAAGGCTAAATTGTATGGGGGAAAAAAATTTGATGACATCGGTCACGTGGTTCAGCAGCCATAGTGTTTTTATAAAATCTTCTTCTCCGAAATGGCTGAAAGTAAATTTCTTACTCTTGAGAATGGGTGAATCGAGGCAAAACTTTTCAGATTCTCCACCTGACATCTCCAAAAAGAGTTATCCACCTATGACGTCACAGGTCACATTGTTTGGCAGCTCTGATTTTTTGAAGAGTAAAACTTTTAAAATCTTCTTCTCCAGAACAGCTTGAGAAATCGAGGTGACCCTTTAAAACTTTTAGACCCTTAAAACCTTAGACCCTTTAAGACCCATTTTAGACCCCTTAAGACCATTAAGACTCTTTTAGACCCCCCTTCAACACATTAGGCCCTCTAGATCCATCAGACTGTTTAGACCCTTTTATACTTTAGAATTTAGACCATTAGACCCTTTAACCCCCTTCGACCATTTTTAGACCTTTAAGGCCCTTTAGACATTTCCATCCCTTTTAGAGCATATAGACCCATTAGACCCTGGAGACAAGTTAGACCACAACTACTTTAGAATGTACCCTTTAGACCTTAAGATCCATTCGACCCCATAGACCTTTAGACTCCTTATGACTCTTTGAACGCTGATAGACCTCTTTCATCTGAAGACCATTTTGACCATTATACCCCTTTAGACCTTTTAAGACCCTTTCGACAATTTAGACTCGAACACACTGGAGACCCTTTAGACCTCATTATAACCTAACTACTATTGGAACATACCCTTTAGACCCCGTAGACCTTTAGACCCCTTCATATTGTTTCGACTTTTAGATCCTTTAAAACTTTAGACCTTTTAACACCTGTTTTAGAACTTTTAAGACCCATTAGTCATTTTTACATCCTTTAGACCCTTTTCAAAGCATCAGACCAAGACTCCTTTTGGAACGTACCCTTTGAATCCCGAAGATCCCATAGACCTTTAAACCCCTTAAACCCCTATGGACCCTGTCGACCCATTACACCTGTGGACCCTTTTGACTGTTTAGACTCTTTATATCCTTATACCCTTTAGACCCGATAGACCAGAGATCCTTTGGACCCCTGAGACCGTTTAGACTCTACTTTTGGAATATACCCTTTAGACCCCTTAGATCCCAAAGATTCTTTAGTCCTTTAGACACCTTAAACCCCTTGACCTTCACACCCTTTAGATACCTTTGACCTGTTGACCCTTAATACCTTTTATGACCGTTTTAGTCCTTTTAAGACCCTTTCAACACTATAGACTTCTAATGAATGCCAGCAGACGGGATGCCCAGTTTAATGTCCATCCAAGGGACATCACACACAATGATGAATCACCCTGCCTGTGAAACACCTGGGTGACAGTTTATAGCTGGGTCGGGTTTCAAACTCAGGCTAGAAAGCTTCGAGGCGAGTGTACATGCCTGACCTAGGCCATCGCGCCAGCCCTGATTTACTGGTAGAAGTATAAGAGACAGCAATACTCAGACCAGTAAGTTGTGCAAGCAATCTGGACATCATGGCCAGAAATCTCTCTGAATAATGTATTTATAGTTAATGGTGATCTGGCAGGACAGGCCAGAGGCAGTATACTTATCTTTGCACTGTCTGGCTTGAGTTTGATTTTCAAACTTGATTATAAACTGTCTGCTAACTTTGCATCACAAAGTACACCATCCCTCAGATGCACATTAAGTTGGGTGTCCCATCTGCTGGCATTAAATTGTAGATGTTAAAAGTATTTTGTGAAGAGTAGGCAAGTTTGTGTCTACACCCTGAGCAAATTACTAATTCCACATTGTAATTCTTTTCAAAAGACTGCTTTAGCAGTATCGAATGAACCCACTTCTTGCAGCATGCAAATCGCACCAGATAGAGAGAGAGAGAGTTGTTGTACTGTATATGAAAAATTGGTCCACATTTAGGGTAGTCCATTAACTCACATTGCTTTATGAGAGCAATGTGGCAAAGTGAAACCACATGGGTTTGAATGCCCTTTGCGTCAGTCACGTTGAAAGGTAAATTACCATGAGTACAACCACAATTTCTCGTTAATACACAGAAATACAGCCATGTGGTCATTTCGCCAACTTGGCACAAGTTAGAACGTTCAAAAAGACAACCGTACTGATGTGGTTTCACGGCAGGCATGGAGCCACCAAAGGGCCTTGTGGGGTTATAGAACCCTCCCCCACATTCTCCTCCACACTTTTGCAAACCTGCTAAATTAGCCCCCTGACCTTTTGTGAAATTGTTACATTAGCTCACCCACACCCCCTTCACCACCACATTTTATCTCTAAAAATAAACAATCACTCATTCCAAACGAGTATGACAGTCAATCATTTTGCAAACTTGCACAGATGCAGATTATCCTGGCTTTATAAAAACTGAAGGACGTCACAGCTGTCAAGATGGCCACTAAGACATTGTAAGCCTCCAACCTGGCTGCAAGATCTTCGATCATGTTCTCCGTTTAGTGCTAAAATTCCACTTTTTTTTTTTTCCTGAAGTACACATTTTCAGGCACCAGACTCCATTTTCAAAGATTTCTTGATCATGACCTTGTCTCAACTTGTGATACTAAGACTCGATGGTTTACTGGACTTGTGCGTTCGGGATACTGGCCCACTGGCTACGCCTTGCCCGATGCAAATGCTGTTAGACTCAGAAAAGCAAACTTGTCTCTTTTGATGAAAAGCACATTTGTGCTTGGCTTCGCTTGGATGAGTGCATCTTCTATGCTTCCCAAGATTGAGAATGGGTGCACGATGAGAAATCATCCTCACTATAATTCACGGACGGTGTTTTTGTGTTTGTTTGTCACACTACTCCTCTTACAGTTCTGGGCTAATTACATCCAGACTTGCCACATAGGATCATCATGACCCCATTCAATGGGGGGGGGGGGTGTTTTTTTATCTTTGCCGATGGTCTTAGGGTGCCGAGGGGTGGGGAGGGGGGAGGAGTGGACATAAATTCTCGATGTAAATGTGTATCATGTAGCGCCTTCTCCAGGTTTTCCCTGGTATTACAATTCTCCACCATTTACAGCACAGCATTCCTGTCCCCAAGTTTTCCAGTGTAGTGAGGTGTTTTGAATTATGAGCAGGAGGTATGTTTTTGCTTCATGCACATTTCCCAGGTTATTTTTTCTGCCTAAACAAAGCTGTCAGTTGTCTATACACTGCCCAAATAAAAGTATGTGTCAGAAGAATGTGTTGCATGCTTGGAGCAAGATCGTCCATTGGGCAGGTACTCTGCCAGTATAAAACAAGTAAAAAAGACAGAAAATGTCACATAGCCCCCGTTGTTTTCGTAATTTTGCTGAACGGAGTTATAGGGCAAACCCATATTTATGTACAACTAAAATTACCGCTCGTCTACCAGTCGGCTATCTTTGATAAGATCACAAAATAAAGTGAGGTGCACGACTGCACGTGTATGCCATCATGTACTGTGCTTGTGCCAAGTTTGAACAAAATAGGACCATGCGTGCCTGAGAAATGGTTGGCGACACATTTAAGTAACAAAATGGCCACCAGTCAGCCACCTTGGATCTGATCTCAAACAAAAAAGACATGCATATGCAAGCTCTCATTCACTATCTGTGTGCCAAGTTTGAACAACATTGGTAAAATCATGTCTGAGAAATGAATGCCTGGTTTTGGCTTAATGGTTAGGGTGGTGGGCTTGGGATCCCAGGATCCTGAATTCAAATCCCACTTGGATGTTGAATTAATACCAGGTGGGGTTGACACTGCCTGTCATCCTTCTGAGGTTGGCAAAATGAGTGCCAGCTTGCTTGTATCCTGTGTCGGAATGGTGATCCGTCCAGGATTGTACCCAATAGCCAAGGAGACTGCTTAGGCAGCACCAACGCTCTGCATAGAGTACGGTCCCAATGGATGGATGGATGTCCGAGAAATGGTTGAGGACATGTTCAACATTGGGTTTTTTACAACTAAAATGGTCGCCAGTCGGCCATCTTTTATCTGATGTCGAAAAATAATGATGTGTGTAT
This sequence comes from Eptatretus atami, assembly GCA_035128595.1. Lineage (NCBI taxonomy): Eukaryota > Metazoa > Chordata > Myxini > Myxiniformes > Myxinidae > Eptatretus > Eptatretus atami. The sequence continues at coordinate 139,045,080 of CM068953.1, read as the reverse complement.
GTAGGCCATCATTCATTATCTGTTTGCCAAGTTTGAACATCGGTAAATGCATGTCCGAGAAATGGTTGAGGATGTGTTCAACATCGGTTTATTTTCCAACTAAAATGACTGCCAGTCTACCTGTCGGCCATCTTTGATCAGATCACAAAATCAAGTGAGGTGCACGTGTAAGCCATCACGTACTGTGTTGGTGTCAAGTTTGAACAAAATCGGACCATGCCTGCCTGAGAAATGGCAGGTGACACATTTATGTAACAAAATGGCCACCAGTCGGCCATCTTTGATCGCATCACGAAACAAAATGATGTGCATATGTACACCATCATATTTTGTCTGTGTGCCTTGTATAAATAAAATCGGTCTAAACATGTCCAATATATGGTTGCGGACGCACACACACACACACGGACATGAAAATCTTGACCAAATTCATAAGGCCTTGTTTCGGATTATTTCCACCAGGGGTTAATAATACAAAGAGAGCTTTTTGAGATAAAGTGCTCTTTGAAAGGAAAATAACTGAATAGGGTAGACAGTTCTACCTGGGACAGACTTCGTGAACTGAACATTGCAAGAGCGAATGTGCAGATGGAGTCAAAATAGATGAACCTCAGACTGGCAGCAATGTTTCTCAATGTGAATTACTCAGCACAATCATCCTATATAATGTAACCACTCCATTGGATAAGTCTGGTGTTGGCTTAGCAGCTAGGGTAGCTGGCTTAGGATCTTGGGGTCCTGAGTTTGAGCGCTGTCGGCTGCTGAATTAACACCAGGTGCGGTTCACTCAGCCTGTCATTCTGTAATGTCGGTGAAATGAGTACCAGTGCACTGGTAGAGGGGCACAGCATCAGCGGCACAGCCGCGCTTCCAAGAAATGATAGCTATCCGGCAACCAAGCTGCCATATGCAAGAACCGAACTCCGTTGGATGGACGCCATGTTTGACTCAACATCCCAGCTCTCACGGAGACATGGCTTACCAACACTGAGAGAGACAGCCATACTCTCGCAGCCATTCAGACTACATTTCCAAACCTCGTTTTCTACCACGTTTCCCGAAAAGACTGCAACAGGGGTGGTGTAGGGGTTCTCATTTTCCTACATAAGAGATTCTACATCGCTGAGATTCAACGCTCTGA
>CM068953.1:139033601-139043914 GCA_035128595.1 Eptatretus atami | reverse complement strand
AATTGAGGGTTATATATATATATATATATATATATATATATATATATATATATATATATTATATATATATATATTATATATATGTATATGTATAATATATATATATATATGTATATATAGGTGTAGATATATATGTATATTGTATATGTATATGCATATATATATATATATACACACACACACACACACACCCACACACACACACACACACACACACCACACACACACACACATAATATACACACACATATCTGCTCCTTCTTCTTCTTCTTTCGGCTGCTCCCGTTAGGGGTCGCCACAGCGGATCATCCTTATGATCCGCGTAATGATTTGGCATAGGTTTTACGCCAGATGCCCTTCCTGACGCAACCCTGGTCACCTATGACACAGGGATCATATACACACACATATATATATATATATATATATATATATATATATATATATATATATATATATATATATATATATATATATATTGTTACGGCTGTGGAAATTGGCAGAGCACCATATAGGTCTTAGATCAGTTATATCGATAAGTGTGTGTTCAGATAGATTTCCCCACCGATGTCTAAGGGAATTATTCGTGTAACCGGGCTGTGAATCTTCAGTTAGCCGTTTTTCTTTTGCTATCGTTACTTTGGACCAACCATTCACAACAACCCCTCCACCGCCAACATCGCTCTCATTAACCGTTCACAACAACCACCTCCACCACCAACATCGCTCTCATCAACCGCTCCACAACAACCACGATCACACAACCACCTTCTCGTCAACCGCCAACATCCCCACAGACAACGAACAGCCGCCTTCAGAACAACCACCTTAACCACAACCGCCCAACCACACCACCCTCACGACCACCACAAAATGCCAGCCACGCCACCATTACAACAACCACCGTAATCGCCACCGCATTGCTCCTCGGCACACGGTTGCGAGAAGCCTGGCATTCATCGGGGGAAAGCAGACGACGGCCCACCCCCAACGAATAACATCTGCGCCGGCCAACGCAGCAGGAGAATAACCAAACACCAAGAGTTATAAAGCGACACTAGTTATGAAGAAAGGAAAAGAATGAGAAAGCCCCGATTCGGCGAGGAAAACGCCCTTCTTCTGGAAGTTTCCGGCGCGTGCTGGAAGAGGGGGGGGCGAAAGGAGGAGCGAGGCGCCATGGAGATAAAAGGGTGCGCTGAACGCAAGTCGGAGGAGGAGAGGGCTGCTGGAGGTTGTGAGGTGTGTGGAGGAGAGAAAAGAGTGTCGTGTCGGGGTTGTGGGCAGTGTGTGGAGCCGCGGTAGGGGACTGGAGAGAGTGGAGCCAGCGGAGCCAAGGCGCGCGGCCTGCCATACCGTACTTACGTGGGTCACTGGAGAGGGGACGTCGAGGGTGCCCTAGCAAGTCACATGAGGGTGAAGGTGGCCAGCCCGGTCTCTCGGAGCCTTTGCGGTCTACACGGCTCGTGCCTATAAAGACCCCAAGAGGTCCAGTCTACACCCTTATCTTTGATGGGGTTTTTCCTTTGTTTCTTTGCATGAAAGTTGTGGCGCCATGTCCGTAAGTAGAACTGTCGATAAGTGACTGTACATAATAAATAGACGGTGGTAGCTCTTTGTCTTGCTCGCGTCTTGTCCCTACCCCCATTCATTGGATGATTGAATACGTGCATTGTTTGCATGCATGACTGCATAACCGCATCTTTGACCGTATACGTGCATGTTTGGTTGTGAAATAAATGTGCTTGTTTAAATGTCACCTGTTCGTTGCGTCCTTTCCCTTGATTGAACTGCCATATTGCACTTGGAATATAGTTGGTTGTTAAATAACCGATAATATAATCGGGTCCAACGGGCCTCGCGATAATACCCCGCTCGGTTATCCTAAAACGAAGCGAGCTGCTTAAGCGGCTCGTTTAAGCAGGCCCCGTTGAGGTACAGTCTCTCGGTAGTCTGCCCGCGCGTTAATTAGGTATATCGACAATTCGGCGATTGACCCTGTAGCGCATGGGTAGAATATTGACGAGGCTGTGGTGTGCTCAAACACACCCGTGGCTGGTTTTCGGCGTTGATCCGGAAAGCCGCGACTGGATTGTCTGTTCGGTGGGCGAAGCGGCCGCCATTGGTTAAACGCGTCGTTCGCACGCCGGCGGGCGAGATCTACAACAATATTATATATATATATATATCTCTTCTTCTTCTTCTTCTTGGGCTCCCGTTAGTGTCGCCACAGCGGATCAACCGTCTCCATTTCGCTTTATCCTCCACATCTTCCATTGACACTCCAACCACCCGCATGTCCACCCTCACCGCATCCATGACCTCTTCTTTGGCCTTCCTCTTCTCCTCCTGCCTGGCGGCTCCATCTTCAGCGTCCTTCTCCCGATATACTCCGCTTCCCTCCTGTGCACATGTCCAAACCATCTCAATCTCGCCTCTCTCACTTTGTCTCCAAACCGTCCTACCTGCGCAGTCCTCTAATATACTCATTCCTTATCCTGTCCATCCTCGTCACTCCCAACGAGAATCGCAGCATCTTTAACTCTGCCACCTCCAGCTCCGCTTCCTGTCTTTTTGTGAGCGCCACCGCCTCCAAACCGTACAACATAGCTGGTCTCACTACCGTCTTATATACTTTCCCCTTAACTCTTGCAGCTACCCTTCTGTCACAAATCACTCCTGCAACTCTTCTCCACCCACTCCATCCTGCCCGCACTCTTTTTCACTTCTCTCCCAACTCTCCGTTACTTTGGACAGTTAACCAAGTATTTAAACCCATCCACCTTCCCCACCTCAACTCCTTGCAACCGCACCATACCACACCCTCCCTCTCATTTACGCACATGTACTCCGTCTTACTCTTACTGACTATCATTCCCCTTCTCTCCAGTGCGTACCTCCACCTCTCGAGGCTCGCCTCAGCCTGCTCCCTACTCTCCCTACAGATCATGATGTCATCCGTGAACATCAAGTCCATGGAGACTCCAGTCTGATCTCGTCCATCAACCTGTCCATCACCATTTCAAACAGGAAAGGGCTCAGAGTCGATCCTTGGTGCAATCCCACTTTTACCTTAAACCGGTCCGTCTTCCTACCGCACACCTCACCGCGTGTCACACTGTCCTCATACATATCCTGCACCCCCTCACATACTTCTCACCACTCCCTACTTCCTCATACAATGCCACAACTCCTCTCTTGGCACCCTATCATAAGCTTCTCTAAATCCACAAACACACAATGTAACTCCTTCTGGCCTTCCCTATATTTCTCCATCAACATTCTCAAAGCAAACATCGATCAGTGGTGCTCTTTCCTGGCATAAACCCATATTGCTGCTCACAAATCGTCACCTCTTTTCTCAACCTAGCTTCCACTACTCTTTCCCACAATTCCTGGTGTGGCTTAACAACTTTATCCTCTGTAATTTCCACAGCTCTGCACATCACCTTGTTCTTGAAAATCGGAACCAGTAACTTAATCTCCACTCCTCGGCATCCTCTCACTTTCCAAGACTTTATTAAACAATCTGGTTAACAACCCCACTGCATCTCTCATAAGCACTTCCATGCCTCCGCTGGTATGTCATCTGGCCAACCGCCTTTCCACTTTTCATCCTCTTCATAGCAGTCCTCACTTCATCCTTACTGATCCACCCCACTTCCTGATTCACTATCTCCACCTCTTCCAACCTTCTCTCTCTCTCATTTCTTCATTCATCAGCTCCTCAAAGTACTCCATCCACCTTCTCAACATGGTGTTGGCGAAGCAGAAGTGTGGTGAGGGAGATAGCTAGGAAGGTACTTGGTGTGACATCTGGACAGAGGAAGGAAGATAGCAGAAACATAATATATATAATATATATATATATATATATATATATATATATATATGTTGCGAATTCGCGCCCGCCGGCGTGCGAACGCCACGTGACTCGAATGGCGGCCGCCTCGCCCACCGGACGGACAATTCTGTCGTGACCCTCTGGGAACTATCGCCGGAGCCAGTCACGGGTGGCCTTTCGACCTCACCACGATCGTGCCAATCGGCCACCCGCGTGGGATAGGGTTGTTCGCCAAACTCGACCTACCTAAGTACCCACGCGGATGGTAAACCGGGCGATCGCACCTCGCCGCAGGTCGACTCCGGACACGGGCCGCTTCAGCGGTCCGTTCCGTGCTATCGGGATAACCGAGCGGTGTTATCGTCGGCCTCGGACGGTTCCAATTAATTATCAGGCATATCAAGCAACTACGAACCCTTTTACGTGAAGCAAGATGGAGATTCAAACAAAGGAAAGGACGCAGGAAACGGGGAACAATTCAACATAATGCACATTTATTTCACACACCGACACAGACACAAAGCACACATATACAGCCAAACAGAATCAGAATGCACATATATCAAGTACAACAAAAGAACAATGCCGCAGAGATACTACGAATACGCGAACACACGGCAACACTTATACAGTTCTACTTTACAGACGGCGCCGACAACATTTACTCAAAAGCAAAAGAAAAGGCCACCCTCAAAGACAGGGGGAGACGGGGCCGTGTGGCTAATATGTGCGCGTGACCTGAAGGAGCGGCCAGGCCCGCGAGACCGGGGGGTCCTACCCGCGTCCTCGTGACGAGCCGCAAATGTCGCTGTGCGGCGTGCCCCGACTTCGTGCGTCCTTCGCGGGTTCGTTGGCACCGCTTGGAGTGGGGTGGGAACGGGGCCCCTTTTGCACTCTCTCAGCGCGGGAAAAGGGGGATTGTTGATGCCCTGGGGAGGAGAATGGCTGGCTGCTTGGGTCCCGCGACGAGCGATCCACCGCGACCTCTCACCGCGACCACGTCTCTCCCGTTCTGCTCGGACACCGAGCCCTTGGCCTCTTCCCCAATTCTCCTCACCGACCCAGAAACCAACTTGTAGCCTTCGCCACCCGACTCGACTCCGATCTTCAACCCGACTTGACTCCGTTCTTCAACCCGACTTGACTGCCCCCAAAACCCTCTGCTTCTGCCACGAAAACTCTCTCTGCGCTCGGCGTTTTATAGGCCGGCAGGAGAACCCAGTATGCAATTTCCGGATCAGGATCACCTCGGGGGCGAGCCACGCTCGCCGATTGGACGGAGGAAAAGGGGCTGAACCTCCCTAATCCTAGAATTTGCATATTTCGATTCCATACAAACGCGCCTGGAGGCGGGGCCAAGCCGCCCGCGCCTCCTAATTGACGGATCAGAAGTGGGCGTGTAGCGTTCCTGATCCGAATTTTTTCCTCGGAAAGGCCGCTATTTGCACTCGCGGCTCGGTGCGTATCGCTGAACGAGCCAGGACAGCCCGACGCTCAGTGTTCACAGGTGCTGCGGAATGGTCATGGTGCCGTGTGGGAATGGCATGATGCGATGATGTGAGCGAGTTGTGACGGTAAAGGTCGTGGCTGTGGCGTTGTTGTCTGAGGGTTGGAGTCGTGTTGCAGTTGGTGACGATGGCTGGCGTGGTGGTTGAGGTGGTTGTTGTGTGATGGCGTTGGGACGTGGCGTGTTCAAAATAAAGATAGAACAGAAAAACGGCTATCTCAAAAGCGTCGCAGCCCGAATGATCACATAAATTCCCTTTAGACAAGGGTTTGGGCTAACTACACATGTACTTGGAGATATCTCACCTACGGGACCTGAATGGTGGTTTGCGAATTTCCACAGCCGTAAACAATATATAATATATATATTATATATATATATAATATTAATATATATATATATAATATATACATATATATCACACACATATATACACACATATTATTATATATATACATATATATACCACATATACACATAATATACACAATTATACAATTATACACACTATAAAATATATATATAATATATATATATATATATAATAACTATAATATAATAATACATATATAACATATATATAACAATATATACGTAATAATACATAATATACATATATATATATATATATATATATATAGATATATATATATACAAGCCGGTAGGCGACGAGGGATCCGCAGGATTGAAGCGCTGGATACGATGCTTTTCATTCTGACCGATCCACCGACGAAGATTCATTGCCAAGACTATTGGTTTACATACAATTTTCCTTGCCTGGCAAGATTTTTCCTATTGCGTATTTTGCCAACTGGCACTCCTCACAGGACTACCATTTGAAAATAAACCTAAATCAAAAATCGGCTCGAGTAAAATTTTCTAAATATCTCGAAGTGTTTCATTCCGAAGTCTCGCTTCTCCACATTCAAAACTGTAGGACAAGTATTGAAAATAGTGAACGTAGGTCGAGAAAAGTATTTTTTCGAATTTTGCGTATTTCAGCCCGACACCCTTGGTGATCGAATCTGGAAAAATGCTGCGGTTCAATTTTGTAGTATTATTAAACTCTATCCATACACCGAATTTAACGTTCCGCCGTCGACAGTTTCGGAGGTCAAGGTCACTTAACATATTCCCTGGTTCACCACCTTTCCGCATTCGGAAACTATGAGAGATAGAGGAACGTTATGCTGTTGCGATAACTAGATAGGGATGCAAGGAATAGGCAGGAGTTGGTCTGGTCGCTCTACCTATCATAGAAGCCGCGCTACATCAGTTACCGTTTGGGTTCATAAACGCGGTTTTTCGGCGCTGCATAGCAACGGGCAACGAACTCAACCGCACACTCCCATCTTCATATGGCACCTGTTCGCCAAGTTTCATCGAAATCGGTTTGCTGGTTTGTGCTGTGGAGCGTGGCGTTGCAGACACACACACACACACACACACACACACACACACACACACACGGAAAACCCGACAATAACGGATATCTAGCGAATCCAATATACACACATGCCTGGTGTTGGCTCAGTGGTTAAGGTGGCGGCGGCTTGGGATTCTAGGGTCCTGAGTTCAAGCCTCGTTCCCGCTGAATTAATTCACCAGGGGGTTGACGTCAGCCTGCCATCCATCCTTACCCGAGGTCGACAAAATGAGTACCAAGCTTGCAATGGTGATGACTGAGTCGCATAAATATCGTATCCCTGCGATCTGCGATCGAGGTTGGGCGACCCCGCCAGGATAATATCTACCACAATTAGCCAAGATAGAGTGCTTCGGCTAGTCACCACAACGGCTCATGTACAGGTATGGTCGGCCAAAGTGAATGGGAATCATACCACACATAGACGATTATAACTCATTTATTAGATCATTCCATATATTTATAAACCCAAACACTCACTATACATCATATACATATTCATATATATATATATAAACCATTCACACATATATACTTCAACCGTGTAATATACATATACATATATATACACATATAAATATATATAATAAATAACTCACTTACTATATATACAACAACACATACCAATATATAATTTATAGTATATAGTAGTCCAAGTATATATATCATTACTAGATCATCGATCCATAATGATGTAATACCATATACATATATACAACATATATATTACACATATATACACAGTACACATATAGTCACATAAAATCCATTATATAATTATAATCATACATCAATAAATCTATATAAATATAATAAAATAGAATAAACATTGATGATATAATACCATTATTATAGATTATATTTATATTACACATAAATGGATATATAATGTATATACAATATTATATAATCATATAGAACACACAAAGCTACAGCAATATACACATGATCATATATGCTATATACAACTATACACATATATATCAAATAACTATATATCATACAGCATATACATATACATATATATACACATATACATATATATATATATATATATATCTCATATATATATATATATATATATAATATACTATAACATATACTATATTTGTTAAACGGGCTGCTGGAAAATTCGCAAAACACCATTCAGGTCCGTAGGTGAAGGTATCTTTTAAGTACATGTATTGTTAGCCCAAACCCGTTGCTATAGAGGGAATTTATGTGATCCATTCGGGCTGGCAGCGCGTGCGTTGTTCCTGGACACATGCGTCCCATACCTGACTGACTGATTCGGGCTGCGCATCCTTTGATAGTGGAGGCAGTTCCTCTTTCTTGAGTTTCCTTTAATTTCCTACCTAAACTCAAGTTAAACCAACAAGGAGGGCTTGGCCTGCGTGTCCGAAACGCGCACAGGCATTCTGGAGAGAAGCTCCGCAAGTGGGCGAAGACCACGAGGGGCGTGAAGACTTGACTCGGGTTCCCACCAGACTCACCGGATACGCAGTCATTGAACTGAGCAATTTATGCACGGCGGGTCGCTAATCAACGTTGCTGAACGCCTAAACTCGGACACGCAGTGGACGATTGGTGAATGGGTTCCGCCGCGGCGCTCTAACACGTTTGGACCTAATAGGTCACGTGATCTAATACCTGTGAACATGCCTTTGGTAGCACTTGCTTTAACTGGCTTCACCTTACCATGATCAGATGCAGCCAAGCAGACTGCCAAGTACGTACGGCTTGGAACAGATGTCGGGATGTACATCCCTGGCTAAACTTGGGTGCGGGCCATTGTGGTACCAATGGAAAGAAATACGGAAACGAGCGGGTGAATGATCTCGAGCTACAACATATTTATTACACGCGAGGACAGGTATGTGGACAGTGATGGGGTTTTATTTTATGAAAGCGGGGATGAGGATTTTGTGGGTGCGAGCGCCAAAAGGAACACACCTCATAGACAAAAGGGGGACACCGCACCCCTCAGAGAGGTTATCCCGAACTATGTGGTCTACAAGTCGTTTTAACTCCATCCCTTAGCTGCGCCGCCGTTTCCACACACACACACAACCACATACTACTCACACATACGACAACAGCACACAACACACACAGCACACCCAAACACACAGCACAACGACCACAACACGACACACGAAGAAGTTAGTAGTTCAGGTAAGGAGGAAGACAAGGTGAGGATCAAGGCGGCTGTAGATTGCGCCCTATGGGGCAAATGGATCGGAACTAACACAAAAGCGGCCCAGGGGTTGTTTGGGTTTGTGGAATATGAATACTGGTATCTACGGGTGTGGAGTGGGTGGCGGAGGTGCGGATGGGATGCGACGTGGGGAGTGCTTGGAGGGGCGTGTGATGTGCAGAGCATCGGAAAATGGGACTTGCGAGGATCAGTCAATGTGTTCTGTGATCCACAGTAGGGGGATAGAGGGGTGTATAGAGAGAGAGTGAGATAGATGTGTGAGAGGAAGATCCAATCTAACCGTTGTAAAGATCTGTATATGGTAAGTTACTTCCGTGGACGCTCCACCTGAGCGTTCCCAGCTGGTGTAGTATGGTGCGTATTTCTCCTTTATTTTTGGCTGGGGACTCTGGCAACATGCATCCGGGCGACTGCTCACATCTGTGGCTGTCTGGAGCCCTAATCTATAGAGTGTTTTGCGGGCCACGATGTCGTACAGCTACGGCGGTCACGGTAGTGAGCCCGATAGTGTGCACGGCGGGAATTGTCCTCTCGAAGAGAAATACTCTAGGATCACAGAATCACCTCTTAGTGCTTCCATCCCTCTTCCTGTGGTCCCAATGCCACCCCTTACACAAACCGAGATGTTTGTGTGCGCAGATGCATTGGCTGCCAGTTCCAGGCCCAATAAAAGATGGATGGCGTGTGTGTCATCGCGATTAACGCGAATGCGTCAGCATACAGTGGCGAGTTGTTTGTGGTTTTCGTGACCCTGTCTATGGCTTACCTATTCGTGTGTTGTTCGCCTGAGTCGTGGTATGAGCCCACCTTCAGCACAGCCGTGCGAGGGAGGCCGTCGGTAGGTGAGGATAAGTAATGTTAATTCTCTAGTGACTACTCGCGGTAGCGTGGCATAAGTTACCTGAACGTACACATGAGTCTGCCTGAATCTTCGCAGAAACCATGTGATCCATCCATTCACCAACTTGGTAACTTTTGCTCAGCTAGATTAGGACACCTTAGTTTCTACCACATCCATCTGAGCCCGGAAGCACACACATTCATGATCACCTTTCCTGTGGAGCAGCGTGGTTGCTTATCGGGATGACAGCGTAGATTTTTGCGATGGCTGTGCTGGTATGACGGATGTTGTCCCCTGTCGTCTCTCGGAGCCTTTGCGGTCTACACGGCTCCGTGCCTATAAAGACCCCAAGAGGTCCAGTCTACACCCTTATCTTTGATGGGGTTTTTCCTTTGTTTCTTTGCATGAAAGTTGTGGCGCCATGTCCGTAAGTAGAACTGTCGATAAGTGACTGTACATAATAAATAGACGGTGGTAGCT
>CM068953.1:139019936-139033576 GCA_035128595.1 Eptatretus atami | reverse complement strand
CATTTTTACAAAACAGGCAGCCTGAAGCCAACAAGATACAGCCACAGCCAGTTGCATCGACAGCTACAGTAATGTTGGCGGGTCTGCCCAGGCAATCCCTCTTTATGGTGAATTACGAGCCCACCCCCCTCGCTACGGCACAAGCTCTGCCCAGTGGGTGAATTTGTGCTCTACCCCATTGGACCAAATCCACCCAACCTAGTTTCAGTTATGGACCTTCTCTCACACTGTCTGTACATTATGTTTTACCACCAACCAGAATGCGGGGCACAGAGCACAAGCAGCTCAGCAGCAGAGCAATTAACAATTGCAAGCATGCATGCATGTTGTTTGACCGATAAAATTCAATTTACAATTAGATTTTTGATCCACCTTCAGTATATCTGCAACATTAAATTATTACTTTGAGTAGGAGTCACGAGTATGCAGAATGGAACTACAATCTGCACATCTATCATTATCTTTCACTTATGAGGAAGATGTTCATTTGGCCAATTGAATATGTGCCTCGTCTAATAAAGGGGTGTTCTCCACATAACCTGGGTAACAAAGGTCATTGAGATTTCCTGACAACCAGCAGTGATAACGTTCAAAACAAAACATGTCGGTAGGCTGTGGAACTCTAAAGCTCCTTGACTTGCTCTTGCAGGACTCGTTCACTGAAGAAGACTTATGAAACTCCTTGCAATAGACAAGCATGAAAGCGATCAAGTCAGGCAAGTGGACAGTAGGGAGCAAGGCCATGAGCTCATCTGAATCCTTTTGTCGTGGGCTCGTTTCAAGAAACCCCTGAATGCACTGATATGCATTCGCAATTTCATTTCCATAGGTCACTGGAAACACAACATTGCACTTTCCAGATTCCCAAGGTTAAACTTGCGCATTGGAAACAGCGCCAAACTGCTTGTGGTTTCAGCAATATATCTACGGCTTAGTGTTAAACGCAAAGAGCCAAACGAATGAATTCTTCTGCTTTCAGGGTCCCTTGCAGACTCTTGAAAATCCAAACAAACTCTATCAATTTGGGAGCATTAATATAGGTTTCAATAACACGTTAAAAAGTGACATTTAACTGTGCTTTCGGCAGACCACTTTCACAGCATTTCCCATGTCACAGTAAATAGAGTAACATGAAAGTTGAACCAATGTATACCGATGATTATTTCCATCTCTTCCATCAAGTGAGCAATCAGTGAAATCATCACATGCTCCAGTCGCAAAAAAAACTTTAGTGGAATTGATAGGTTCGAGTTAAGGCCCAAAGTTGGCCCTGCAGAACAAGCCAGACCTTTTTTTGGTCTACAGGGTCCAGAGAGCTCGTCATAGTGATTTCTGCTGGCTCCAGCCTTGTTATTGCAAACTTCGCGTAGCCAGAAAGTCCGGGAGTTGTGAGCAAATGCAACACGGGAAGCTCTCACCCACTCATTAGGGCCTTAATTATTTAGGCATCGATTCTCATCCACTCGACTGAACCTATGTACATACAGCGCTCTCGCCACAGGCGCTGTCCACACGTCAGTTCAATTAACTCTAATTAATGGGTATGTGCCGAAGATGTTCACATTAACACTAAGCCAGAACAGAAATGTGCAAAATAAGCACACAACTCCTTGATGTTTGAGGTCAAACATTTTGGCAAAATCTGTACTGACTATTCTTGCTGAGAGCAGGCTGTGTTGAGTCAGTTATGTACACGTTATGAATAAGAACAAGTAAGGTCTTTCTAACCCCTCACTTCTGGTGGATTAAAGTGCAACCACCCAGGTATGATGGAACTGGCTTGCTACAATGCTCTTCCCCGAATAGTGACCAAAGGGATGAAACATTTTGATATTTTTTAGCCAAATTATTTGGGACAATCCTGGTGGACATGTCTATCATTCATAATTGACAAAACTTAAATGTCAATATAGTGGCTGGTAAGTGGTTATCAAACCTTTGCTGATGTCTCCTCCTTTTTCGTCTTGCACCCTCTGCCCTTGTTGGTCCATCCCTCCCCAGTTTTCTACATGGCGCACACAAGTCTACTCGTAAACCCTCTCTCGTTACCTCCAAATCCACATTCGCTGCTCACTTCATCATTTGTTCCTCTTTTCTCTCACCGTTGGAATGAACTTTCCTTAGTTTTTTTTTTTTTTTAGCTACATTCTTTCCCTTCCAGGGCCTTCAAGTTTTCTGTTCACACTACCTCAGCACCCCATCCATTACTTATGATCTCCTCCACCCCCAAATGACACCCATTTTCCCAATCTCTCCCTTTTTTCGGAGATTGTGTGATCCCCCCCTCCCTTTAACTTCTCCCTATCTCATTATTCGTTACGATTGTTGGCTGTTTTGTTCTTATTTCGCTGTTTTCACCCCCCATGTGCACCTTCACTCCCTCCCAGAGCTCTCTTTCACTCTTCACCTTTTCCCATTCTGCTGGTAGGCCTTCACAAGCCTCGGACCATTGTTTCCAAAAAAAAAAAAATTCTCTTTTAGTTTTCCTGTGACCAGCCTCTTTGTGACATATTTGTGTGATGTCAACTCCAGTGAATAAAAATTTCCCATCACACGCATCATTTGCAAGTCGAAAATAGTTGCTTTGTGACATTATGGAAGCTAAAACCTTTTATATTCATCATCATTTTTAATGTTGCCGGCCAGAAGCAGATTATTGCAAAAGCGGGAGAAAGTAATTGAGAGATTTTCCTCGTTCATGTCTACAGGGCCGTTCAACGAGCCAATTTCAAAGATCAAATTATTCGTGATTTTGATATTGTTGTGAATGTAGAACAGCCTTTCCTTTATGTTTGCATGACATTTATTGTTTGTATAGAAAATTGAAGCCAATGAAGAGAGAGGTGACAGATGGTATAAGGCATGTAGTTGACAGTGCACAGCGGGGCTGCAGTTGGATACAATTTGGATAGAAACAACTTTGAAACAACATATTTTGTTCTGCAGTAACCCACGTTCTTATTACACACGCGCCAATCCAGATCACTGCTCCACCTCCACTCATTTGTTCCTCTTTTCCTATCACCTGTGGAATCAACTTCCTCAGTCTATTTAACGTCATTCTCTTTTTCGGGGCTTTTCAAGAGGGCTGTTGCCTCCTCCTCAGGTTCTCTCCCCATCCATTACTTCATGATCTTTTTCCTCTCTCATTAATCCTCCCAAAACCACCCACTTCCTATCTTAGGGCTATTTTCTTTTCATTCCCTCTCTTTCCACTCACCTTTTTCAGTTTTTTTGATCTGATTGCCCTTTCATGGCAGTATAAAAAAGAAAAGGTCAGCTGAATTTATGTGAAGGAGAATCAGCACTGAGGATGACAACAATATTTTTGATGAATAAGAGAAAAATCAAGTCAGCACGGAGCCTGAGACATTGGGCATGATTAGCATTGGGTCAGTGCATTGGCATCTGCAATGAAACATTTGACATGAAAAAGGCTTCAGCAAAGTATATCCCAGAATGTGAGTGATATCAGAAGAGAGCTTGACTGATTATTTCCAGAGGAACTTTGTAGCCACACAACTTAATGATCAGGAATGTGACTCTGGTGAGTTCATTAGGTTCACTATTTTGATTGATGAGAGGACCGAGCAGTGTAAAGGCTACATCGAAGCATACCTAGACATTACAATTTCTCCTTTGGAAGTACAAGAATAAAGCACAGCTTGGAAATGTATGGCCCACTGTTTTTGGAGAGTGAATGGTGTGGTCCAGTGACTACTCCCTCTTCAAAAGTGCATGGCCATCAATAGGAATCGATTGCTGACTAACATGTTGGTGCTTTGTGAGAAAAGCCTCGAGAACAAGCGCCATGGAAAGTTTGAGTTGAGATGTGCTCCTTACTCACGATAATGCTATCACCCCATACAAGCTTAGTACAGAGACATCAGCAGACATCTGTGGCTTTTAACTGATTCTGTATCAACCTCTTCACTGGGTAATGAATCCCTCAGACTTCTACCTGTTCCCTAAGTTTGAAAGAAGAGTATGTGGAAAGCTTTTGGTTGCTGATGATATCACATCGTTGAGAGATTGGGACTTCCCATAAGATGGACATTGCCAAGCTGTGGCAGTGTTGACCAAGTGGCGTGCAAATGCAAGGAGTCATGTTGAAAGTAAACAACTGAAAAAAATGATGTTTTATATGTCAGGCTAGGAAACACTCTGTAAACTAATGCTCATAGGAAATGAATGTTAGACATGTGAAAAGGGCGCTTTTTATGACATAGTATTGATGTTCCAAGGAGCCACAGCATAGGACAATTTGGGCAAATAAGTCGAACGGTTCAGAACTACCCGCAGCAAAAATACTACAGTTAGAACTATAGTATTGAAGTTGTACTTCTCATATACTGCAGTACTCTGCAGAGCATTACGACAGAAAGGAATGTTATTTTGTTTTTACCTGACAGAGACCTTCAGTCACTAAAACATGAAAAGTCCAACATGAAAAGCAACAATTACAAGATGCATTCAAATATGGAGTTTCCTAAATTATTTCACACAAATAAAGACTTGCAAAAACACTTGCTTCACTTCATCAACATACGATAGTTTCTGAGGAGTTGTTTTGTACTATTTGTACCAGTCCATCCATGATGCAAAGCTTCTACAAAGCATGTAGCAAAGCTTTCTCCAGGGGTATATTAAAGCCCACTGAGCATATTGTTAATTATCAATCTTGATCTGGAGGAGAAGTGTGATACGACAGCCATACTCTGAGAAAGACGGCCATACTCTCACAAACTATTGGGACTACTTCCAAACATCGCTTTCCACCACGTTCCCCTAACTTAGATTTGTGCTGAACTGCCTTTTGGTTGTCTGGATTAAAGAGATCATCCATGTTTCATCCATAGTCAACAATGGCCTTCTCAACTGTCCTTAACTCATTGCATTCCATTGCACTTCTTCAAAACCGTTATTCTGTGATTGCTCATCAATTCACACGCAGAATGTTTTTCAGATAGAGTTACTGAACCGAGGTTCAGTTTTCTGATGCTTCAACATCCTCCATAAACTCTTCCACCCATCTTGAGAATGTGTTTCAATCCATTGGTGAGCCGAATAATTGAATGAAGTTGGTCGATGAATGTCCAGTAGGACTTTGCCAATTCAGATATTTAATTAATTTTATAATATGCATTCTATGCAAGCTGTAAGCGACATTTTCCAGTGTAGAAGTACACCTTACCGAACACACCACCAATGACAAAACAAGTGATCGTTTTGACTGCTAAATGTGTAATTGACTGCTCCAGTTCCATATTCACGCATTCGGCAATTATGTAATTTGGAGACCTCGATTAGTTGAATGCATCTCATATCCGAAAAAACAATCATTTTTAGCTCATCTATCGACAAATTCAATGTCTTTTAGATCCATCCATCCTTCTTTCCTTCGAAGTCATTAACATTTCTTCTTTTTTTCCCTACTCTCCAAGCGGCTTTAACAGATGTTTTGAAACTCCAACATGATTCATGACTGCACAAAAAAGTATGAGCCCTTTTTTCCATCCAGGTGTTGAGATTTCCATTCAAATGGGAATTCCATCCAGGTGGTGAGATAATTGGCTTAATTACTCAAATGTAATCTATGTTTGTATGTCCATCACATATCGTGAGATCGTCATCTCACGAGCGTTTATGTTGTTAATTTGAACCTCTGATTTAACATACTCGATTTCATTTGATCTTAGTCATAATTTAATTTAACCTTATCCTACTATAATTTGCATTGGTCATTGGCTTTGACACCAATTACAATTTTTATTATGGATCGAGGCGACAAAGATACATAGATCGAAAAAAAAGTTCAAATGGAGCACTTACCATGATAAAGCATTAAATTGCAGCAGAGTCGACAGATAAATTGTAGTGCTGCCAGACTTGCCAGCTTGATGCAGAAGACACCATTTACATTTTTGCCACCCCCATCCGATCCCGTTTAGATCACGCGCCAGCATGGGCAAAACTTGCTCATGTCATTAATGCCCTCTTTGCTCTGAAAGAATGGGAAAGAAGGGAGAGGAGGACACAGAGAGCTGGGATGCAGAGAGGGGAGAGTCCTTTCAGTCCTTTTTACCTCCTTTTTATGCCTCACGACAAAGTCACCGGAGGCATGATGTTTTTGGGTTGTCCATCCCTCCGCTACATCCGTTCATGCTAATTTATCTCTGTTTTCTCTGCAACCGGCTTATCTGATTGATACAAAATTTTCTCACCATGCAAACTACACATGCAGAAGTTTTAAGATAATTATGAACAACATAGTCACGTGATTGTTTGGCAGCCATGTTGGAAAAGAGAAAAATTGTGACCTCTGCATCTCAAAAGCACTCATGGAAAAATTGGAAACTTTGGCACGTGTAAAGTTACCTCCCATGGGAACCGAGTGTGAATTTTTTTGATGTGCCAAAGTGGCTTCATTATGACATCATAATTGCATGTGTAAAAACACTTTATCCGATCGTATGAAAATATTTTGAGTCTTCTAAGGCTAAAATTGTATGGGGGAAAAATTGATGACATCGGTCACGTGGTTCAGCAGCCATTTAGTTTTTTTATAAAATCTTTCTTCTCCGAAATGGTGAAGCAATTTCTTCTCTTGAGATGGTGTGAATCGAGGCAAAACTTTTCAGATTTCTCCACCTGACATCTCCAAAAAGAGTTATCCACCTATGACGCACAGTCACAGTTTTGGCAGCTCTTATTTTTGAAGCAGTAAAAACTTTTAAAAATCTCTTCTCTCAGAACAGTTGAGAAAAATCAGGTGACCCTTTAAAAAACCTTTTAGACCTTAAAACCTTAGGACCCTTTAAGACCATATTTAGACCCCTAAGACCAGTTAAGGACTCGTTTTAGACCCCCCTTTCAACACATTAGGCCCTCTAGATCCATTCAGACTGTTTAGACCCTTTTATACTTAGATTTAGACCATAGAACCCTTTAACCCCTTCGACCATTTTTAGACCCTTTAAGGCCCTTTAGACATTTCCATCCCTTTTAGAGCGATATAGACCCATTAGACCCGTGGAGACAAGTTAGACCACAACTACTTTAGAATGTACCCTTTAGACCTTAAGATCCATTCGACCCCATAGACCTTTAGACTCCTTATGACTCTTTGAACGCGATCTAGACCTGCTTTCATCTGAGACATTTTGGACCATTATACCCCTTGTAGACCTTTAAGACCCTTTCGACAATTTATAGACTCGAACACATGGAAGACCCTTTAGACCTCATTATATCCTTAACTACTATTGGAAACAATCACCTTTAGACCCCGTAGACTTTAGGACCCCTTCATATGTTTCGACTTTAGATCCTTTAAAAACCTTAGACCTTACACTGTTTAGAACTTTTTAAAGACCCATATAGTCATTTTTACATTCTTTAGACCCTTTTCAAAGCCATCAGACCAAGACTCCTTTGGAACGTACCCTTGAATCCCGAAGATCCATAACCTTTAAACCTTAAACCCTAGGACCCTGTCGACCCCATTTACACCTGTGGACCCTTTGACTGTTTAGACTCTTATATCCTTATACCTTTAGACCCGATTAGACCAGAGATCTTTGGACCCTGAGACCGTTTTTAGACTCTACTTTTGAATATTACCTTTAGACCCCTTAGATCCAAAGATTCTTTAGTCCTTAGGACACCTTAAACCCTTGAACCTTTCACACCCTTTAGAATACCTTTGACCTTTGTTGACCCTTAATACCTTTTTATGACCGTTTTAGTCCTTTAAGGACCCCTTTCAACACTATAGACTTTCTAGATGAAATGCCAGCAGACGGGTGCCAGTTTTAATGTCCACTCAAGGGGAAATTTGCACAACATGTGAATCACCCTCCCGCCCTGTTGAAACACCTGGGTGGACAGTTTTATAGCTGGGTCGGGTCAAACTCAGGCCTAGAAAGCTTCGAGGCGAGTGTACAATGCCTGAGCCAGGCCCATCGCGCCAGCCTGAGTTTACTGGTACGAAGTATTAAGAGACAGCAATACTCAGACCAGTAAGTTGTGCAAGCAATCTGAGACATCATGGCCAGAAATTCTCTCTGAATAATTATATTTATAGTTAATGGTTGATCTGGCAGGACGGGCCAGAGGCAGTTACTACTTAATCTTTGCGCTGTCTGGCTTGAGGTTTTGATTTTCAAACTTGATATAAACTGTCTCTACACTTTTGCATCACAAAGTACACCATCCCCTCAGATGACACTTAAGTTAGCAGTGTCCATCTAGCTGGCATTAAATTGTGATGGTTAAAGTATTTTGTGAAGAGTAGGCAAAGTTAGTGTGCTTAACCACCCGAGTCAAATTACTAATTCCACATTGTAATTCTTTTCAAAGACTCTTTAGGCAGTATCGAAGTGAACCCACTTCTTGCAGCATGCAAATCGCACCAGATGAGAGAGAGAGAGTTGTTGTACTGATATGAAAAATTGGTCCACATTTGGTGTCCATATTAACTCACATTGCTTCTTTATGAGAGCAATGTGGCAAGTGAAACCAACATGGGTTTGAATGCCCTTTGCGTCAGTCACGTTGAAAGGTAACAATTACATGAGTACAACCACAATTTCTCGTAATACACAGAAAGACAGCCATGTGGTCAGTTTCGCCACTTGGCACAAGTTGAACGTTCAAAAAGACAACCCGTACTGATGTGGTTTACGGCAGGCATGGCAGCCACCAAAGGGCCTTGTGGGTTATAGAACTCCCCCACATTCTCCTCCACACTTTTGCAAATTCCTGAATTTAGCCCCCTGACCTTTTGTGCAAATTGTTACATGTAGTCAACCCACCCCTTCACCACACATTTTATCTCTAAAAATAACAATCACTTTCATGCAAACGGTATGACAGTCATCATTTGCCAAACTTGCACAGAATGGCAGATTATCCTGGCTTTATAAAAACTGAGACGTCACAGCTGTCAGATGCACTAAGACATTGTAGCCTCCAACCTGGCTGCAGATCTTCGGATACACTGTCTCCGTTTAGTGTACTAAATTCCACTTTTTTTTTTCCTGAATCACATTTCAGGCACCAGACCCATTTTCAAAGATGTATCTTGATCATGAACCTTGTCTCAACTTGTATGATATAAGACTCGATGGTTTATGGACTGGCGTCGGGATACTGGCCAACTGGCTACGCCTCTTGCCGATGCAAATGCTGTTAGACTCAGAAAAGCAAACTTGTCTCTTTGAGTGAAAAGCACATTTGTGCTTTTGCTCGCTTGGATGAGTGCAACTTCTATGCTTCCCAAGCATTAGAATGGGTGCACGATGAGAAATCATCCTCAACTATAATTCACGGACGGTGTTTTTGTGTTTTTTGTCACACTTACTCCTCTTACAGTTCTGGAGCTAATTACATCCAGACTTGCCACATAGGATTCATCATGACCCCATCAAATATATCGGGGGGGCGGCGGTGTTTTTTTATCTTTGCCGATGGTCTAGGTGCCGATGGGGTGGGGAGGGGGGTAGGAGTGGACATAAATTCTTCGATGTAAATGTGTATCATGTAGCGGCCGTCTCCAGTTTCCCTGGTATTACAATTTCCCACCAATTTACAGCACCAGCATTCCTTGTCCCAAGTTTTCCGCGTGTAGTTGAGCGTGTTTTGAATTATGGAGCATGAGGTATGTTTTGCTTCATGCACATTTTCCCAGCGTTATTTTTTCTGCCAACAAATCTGTCAGTTGTCTATACACTGCCCACATAAAAGTATGTGTCAGAGAATGATGTTGCATGCTTGGAGCAAGATCGCCATTAGCGAGGTATTCTGCCAGTATAAAACAAGGTAAAAAGACAGAAAATGTCACATAGCCCCCGTTGTTTCGTTAATTTGCTGAACGGGTTATAGGGCAAACCATATTTATTGTACAACTAAAATTACCGCTCGTCTACCGTCGGCTATCTGTGACATAAGATCACAAAATAAGTGAGGTGCACGACTGCACGTGTATGCCATCATGTACTGTTGCTTGTGCAAGTTGTGAACAAAATAGACCATGCGTGCCTTGAGAATGGTTGGCGACACATTTAGTAACAAAGTGTGCCACCAGTCAGCCGACTCTTGGATCTTGATCTCAAACAAAAAAGACATGCATATGCATTAGCTCTCATTCACTATCTGCTGTTGCCAAGTTTGGAACAACATTTCGTAAAGATCATGTTCTGAGAAATAATGCCTGGTTATTGGCTTAATGGTTAGGGGGTGGGCTTGGGATCCAGGATCCTGAATTCAAATCCCACTTGGATGTTGAATAATACAGGTGGGGTGAACACTGCCTGTCATTCCTTCTGAGGTTGGCAAAAATGAGTGCCAGCTTGGTTTATCTTGTCGGAAAGTGATCCGTCAGATTTGTACCAAATAGGCCAAGGAGACTTTCTTAGGAGCACCAAGCTCTGCATAGAGTACTGGTCCCAATGATGGATGGATGTCCGAGAAATGCGTGAGGACATGTTCACATTGGGGTTTTTACAACTAAAATGGTCGCCAGTCGGCCATCTTTTATGGTGATGTCGAAAAATAATGATGTGTGTATGTAGGCGCATCATCATTTATCTGTTTGCCCAAGTTTGAACATCGGAAATGCATGTTCGAGCAAGATGGTTGTAGGGTGTTCAACATCGGTGTATTTTCCACTAATATGACTGCCAGTCTACCTGTCGGCCATCTTTGATCAGATCACAAAATCAAGTGAGGGCCGTGCTAAGCCATCACGTACTGTGTGGGTCAAGTTTGACAATCGGCGAAACCATGCCTGGCCTGAGAATTGAGCAGGGGACACATTATTAAACAAAATGGCCACCAGTCGCCATCTTTTGCGCATCACGAAACAAAAATGATGTGCTATGTACACATCAATTTTGTCTGTGTTCCTTGTATAAATTAAATCGGTCTAAAATGTCCAATATATGGTGCGGACGGCACACACACACCACACGGACATGAAAATCTTGACCAAATTCAGTAAGGCCTTGTTTCGGATTATTTCCACAGGGGTTAATAATACAAAGAGAGCTTTTGAGCTAAAGTCTCTTTTGAAGAAAATACTGAATAGGGTAGACAGTTCTACCTGGGACAGACTTCGTGAACTGAACATTGCAGACGAATGTTGCAGATGGAGTCAAAATAGTATGAACTCAGGACTGGCAGCAATGTTTCTCAATGTGAATTACTCAGCCAATCATGCTATATAATGTAACCACTTCCATTGGATAAGTCTGGTGTTGCACTTAGCGCTAGTGGTGCTGGCTGTAGGATCTTGGGGTCCTGAGTTTGAGCGCTGTCGGCTGCTGAATTAACACCAGGTGCGGTTCACTCCTTGTCATCTGTAATGTCGGTGAAATCGAGTACCAGTGCACTGCGTAGAGGGGACAGCATCAGTCGGCACAGCCCGCCTTCCAAGAAATGATAGCTACTCGGCAACAAGCTGCCATATGCAAGAACACGAACTCCGTTGGTGACGCCATGCTTTGACTCAACATCCCAGCTCTCACGGGAACATGCTTACCAAACACTGAGAGAGACAGCCATTTACTCTCGCACGCCATTCAGCTACATTTCCAAACCTCGCTTTTCTACCACGTTTCCCGAAAAGACTGCAACAGGGGTGGTGTAGGGCGTTCTCATTTTCCTACATAAGAGATTCTACATCGCTGAGATTCAACGCTCTGAATTTGAGCGTTAATATATTATTATATATATATATATATATATATTATATATATATATATATATATATATATATATATATATGTATTATATATATGTATATGTATACATATATATATATGTATATATAGGTGTAATATATATGTATATTGTATATGTATATGCATTATATTATATATATACCACACACACACATCACACACCCACAACACACACACACACCACACACACCACACACACACACATAATATACACACACATATCTGCTCCTTCTTCTTCTTCTTTCGGCTGCTCCCGTTAGGGGTCGCCACAGCGGATCATCATTATTGATCCGCGTAATGATTTGGCATAGGTTTTACGCCAAGATGCCCTTCCTGACGCAACGCTGCACCTATGACACCAGGGATTCATATACACACTTTTTATATATATATATATACTATATATAATATATAATACATATATATTAATAAATCATATATATTATATATATATATATATATATTGTTACGGGCTGTGGGAAAAATTGGCAGAGCACCATATAGGCGCTTTAGATCAGTTAATCGATAAAGTTGTTCAGATAGATTTCCCCACCGAGTCTAAGGGAATTATTCGTGTAACCGCAGGCTGTGAATTTCAGTTAGCCGTTTTTCTTTTGCTATCGTTTACTTTGGACCAACCATTCACAACAAACCCCTCCACCGCCAACATCGCTCTCATTAACGTCACAACAACCACCTCCACCACCAACATCGCTTCATCAAGCCGCTCCACAAACACCACGATTCACGCACAACCACCTTTCTCGTCAACGCCAACTCCCCACAGACAACGACAGCCGCCTTCAGAACAACCACCTTAACACAACCGCCCAACCACACCACCCTCACGACACCACAAAATGCCAGCCACGCCACCATTACAACACCACCGTAATCGCCCACCGCATTGCCTCCTCGGCACCCACGGTTGCGAGAAGCCTGGCATTCCATCGGGAGGAAAGCAGAACGACGGCCCCACCCCCCAACGAATAAATCTGCGCCGGCAACGCAGCCAGGAGATATAACCAAACACAAGAGTTATTAATAGCGACACTAGTTATTGAAGAAAGGAAAAGAATGAGAAGCCCCGATTCGGCGAGCGAAAAAACGCCCTTCTTTGGAGTTTCCGGCTGCGTGCTGGAAAGAGGGGGGGGCGAAAGTGGAGGAGCGAGGCGCCATGGAGCATTAAAAGGGGTGCGACTGGAACGCAAGTCGGAGGAGAGAAGGGCTGCTGGAGGTTGTAGCGGTGTGTGGAGGGAGAGAAAAGAGATGGTCGTTGTCGAGGTTGTGGCAGTGTGGTGGAGACCGCGGTAGGGACTGGGAGAAGAGTGGAGGCCAGCGGAGCCAAGGCGCCGGCCTTGCCATACCATCTTACCGTGGGTACTGGAGGGGACGTCTGGGTGCCCTCAGCAAGTCACCATGAGGGTGAAGGTGGCCGCCCGGTCTCTCGGGGGCCTTTGCGCGTTCTACACGGCTCGTGCCTATAAAGACCCAAGAGGTTCCATAGTCTACACCGCTTTATCTTTTGATGGGTTTTCCTTTGTTTCTTGCATAGTTGTGGCGCCATTGTCCGTAAGGTAGAAACTGTCGATAAGTGACTGTACATAATAAATAGACGGTGGCTAGCTCTTTGTCTTGCTTCGCGTCTTGTCCCTACCCCCATCATTGGATGATTGAATACGTTGCATTGTTTGCATGCATTGATGATAACCGCATCTTTGACCGATACGTGCATGTTTGCGTTGTGAAATAAATGTGCTTGTTTAAATGTCACCTGTTCGTTGCGTCCTTTCCCTTGATTGAACTGCCATATTGCACTTGGAATATAGTTGGTTGTTAAATAACCGATAATATAATCGGGTCCAACGGGGCCTCGCGATAATACCCCGCTCGGTT
>CM068953.1:138991904-139019911 GCA_035128595.1 Eptatretus atami | reverse complement strand
CATTTTTACAAAACAGGCAGCCTGAAGCCAACAAGATACAGCCACAGCCAGTTGCATCGACAGCTACAGTAATGTTGGCGGGTCTGCCCAGGCAATCCCTCTTTATGGTGAATTACGAGCCCACCCCCCTCGCTACGGCACAAGCTCTGCCCAGTGGGTGAATTTGTGCTCTACCCCATTGGACCAAATCCACCCAACCTAGTTTCAGTTATGGACCTTCTCTCACACTGTCTGTACATTATGTTTTACCACCAACCAGAATGCGGGGCACAGAGCACAAGCAGCTCAGCAGCAGAGCAATTAACAATTGCAAGCATGCATGCATGTTGTTTGACCGATAAAATTCAATTTACAATTAGATTTTTGATCCACCTTCAGTATATCTGCAACATTAAATTATTACTTTGAGTAGGAGTCACGAGTATGCAGAATGGAACTACAATCTGCACATCTATCATTATCTTTCACTTATGAGGAAGATGTTCATTTGGCCAATTGAATATGTGCCTCGTCTAATAAAGGGGTGTTCTCCACATAACCTGGGTAACAAAGGTCATTGAGATTTCCTGACAACCAGCAGTGATAACGTTCAAAACAAAACATGTCGGTAGGCTGTGGAACTCTAAAGCTCCTTGACTTGCTCTTGCAGGACTCGTTCACTGAAGAAGACTTATGAAACTCCTTGCAATAGACAAGCATGAAAGCGATCAAGTCAGGCAAGTGGACAGTAGGGAGCAAGGCCATGAGCTCATCTGAATCCTTTTGTCGTGGGCTCGTTTCAAGAAACCCCTGAATGCACTGATATGCATTCGCAATTTCATTTCCATAGGTCACTGGAAACACAACATTGCACTTTCCAGATTCCCAAGGTTAAACTTGCGCATTGGAAACAGCGCCAAACTGCTTGTGGTTTCAGCAATATATCTACGGCTTAGTGTTAAACGCAAAGAGCCAAACGAATGAATTCTTCTGCTTTCAGGGTCCCTTGCAGACTCTTGAAAATCCAAACAAACTCTATCAATTTGGGAGCATTAATATAGGTTTCAATAACACGTTAAAAAGTGACATTTAACTGTGCTTTCGGCAGACCACTTTCACAGCATTTCCCATGTCACAGTAAATAGAGTAACATGAAAGTTGAACCAATGTATACCGATGATTATTTCCATCTCTTCCATCAAGTGAGCAATCAGTGAAATCATCACATGCTCCAGTCGCAAAAAAAACTTTAGTGGAATTGATAGGTTCGAGTTAAGGCCCAAAGTTGGCCCTGCAGAACAAGCCAGACCTTTTTTTGGTCTACAGGGTCCAGAGAGCTCGTCATAGTGATTTCTGCTGGCTCCAGCCTTGTTATTGCAAACTTCGCGTAGCCAGAAAGTCCGGGAGTTGTGAGCAAATGCAACACGGGAAGCTCTCACCCACTCATTAGGGCCTTAATTATTTAGGCATCGATTCTCATCCACTCGACTGAACCTATGTACATACAGCGCTCTCGCCACAGGCGCTGTCCACACGTCAGTTCAATTAACTCTAATTAATGGGTATGTGCCGAAGATGTTCACATTAACACTAAGCCAGAACAGAAATGTGCAAAATAAGCACACAACTCCTTGATGTTTGAGGTCAAACATTTTGGCAAAATCTGTACTGACTATTCTTGCTGAGAGCAGGCTGTGTTGAGTCAGTTATGTACACGTTATGAATAAGAACAAGTAAGGTCTTTCTAACCCCTCACTTCTGGTGGATTAAAGTGCAACCACCCAGGTATGATGGAACTGGCTTGCTACAATGCTCTTCCCCGAATAGTGACCAAAGGGATGAAACATTTTGATATTTTTTAGCCAAATTATTTGGGACAATCCTGGTGGACATGTCTATCATTCATAATTGACAAAACTTAAATGTCAATATAGTGGCTGGTAAGTGGTTATCAAACCTTTGCTGATGTCTCCTCCTTTTTCGTCTTGCACCCTCTGCCCTTGTTGGTCCATCCCTCCCCAGTTTTCTACATGGCGCACACAAGTCTACTCGTAAACCCTCTCTCGTTACCTCCAAATCCACATTCGCTGCTCACTTCATCATTTGTTCCTCTTTTCTCTCACCGTTGGAATGAACTTTCCTTAGTTTTTTTTTTTTTTTAGCTACATTCTTTCCCTTCCAGGGCCTTCAAGTTTTCTGTTCACACTACCTCAGCACCCCATCCATTACTTATGATCTCCTCCACCCCCAAATGACACCCATTTTCCCAATCTCTCCCTTTTTTCGGAGATTGTGTGATCCCCCCCTCCCTTTAACTTCTCCCTATCTCATTATTCGTTACGATTGTTGGCTGTTTTGTTCTTATTTCGCTGTTTTCACCCCCCATGTGCACCTTCACTCCCTCCCAGAGCTCTCTTTCACTCTTCACCTTTTCCCATTCTGCTGGTAGGCCTTCACAAGCCTCGGACCATTGTTTCCAAAAAAAAAAAAATTCTCTTTTAGTTTTCCTGTGACCAGCCTCTTTGTGACATATTTGTGTGATGTCAACTCCAGTGAATAAAAATTTCCCATCACACGCATCATTTGCAAGTCGAAAATAGGTTGCTTGTGACATTATGGAAGCTAAAACCTTTTATATCATCATCATTTTAATGTTGCCGGACCAGAGCAGATTATTGCAAAAGCGGGAGAAAGTAATTGAGAGATTTTCCTCGTTGATGTCTACGAGGGCCGTTCAACGAGCCAATTTCAAAGATTCAAATTATCGTGATTTGATATTGTTGTGAATGTAAACAGCCTTTCCTTTAGTTTGCATGACATTTATTGTTTGGTATAGAAAAATTGAAGCCAATGAAGAGAGAGGTGACAGATGTATAAAGGCATGTAGTGACAGTGCGACAGCGGGGCTGCAGTTGGATACAATTGGATAGAAACAACTTTGGAAACAACATATTTGTTCTGCCAGTAACCCACGTTCTTATTACACACGCCCAGATCCAGACTTCACTGCTCCACCTCCACTCATTTGTTTCCTCTTTCCTATCACCTGTGGAATCAACTTCCTCAGTCTATTTAACGTCATTCTCTCTTTCGGGCTTTCAAGAGGGCTGTTGCCTCCTCCTCAGGTTCTCTCCCCATCCATACTCATTGATCTTTTTCCTCTCTCATTAATCCTCCCCAAACCAACCCACTTCCTATCTAGGCGCTATTTTCTTTTCATTCCTCTCTCTTTCCACTCCACCTTTTTCAGTTTTTTTGATCTGATTGCCCTTTCATTGGCAGTATAAAAAAAGAAAAGTCAGCTGAATTTATGTGAAGGGAATCAGCACTGAGATGACAACAATATTTGTGAATAAGAAGAAAAATCAAGTCAGCACGGAGCTGAGGACATTGGGCCATGATTAGCATTGGGTCAGTGCATTGGGCATCTGGCAATGAAACATTGGACATGAAAAAGGCTCTCAGCAAAGATATATGCCCAGAATGTGAGTGATATCAGAAGAGAGCTTGACTTGATATTTCCAGAGGAACTTTTGTAGCCACACAACTTAATGATCAGGAATGTGACTCATGGTGAGTCATAGGTTCACTATTTTGATTGAGAGGGACGAGCAGTATAAAGCATACAATCGAAGCATACAGACATTACAATTTCTCCTTTGGAAGTACAAGAATAAAGCATCAGTTTGGAAATTGTCATGGCCCACTGTTTTTGGAGAGTGAATGGTGTGGTCAGAACTAGCTCCCTCTCAAAAGGCATGGCCATCAATAGGAATACGATTGCTGACTAACTGTGGTGCTTTGAGAAAAAGCCTCGAGAACAAGCGCCATGGAAAGTTTGAGTTGAGGATGTGCTCCTTACTCACGATAATGCTATCACCCATACAAGCTTGAGTTACAGAGACATCAGCAGACCATCTGTGGCTTTTAACTGATTCTGTATTCAACCTCTTCACTGGTAATGAATCCCTCAGACTTCTACCTGTTCCCTAAGTTGAAAGAAGAGTATGTGGAAAGCTTTTGGTTGCGTGATGATATCACATCGTCTGAGAGATTGGGACTTTCCCAAGTGGACCATTGCAAGCTGTGGCAGTGTTGGACAAGTGGCTGCAAATGCAAGGAGTCATGTGGAAAGTAAAACAACTGAAAAAAATGATGTTTTATATGTCAGGCTAGGAAACACTCATGGTAAACTAATGCTCATAGGAATGAATGTTAGACATGTGAAAAGGGCGCTTTTTATGACATAGTTTGAATGTTCCAAGGAGCACAGCATAGACATATTTGGGCAAGTGAAAGTCAACGGTTCAGAACTACCCGCAGGCAAAAATACTACAGTAAACTATAGTATTGAAGTTGTACTTCTCATATACTCAGTACTCTGCAGAGCATTACGACAGGAAAGAATGTTATTGTTTTTACCTGACAGAACCTTCAGTCACTAAAACAATGAAAAGTCCAACATGAAAAGCAACATTACAAGATGCATTCAAAATATGGAGTTTCCTAAATTATTTCACCAACATGAAGACTTCAAAAAACACTGCTTCACTTCTCAAACATACGATAGTTTCTGAGGAGTTTTTGTACTTATTGGTACCAGTCCTCCATGATGCAAAGCTTCTACAAAGCTGTAGACAAAGCTTTCTACCAGGGGTATATTAAAGCCCACTGAGCATTTGTTAATTTATTCAATCTTGATCTGGAGGAGAATTGTGATACGACAGCCATACTTCTGAGAAAGACGGCCATACTCTCACAATATTTGGTCATACTTCCAAACATCGCTTTCCACCACGTTCCCCTAACTAGATTTGTGCTGAACTGCCTTTTGGGTTGTCTGGATTAAAGAAGATCATCCATGTTTATCCATAGTCACAATGGCCGTTTCTCAAACTGTCCCTTAACTCATTGCATTCCATTGCACTTCTTCAAACCGTTATTCTGTGATTGCTCATCAATTCACACGCAGAATGTTTTCATGATATAGACTTACTGAACCGAGTCAGTTTTACTAATGCTTTCAACATCCTCCATAAACTCTTCACCCATCTTGGAATGTGTTTCACATCCATTGGTGACGCCGAATAATTGCACATGAAGTTGGTCGAATGAATGTCCAGTAGGACTTTGCCAATTCAGATATTGTAATTTAATTTTATAATATTGCATTCTATGCAAGCTGTAAGCAGACCTATTTTCCAGTGTAGAAGTACACCTACACGAACACACCACCAAATGACAAAACAAGTGATCGTTTTGCTGCTAAATGTGTTAATTTGACTGCTCCTAGTCCATTATTCACGCATTCGGCCAATATGTAATTTGGAGACCTCTCATTAGTTGAATGCATCTCATATCACGAAAAAACAATCATTTTTAGCTCATCTACGACAAATTCAATGTCTTTTAGATCCATCCATCCTTCTTCCTTCGAAGTCCATTAACATTTCATTCATTTTTTTCCTACTCCTCCAGCGGCTTTAACAGATGTTTTGAAACTCCAACATGATCATGACGTGACAAAAAGTAATGGAGCCCTTTTTTCCATCCAGGTGTGAGATTTCCATTCAAATGGGGAATTCCATCCAGGTGGTGAGATAATTGGCTTATATTACTCAAAATGTAATCTATGCTTTGTATGTCACATCACATATCGTGAAGATCGTATCTCACGAGCGTTTTGTTGTTTATTTGAACCTCTGAATTAACATCTCGATTTCAATTTGATCTTAGTCATAATTTAATTTAACCCTTATCCTACTATTAATTTGCATGGTCATTCGGTTTGCACCAATTACAATTTTTATTATGGATCTAGGCTGACAAAGATGACATAGATCGAAAAAACATTTCAAATGGAGCACGCTTACCATGATAAAGCATTAAATTGCAGCAGAGTCGACAGATAAATTGTGGTGCGCTCAGCTTGCCAGCTTGATGGCAGGAAGACACCATTTTACATTTTTGCCACCTCCCATCCCGATTCCCGTTTAGATCCGCGCCAGGCATGGGCAACTTGCTCATGATCATTAATGCCCTCTTGCATCTGAAAGAATGGGAAGAAGGGAGAGGAGAGAACAGAGAGTGGGTGCAGAGAGGGGAGAGTCCTTTCAGTCCTTTTTACCTCCTTTTTATGCCTCCACTGACAAAGTCACCTGGAGGCATGATGTTTTTGGGTGTCCATCCCTCCGTACATCCGTTCATGCTAATCTTTCTCTGTTTTTCTCTGCAACGACTTATCTGATTGGATACAAAATTTTCTCACCATGCAAACTACACATGCAGAAGTTTTAAGATAATCATGAACAATCATAGTCACGTGATTTTGGCAGCCATGTTGAAAAGAGAAAAATTGGACCTCTGCATCTCCAAAACCACTCATGGAAAGAATTGAACTTTGGCACGTGAAGTTACCTCCCATGGGAACGAGTGTGAATTTTTTGATGTGCCAAAGGTGCGCTTCATTATGACATCATAATTGCATGTGTAAAACACTTTATCGATCGTTATTGAAAATTTTGAGTCTTCTAAGGGCTAAATTGTAGGGGGAAAAATTGATGACATCGGTCACGTGGTTCAGCAAGCCATTTTAGTTTTTTATAAAATCTTTCTTCTCCGAAATGGCTGAAGCTAATTTCTTTCTCTTGAGAATGGTGTGAATCGAGGCAAAACTTTTCAGATTCTCCACCTGACATCTCCAAAAAGAGTTATCCACCTATGAGCACAGTCACATGTTTTGGCAGCTCTTTATTTTTGAAGCAGGTTAAAAACTTTTAAAAATCTCTTCTCTCAGAACAGTGAGAAAATCAGGTGACCCTTTAAAACCTTTTAGACCTTAAACCTTAGGACCTTTAAGACCAATTTAGACCCCTTAAGACAGTTAAGGACTCTTTTGACCCCCCTTTCAACACATTAGGCCCTCTAGATCCATTCAGACTGTTTAGACCCTTTTATACTTAGATTTAGACCATTAGAACCTTTACCCCTTCGACCATTTTTAGAACCTTTAAGCCCTTTAGACATTTCCATCCCTTTTAGAGCGATATAGACCCATTAGACCCGTGGGCAAGTTAGACCACACTACTTTAGAATGTACCCTTTAGACTTAAGGATCCATTCGACCCCATAGACCTTTAGACTCCTTATGACTCTTTGAACGCGATAGGACCTCTTTCATACTGAGACCATTTTGGACCATTATACCCCTTGTAGACCTTTTAAGACCCTTTCGACAATTTTAACTCGAACACATGGAAGACCCTTTAGGACCTCATTATAGCCTTAACTAACTATTGGAAACAATCCTTTAGACCCGTAACCTTTAGACCCCTTCATATGTTTCGACTTTTAGATCCTTTAAAAACTTTAGACCTTTACACCTGTTTTAGAAACTTTTTAAGACCCATAAGTCTTTTTCCATCTTTAGACCCTTTTCAAAGCCATCAGACCAAGACTCCTTTTGAACGTACCCTTTGAATCCGAAGATCCCATAACCTTTAAACCCCTTAAACCCCTAGGACCCTGTCGACCCATTTACACCTGTGGACCCTTTGACTGTTTAGACTCTTTATATCCTTATACCTTTAGACCGATAGACCAGAGATCTGTTGACCCTGAGACCGTTTTAGACTCTACTTTTGGAATATACCCTTTAGACCCCTTAGATCCAAAGATCTTTAGTCCTTAGACACCTTAAACCCTTGACCTTTCACACCTTTAGATACCTTTGACCTTTGTTGACCCTTAATACGCTTTTTATGACCGTTTTAGTCCTTTAAGACCCTTTCAACACTATAGACTTTCTAGATGAAATGCCAGCAGACGGGATGCCCAGTTTAATGTCCACCAAGGGGAAATTGCACACACAATGTGAATCACCCTGCCGCCACATGTTGAAACACCTGGGTGACAGTTTATAGCTGGTCGGGTTTCAAACTCAGGCCTAGAAAGCTTCGAGGCGAGTGTACAATGCCTGAGCCAGGCCCATCGCCCAGCCTGATTTACTGGTAGAAGTATAAGAGACAGCATATCAGACCAGTTAAGTTGTGCAAGCAATCTGGACATCATGGCCAGAAATTTCTCTCGAATAATTTATTTATAGTTAATGGTGATCTGGCAGGACGGCCAGAGGCAGTACCACTTATCTTTGCCTGTCTGGCTTGAGGTTTGATTTTCAAACTTGATCATAAAACTGTCTGTCTACACTCTTGCATCACAAAGGTACACCATCCCTCAGATGCACTTAAGTAGGTGTCCCATCTAGCTGGCATTAAATTGTGATGGTTAAAAGTATTTTGTGAAGAGTAGGCAAAGTTATGTGCTACCACCCTGAGTAAATTACTAATTCCACATTGTAATTCTTTTCAAAAGACTGCTTTAGGCAGTATCGAAGTGAACCCACTTCTTGCAGCATGCAAAATCGCACCAGATAAGAGAGAGAGTTGTTGTACTGTATATGAAAAATTGGTCCCATTTGGTGTCCATTAACTCACATTGCTCTTTATGAGAGCAATGTGAGAAGTGAAACCAACATGGGTTTGAATGCCCTTTGCGTCAGTCACGTTGAAAGGTAACATTACATGAGTACAACCACAATTTCTCGTTAATACACAGAAATACAGCCATGTGGTCATGTTTTGCGCCACTTGGCACAAGTTGAACGTTCAAAAAAGACAACCCGTACTGATGTGGTTTCACGGCAGGCATGGACCACCAAAGGCGCCTTGTGGGTTATAGAACCTCCCCCACATTCTCCTCCACACTTTTGCAAATTCCATGTAATTTAGACGCCCCTGACCTTTTGTGCAAATTGTTACATTAGCTCACCACCCCCTTCACCACCCACATTTATCTCTAAAAATAACAATCACTTTTCATCCAAACGAGATATGACAGTCAATCATTTGCCAAACTTGCATCAGGAATGCAGATTATCCTGGCTTATAAAAAACTGAAGACGTCACAGCTGCAAGATGGCACTAGACATTGTAAGCCTCCAACCTGGCTGCAGATCTTCGGATCACTGTCTCCGTTTTAGTGACTAAATTCCACTTTTTTTTTTCCTGAAGTACACATTCAGGCACCAGACCCATTTTCAAAGATGTTCATTGATCATGACCTTGTCTCAACTTGTAGATACTAAGACTCGATGGTTTATGGCACTGTGCGTCGGGGATACTGGCCAACTGCTACGCCCTTCGCCGTGCAAATGCTGTTAGACTCAGAAAAGCAAACTTGTCTCTTTGAGTGAAAAGCACATTTGTCTTTGGCTCGCTTGATGAGTGCAACTTCTATGCTCCCAAGATTAGAATGGGTGCACGATGAGAAATCATCCTCACTATAATTCACGGACGGTGTTTTGTGTTTGTTTGTCACACTACTCCTCTTAAGTTCTGAGCTAATTACATCCAGGACTTGCCACCATAGGATTCATCATGACCCCATCAAATATATCGGGGGGGGGCGGGGTGTTTTTTTATCCTTTGCCGATTGGTCATGAGGTGCCGAGGGGTGGGGAGGGGGGTAGGAGTGGACATAAATTCTCGATGTAAATGTGTATCAGTGTGCGCCGTCTCCAGTTTTCCCTGAGTATTACAATTCCACCATTTACAGCACAGCATTCCGTGTCCCCAAAGTTTTCCGCGTGTAGTGAGGTGTTTGAATTATGAGCAGGAGGTATGTTTTGCTTCATGCACATTTCCCCAGCGTTATTTTTTACTGCCAACAATGCGTCAGTTGTCTATACACTGCCCACAATAAAAGTATGTGTCGAAGAATGATGTTGCATGCTTGGAGCAAGATCGCCATTGAGCGGGTACTCTGCCAGTATAAAACAAGGTAAACAAGACAGAAATGTCACATGCCCCCGTGTTTCGTAATTTTGTCTGAACGGCAGTTATAGGGCAAACCATATTTATGTACAACTAAAATTTACCGCTCGTCTACCAGTCGGCTATCTGTGCATAAGATCACAAAATAAGTGAGGTGCACACTGCACGTGGTATGCCATCATGTACTGTTGCTTGTGCAAGTTGAACAAAATAGACCATGCGTGCCTTGAGAATGGTTGGCGACACATTTAAAAGTAACAGAAGATGTGCCACCAGTCAGCCACCTTGGATCTTGATCTCAAACAAAAAAGGACATGCATATGCAACTCTCATTCACTATCTGTGTGCCAAGTTTGGAACAACATTTTGGTAAAATCATGTCTGAGAAATGAATGCCTGGTTTTGGCTTAATGGTTAGGTGTGGTGGGCTTGGGATCCCAGATCTGAATTCAAAATCCACTTGGATGTGAATTAATACAGGTGGGGTGACACTGCCTGTCATTCCTTCTGAGGTTGGCAAAAATGAGTGCCAGCTTGGTTGTATCTTGTCGGATAATGGTGATCCTCCAGATTTGTGACCCAATAGCCAAGGAGACTTTGCTAGGAGCACCAACGCTCTGCATAGAGTACTGGTCCCAATGGATGGGATGGATGTCGAGAAATGGTAGGACATGGTTCACATTGGGTTTTTACAACTAAAAATGGTCGCCAGTCGGCCATCTTTTATCTGATGTCGAAAAATAATGATGTGTGTTGTAGGCGCATCATCATTTTAATCTGTTTGCGCCAAGTATTGAACATCGGAAATGCATGTTCGGAGCAAGATGGTTTGTAGCGAGTGTTCAACATCGGTTTATTTTCCAACTAATAAATGACTGCCAGTCTACCTGTCGGCCTCTTTGATCATCACAAAATCAAGTGAGTCGTGCCGTGTTAAGCCATCACGTACTGTGTTGGTGTCATAGTTTGAACAATCGGCGAAACCAGCCTGGCCTGAGAATGGAGGTGACACATTTATGTAAACAAAATGGCCACCAGTCGCCATCTTATCGCATCACGAAACAAAATGATGGTGCATATGTACACCATCAGATTTGTCTGTGTTGCCTTGTTATAAATAAAATCGGTCTAAAAATGTCCAATATATGGT
This sequence comes from Eptatretus atami, assembly GCA_035128595.1. NCBI lineage: Eukaryota > Metazoa > Chordata > Myxini > Myxiniformes > Myxinidae > Eptatretus > Eptatretus atami. Next base: position 139,008,949 of record CM068953.1, on the reverse strand, counting down.
TGCGGACCACACACACACCACACGGACATGAAAATCTTGACCAAATTCATTAAGGCCTTGTTTCGGATTATTTCCACATGGGCGTTAATAATACAAGAGAGCTTTTTGAGTAAAGTCTCTTTTGAAGGAAAATACTGAATAGGGTAGACAGTTCTACCTGGACAGACTTTCGTGAACTGAACATTGCAGACGAATGTTGCAGATGGAGTCAAAATAGTATGAAACCTCAGGACTGCAGCAATGTTTCTCAATGTGAAATTACTCAGCACAATCATCCTATATAATTAACCACTCCATTGATAAAGTCTGGTGTTGGCCTTAGCGCTAGGGTAGCTGGTCCTGTAGGATCTTGGGTTCCTGAGTTTGAGCGCTGTTCGGCTGCTGAATTACACCAGGTTGCGGTTCACTCGACCTGGTCATCTGTAATGTCGGTGAAATGGAGTACCAGTGCACTGCGTAGAGGGGACAGCATCAGTCGGCACAGCCGCGCTTCAAGAAATGATAGCTACTCGGCAACAAGCTGCCATATGAAGAACCGAACTCCGTTGAGATGACGCCATGTTTGACTCAACATCCCAGCTCTCACGGAGAACATGGCTTACCAACACTGAGAGAGACAGCCTACTCTCGCAGCCATTCGGCTACATTTCCAAACCTCGTTTTTCTACACGTTTCCCGAAAAGACTGCCAACAGGGTGGTGTAGGGGTTGCTCATTTTCCTACATAAGAGATTCTACATCGCTGAGATTCAACGCTCTGAATTTGAGGTATAGATATATATTATTATATATATATATATATATTATTATATGATATATAATATATATTATATATATATATATTGAATATATATATGTATATGTAACTATTATATATATATGCTATATAGTAGGTGTAGATATATATGTATATTGTTATATGTATATGCGATATATATATATATATACACACACCACACACATCACACACCCACACACACACACACACACACACACACACACACACACATAATATACACACACATATCTGCTCCTTCTTCTTCTTCTTTCGGCTGCTCCCGTTAGGGGTCGCCACAGCGGATCATCTTATGATCCGCCGTAATGATTTGGCATAGGTTTTCGCCAAGATGCCCTTTCTGACGACAACCTGTCACCTATGACACAGGGAATTCTATACACACTAATACATATATATAATATACTATATATAATATATATACATACTATATTACATACATATATATATATATATATATATATATATATTGTACGGCTGTGGGAAATTGGCAGAGCACCAGTATAGGTCGTCTTTAGATCAGTTAATGCGATAAAGTTGTTCAGATAGATTTCCCCACCGATGATCTAAGGGAATTATTCGTGTAACCGCGGCTGTGATATCTTCAGTTAGCACGTTTTTTCTTTTGCTATCGTTACTTTGGACCAACCATCACAACAAACCCCTCCACGCCAACATCGCTCTCATTAACGTCACAACAACCACCTCCACCACCAACATCGCACTCTCATCAAGCCGCTCCACAACACCACGATTCACGCACAACCACCTTTCTCGTCAACGCCAACATTCCCCCACAGACACGAACAGCCGCCTTCAGAACAACCACCTTAACCACAACCGGCCAACCACACCACCCTCACGACACCACAAAATGCCAGCCACGCCACACATTACAACACCACCGTAATCGCCCACGCATTGCTCCTCGGGCACCACGGTTGCGAGGAAGCCTGGCATTCATCGGGGGAAAGCGACGACGGGCCCCACCCCCAACGAATAAATCTGCGCCGGCAACGCAGCGGAGATATAACCAACACCAAGAGTTATTAATAGCACACTAGTTATTGAAGAAAGGAAAAGAATGAGAATGCCCCGATTCGGCGAGGAAAAAACGCCCTTCTTCTGGAAGTTTCGGCTGCGCTGCTGGAAGAGGGAGGGGGCGAAAGGAGGAGCGAGGCGCCATGGAGATTAAAAGGGGTGCGCTGGAACGCAAGTCGGAGGAGGAGAGGGCTGCTCGGAGGTTGTGCAGGTGTGTGTGAGGGAGAGAAAAGAGTATGGCGTGTCGGGTTGTGGCATGTGGTGGAGAACCGCGGTAGGGACTGGGAGAAGAGTGGAGCGCCAGCGGAGCCAAGGGCAGCGGTCCTTGCCATACCAGTCCTTACCGTGGGTACTGGAGGGGACGTCTGGGTGCCCTCGCAAGTCACCATGAGGGTGAAGGTGGCCGCCCGGTCTCTCGGGGAGCCTTTGCGCGTTCTACACGGCTCGTGGCCTATAAAGCCCCAAGAGGTCCTAGTCTACACCGCTTATCTTTTATGGGGTTTTCCTTTGTTCTGTGCATAAGTTGTGGCGCCTTGTCCGTAAGGTAGAAAACTGTCGATAAGTGACTGTACATAATAATCAGGACGTGTGGCTAGCTCCTTTGTCTTTGCTATCGCGTCTTTGTCCTACCCCATCATTGATGATTGAATGACGTGCATTGTTTGCATGGCATGATGATAACCGCATCTTTGACCGTATACGTGCATGTTTGGTTGTGAAATAAATGTGCTTGTTTAAATGTCACCTGTTTCGCTGCGTCCTTTTCCTTTGATTGAACTGCCATATTGCACTTGCGAATATTAGATGTTGTTTAAATAACCGATAATATAATCGGGTCCAACGGGCTCGCGATAATACCCCGCTCGGTTACCTAAAACGAGAGCCGAGCTGCCTTAAGCCGGCTTCGTTTAAGCAGGCCCGTTGAGGCGTACAGTTCTCTCGGTAGTCTGCCCGCGCGATTAATTAGGTATATCGACAATTCGGCGATTGACCCTGTAGCGCATGGGTAGAATATTGACGAGGCTGTGGTGTGCTCAAAACACACCCGTGGCTGGTTTTCGGCGTTGATCCGGAAAGCCGCGACTGGATTTGTCTGTTCGGTGCGGCGAAGCGGCCGCATTGGTTAAACGCAGTCGTTCGCACCGCCGGCGGGCGGAGATCTACAACAATATTTATATATATATATATAATATATATATATATATTATATATATGTATATATATATAATATATATATCTCTTCTCTTCTTCTTTCGGCTGCTCCCGTTAGTAGTCGCCACAGCGGATCAACCGTCTCCATTTCGCTTTATCCTCCACATTCTTCCATTGACACTCCAACACCCGCATGTCCACCCTCACCGCATCATGAACCTCTTCTTTGGCCTTCCTCTTCTCCTCCTGCCTGGCGGCTCCATCTTCAGCGTCCTTCTCCCGATATACTCCGCTTCCCTCGTCTGTGCACATGTCCAAACCATCTCAATCTCGCCTCTCTCACTTTGTCTCCAAACGCGTCCTACCTGCGCAGTCCCTCTAATATACTCATTCCTTATCCTGTCCATCCTCGTCACTCCCACGAGAATCGCAGCATCTTAACTCTGCCACCTCCAGCTCCGCTTCCTGTCTTTTGTGAGCGCCACCGCTCCAAACCGTACAACATAGCTGGTCTCATACCGTCTTATATACTTTCCCCTTAACTCTTGCAGCTACCCTTCTGTCACAAATCACTCCTGCAACTCTTTTCCACCCACTCCATCCTGCCCGCACTCTCTTTTTCACTTCTCTCCCAAACTCTCCGTTACTTTGGACAGTTGAACCCAAGTATTTAAAACCCATCCACCTTCCCCACCTCAACTCCTTGCAACCGCACCATACCACCACCCTCCCTCTCATTTACGCACATGTACTCCGTCTTACTCTTACTGACTATCATTCCCCTTCTCTCCAGTGCGTACCTCCACCTCTCGAGGCTCGCCTCAGCCTGCTCCCTACTCCTCCCTACAGATCATGATGTCATCCGTGAACATCAGAGTCCATGGAGACTCCAGTCTGATCTCGTCCATCAACCTGTCCATCACCATTTCAAACAGGAAAGGGCTCAGAGTCGATCCTTGGTGCAATCCCACTTTTACCTTAAACCGGTCCGTCATTCCTACCGCACACACTCACCGCTGTCACACTGTCCTCATACATATCCTGCACCACCCTCACATACTTCTCCACCACTCCCTACTTCTCATACAATGCCACAACTCCTCTCTTGGCACCCTATCATAAGCTTTCTCTAAATCCACAAACACACAATGTAACTCCTTCTGGCCTTCCCTATATTCTCCATCAACATTCTCAAAGCAAACATCGCATCAGTGGTGCTCTTTCCTGGCATAAACCCATATTGCTGCTCACAAATCGTCACCTCTTTTCTCAACCTAGCTTCCACTACTCTTTCCCACAACTTCCTGGTGTGGCTTAAACACTTTATCCCTCTGTAATTTCCACAGCTCTGCACATCACCCTTGTTCTTGAAAATCGGAACCAGTAACTTAATCTCCCATCCTCCGCATCCTCTACTTTCCAAGACTTTATTAAACAATCTGGTTAACAACCACTGCCATCTCTCATAAGCACTTCCATGCCTCCGCTGGTATTCATCTGGGCCAACCGCCTTTCCACTTTTCATCCTCTTCATAGCAGTCCTCACTTCATCCTTACTGATCCACCCCACTTCCTGATTCACTATCTCCACCTCTTCCAACCTTCTCTCTCTCTCATTTTCTTCATTCATCAGCTCCTCAAAGTACTCCATCCACCTTCTCAACATGGTGTTGGCGAAGCAGAAGTGTGGTGAGGGAGATAGCTAGGAAGGTACTTGGTGTGACATCTGGACAGAGGAAGGAAGATAAGCAGAAAACATACATATATATATAATTATATATATTATATATATATTGTTGCGAATTCCGCGCCCGCCGGCGTGCGAACGGCCACGTGACTCGAATGGCGGCCGCCTCGCCCACCGGACGGACAATTCTGTCGTGACCCTCTGGGAACTATCGCCCGGAGCCAGTCACGGGTGGGCCTTTCGACCTCACCACGATCGTGCCAATCGGCCACCCGCGTGGGATAGGGTTGTTCGCCAAACTCGACCTACCTAAGTACCCACGCGGATGGTAAACCGGCGATCGCACCTCGCCGCAGGTCGACTCCGGACACGGGCGCGCTTCAGCGGTCCGTTCCGTGCTATCGGGATAACCGAGCGGTGTTATCGTCGGCCTCGACGGTTCCAATTAATTATCGGCATATCAAGCACTACGAACCCTTTTACGTGAAGCAAGATGGAGATTCAAACAAAGGAAAGGACGCAGCAGAAACGGGGAACAATTCAACATAATGCACATTTATTTCACACACCGACACAGACACAAAGCACACATATACAGCCAAACAGAATCAGAATGCACATATATAGTACAACAAAAGAAACAATGCCGCAGAGATACTACCGAATACGCGAACACACGGCAACACTTATACAGTTCTACTTTACAGACGGCGCCGACAACATTTACTCAAAAGCAAAAGAAAAGGCCACCCTCAAAGACAAGGGGCAGACGGGGCCCGTGGGCTAATATGTGGCGTGACCTGAAGGAAGCGGCCAGGCCCGCGAGACCGGGGGGGTCCTACCCGCGTCCTCGTGACGAGCCGCAAATGTCGCTGTGCGGCGGTGCCCCGCTTCGTGTCTCTTCGCGGGTTTCGTTGGCACCGCTTGGAGTGGGGTGGGAACGGGGCCCCCTTTTTGCACTCTCTCAGCGCGGGGGAAAAGGGGGTTGTTGATGCCCTGGGGGAGGAGAATGGCTGGCTGCTTGGTCCCGCGACGAGCGATCCCACCGCGACCTCGTCGCCGACCGCCGTCTTCCCTGCCTCGGACCCGAGCTCCTTGGCCTCTTCCCCCAATTCTCCTCAGCCGACCGCAGAAACCAACTTGATGCCTTCGCCACCCGACTCGACTCCGATCTTCAACCCGACTTGACTCCGTTCTTCAACCCGACTTGACTGCCCCCAAAACCCTCTGCTCTTCTGCCACGAAAACTCTCTCTGCGCTCGGCGTTTTATAGGCCGGCAGGAGAACCCAGTATGCAAATTTCCGGATCAGGATCACCTCGGGGCGGAGCCACGCTCGCCGATTGGACGGAGGAAAAGGGGCTTGAACCTCCCCTAATCCTAGAATTTGCATATTTCGATTCCATACAAACGCGCCTGGAGGCGGGGCCAAGCCGCCCCGCGCCTCCTAATTGAACGGATCAGAAGTGGGCGTGTAGCGTTCCTGATCCGAATTTTCCCTCGGAAAGGCCGCTATTTGCACTCGCGGCTCGGTGCGTATCGCTGAACGAGCCCAGGACAGCCCGACGCTCAGTGTTCACAGGTGCTGCGGGAATGGTCATGGTGCCGTGTGGGAATGGCATGATGCGATGATTGGGAGCGAGTTGTGACGGTAAAGGTCGTGGCTGTTGCGTTGTTGTCTGAGGGTTGGAGCGTGTTGCAGTTGGTGACGATGGCTGGCGTGGTGGTTGAGGTGGTTGTTGTGTGATGGCGGTTGGGACGTGGCTGGTTCAAAATAAAGATAGAACAGAAAAACGGCTATCTCAAAGCGTCGCAGCCCGAATGATCACATAAATTCCTTTAGACAACGGGTTTGGGCTAACTACACATGTACTTGGAGATATCTCACCTACGTGACCTGAATGGTGGTTTGCGAATTTCCACAGCCGTAACAATATATATATGTATATATATATATATAATTATATATATATATATATATATATACATATATACCACACATAATACACACACATATATAGATATACATATATATACACACATATACACATATATACACATATATACACTATATACATTATACACACATATATATATATATATATATATATATATATATATATAATATATACACACACATACATATATATATACACACATATACACATATATACACATATATACATATATATATATATATATACACAGATATATACATATATATACATATATAAAATATATATATATATATATATATAGATATATATATATACAAGCCGGTAGGCGACGAGGATCCGCGAGGATTGAAGCGCTGGATACGATGCTTTTCATTCTGACCGATCCACCGACGAAGATTCATTGCCAAGACGTATTGGTTTACATACAATTGTTCCTCTGCCTGGCAAGATTTTTCCTATTGCGTATTTTGCCAACTGGCACTCCTCACAGGACTACCATTTGAAAATAAAACCTAAATCAAAAATCGGCTCGAGTAAAATTTTCTAAATATCTCGAAGTGTTTCATTCCGAAGTCTCGCTTCTCCACATTCAAAACTGTAGGACAAGTATTGAAAATAGTGAACGTAGGTCGAGAAAAAGTATTTTTTCGAATTTTGCGTATTTCAGCCCCGACACCCTTGGTGATCGAATCTGGAAAAATGCTGCGGTTCAATTTTGTAGTAGTTATTAAACTCTATCCATACACCGAATTTAAACGTTCCGCCGTCGACAGTTTCGGAGGTCAAGGTCACTTAACATATTCCCTGGTTCACCACCTTTCCGCATTCGGAAACTATGAGAGATAGAGGAACGTTATGCTGTTGCGATAACTAGATAGGGATGCAAGGAATAGGCAGGAGTTGGTCTGGTCGCTCTACCTATCATAGAAGCCGCGCTACATCAGTTACCGTTTGGGTTCATAAAACGCGGTTTTTCGGCCGCTGCATAGCAACGGGCAACGAAACTCAAACGCGCACACTCCCATCTCATATGGCACCTGTTCGCCAAGTTTCATCGAAATCGGTTTGCGTGTTTTGTGCTGTGGAGCGTGGCGTTGCAGACACACACACACACACACACACACACACACACACCACACACACACACACGGAAAACCCGACAATAACGGATATCTAGCGAATCCCAATATACACACATGCCTGGTGTTGGCTCAGTGGTTAAGGTGGCGGCTTGGGATTCTAGGGTCCTGAGTTCAAGCCTCGTTTCCCGCTGAATTAATTCACCAGGGGGTTGACTCAGCCTGCCATCCATCCTTCCGAGGTCGACAAAATGAGTACTAGCTTGCTGGGATGACTGAGTCATTCGAGTATCCTGCGTCGGAGTGGCGACCCGTCCAGGATTATACCCAATAGCCAAGGAGAGTGCTTCGGCAGCACCAACGCTCTGTACAGAGTATGGTCCCAATGGAATGGGATATACACACATAGAGATATATACATATATAGATATATATATAACACACTCATATATAATACATATATATATATATATATATATATATATATATACACATATATAAATTCACAAACACATATACATATACATATATATACACTATAAATATATATATATAATATAATATATAATATATACACACACACTATATATATATAATATATATATATATATAATATATACATATATACATATGTACATATACATATATACACATATATATACACATATATACACATACACATATATCCACATATATATACACATATATATATATATATATATATATACATATTATATATATATATATTAATATATATATAATATATAATTATATATATATATATAATATATACACACACACACATACACATATACATATATATATATATATACCATATACATAATATATATACACATATACATATATATACACATATACATAATCATATATATACACATATACATATATATAATATATATATATATATATATATATACACATATACATATATATTGTTACGGCTGTGGAAATTCGCAAAACACATTCAGGTCCGTAGGTGAGGTATCTTTTAAGTACATGTATAGTTAGCCCCAAACCCGTTGTATAGAGGGAATTTATGTGATCCATTCGGGCTGCAGCGACGTGCTGTTCTGGCACATGCTCCCATACCTGACCTGACCTGATTCGGGCTGCGATCCTTTGAGTTAGGCGTCTTCTTTTTCTATTTTTTATTTCCACCACACAAAAACAACAAAGGGCTCGCCTGGTTTCCACGGCCAGATTCGAGAGAAGCGAGGGGAGGGCAGCTGGCGCTCGATTGGTGGATGCGCGGTGTGACGCGGCCAGGGAGGAGGAACACCCCTCTTCGAGAACTCTCTCGAAGGAGGGTGGAGCCGAAAACGGGGCGGAGTGGAGGGCGGAGCTCCGGGGTATAAGAGTCGGAGACGGGCGAAGAGAGGGGTGAATGCTCTGGGTTTTGGTCGATGCTCTGGTTTTTGGTCGATGCTCTTGTTGGGTCGATGCTCTTGCTTCGTGGTTGCTCTGGCTCGCTCTCATCTTCCGGCTCGCTCTCTGGAGGCCGCTGGCCTGGTTTTTGTGGGCCGTTGTAAGACCCCGCTGGCGGGAAGGAGCGTCCGCCATTCCCTCTCCCGACTTCGGGCATCCACGTTCCCCCCCCCCCCCTTCTATCCGCGCTGGGATAGCGCCGAACACTCGGTCCGTGGCGTCGAGTGGTCAACCCGAGCAGGCGCGAGGCACGCAGGAGAGGACTCGCCTACCACGCCAGGGCACGGAGTCGCGGCCAGGCGGGACCACGTCGACGGACGTAGGAGAGGGGCTCGACGGCCCAACAGGGAAGTCGCACTTCCATTTCTTTTGGGTGCTGTGTGAACGTGTGTGTGTGGCGCCGTCTGTGAAGTAAAACTGTATAAGTGTCGCCGTGTGTTCGCGTAGTCGTGTAGCTCTGCGTCGTCGTTTCTTTATTGTTTTTCGTATTACATTTGCTTTTTGTGCATTTCTGACTGTATGGCTGTATATGTGTGCTCTCCGTGTGTTATGTGAATAAAAGTGCTTGTGTTGAATTGTTCCGTTTCGCTGCGTCCTTTCCTTTGTTGAATCTCCATCTTGCTTCACGTAACGGGTTCGTCGTGGCTTAATACGCCCGATAATTAATCGGAACCGTCGAGGCCGACGATACACCGCTCGGTTATCCCGATAGTACGGAACGGACCGCTTAAGCGGCCCGTGTCCGGAGTCGACCTGCGGCGAGGTGCGATCGCCCAGTTTACCATCCGCGTGGGTACTTAGGTAGGTCGAGTTTGGCGACAACCCTATCCCACGCGGGTGGCCGATTGGCACGATCGTGGTGAGGTCGAAAGGCCACCCGTGACTGGCTCCGGGCGATAGTTCCCGGAGGGTCACGACAGAATTGTCCGTCCGGTGGGCGAGGCGGCCGCCATTCGAGTCACGTGGCCGATCGCACGCCGGCGGGCGCGAATTCGCAACAATATGTATATATATATATATATATATATATATATATATATGTCAGGCGCAGATTTACTTAATTGTTCATCATTTCAGAATCTTCACTATTCATGTTCAGATTTTGATTAAAAATAAACTAGCCAAACCCACGCTCAGCGCAAAGTTTCGAAAGTGAGGGTTCGTTAGGACGTCAATATATCCAGTGTTCACAATGTGATTTATCGAATTTCTTTATATACAATGTTTCTTGTTACATTTTTTGTGTCAAATGCACCTTCTGAAGTAGTCAGCATGTGCAGAAGAGGGTTTTGCATTGCAGACGCTATTTTCTCGGAGTGGTATTACGCCTCTCAGCGGTGACGATCTGTCGACGACAGACGTATTGACGTCAGCGAATGACCGATGATGTCATGACGTCATTACGCCTCTCAGCGGTGATGTCACACGTCGCCATGCAAACTAATGTAAAAATTAGAAAACCGCCAAAAATTCCCAAACCTGTCCGTCTGCCGCGATCTCACATAGCCCATGCTGTTCATTAGACCACAGTGCAGCCGCATGCCGAAAGTGGCGACAATCCGTCCTGCAGTTTCGGAGGAGAAACGTCAAATTACGCGCAGACGTTAAAAGAAATAATATATAGATAACTAAACGTTCATCGTGTGGGATAAGAACTCGGGATATCTTGTATACTAAACAATGGTTAAATTACGTTGGAACACAGTCTGCTCTCTTTCTTCAATGGATAGTTCACAATTACGATGCATAAAAGGACCAAACCAACAAAAGATAACATTACCAACAGCACAACTATACTCATCATCACAATTTTAAAATTCCAACACACTGAAAAGGCTCTACCAGTTGGTGGAGTTACAAAATCAAATTATAACAGTTTAACTATTTCTTACCTTTTCTGCATGCACATCAAGGTGCTGTTTTGCTTTAAATTTTCACCTTTTTGGAGAACTTGTTGTTGTTGTTGCTATTGTTGTTGTTGTGTTGTTGAAGAATCGGAAAAATTAAAATGACAATAACAGAGGAACTATACCGAAAATACCAAATTGATATCCATCTTTTTCGACAATGTTTAGAACCTAACAGCCCCTGATTTTTGGCATAATATATTGGTACACTTCAAAAACGTAAACATAATTAAACACTTAAAGCATTTTCTTAAATATAGTTGTTGCAGATTTTACGTTTAAAATGTTTGAAACGCTATGCAATATTAGGTAGGCTTACCTACCTTATTATCTTGCCAAAACGAAGTTTTTGCAAGATATGTGTCAGCTTGTATGTTTTTTTTGTTTGTTTGTTTTTTTTTTTAAATTTTTTTTGTTGTTTGTCTGTAATCACGTATAAAAAATTCTGCAGAGCACAGTTATCATTGGAAATTTTGTAACTTCGCTATCAGAGGCCTATGGAGGTCCCTTTCAGTGCATAAAATTTTGAAGGTCAAGGTCAAAGGTCAAGGTCACTTTGTTGCAAATCAGGGGAGTCGACGAAACCCTTATTTTTTGAGTAATTTTGATCGGATCGTCTTCAAACTTCATGGGAAATAGTTCATGGTCTGGCGCTCAGCTGATTAATTTTTGGTGGCGATTGGCCTTGACCTTCATGGTTAGCGCCTAAGGTCAAACATATTTGACCCCAAGGTCAAATTTTCAAGTTTTAGGAACCATATCGTGTAGTACCTCAAATTGAACACCTCGATGAGTGCTTTCTAGATATGTCAAGCTTGAGACATTATGACGTATTTGGTGACGTTATGAGGCAAACGCATATTTTTTTCATGGTTACTCTGTAGAACGATTCTCATCGAATCTCTCGTAGGCAGATATTCCTCAAGGAGTCGCTCCTGGTGGATAGCAGCTCTGTTCACCTCAGTGTGACCTTAAAGAAGTCACACGTGGTCACCTTTTGGCAAGATACGGGTCACCCTAAGGGTGACATTGGTTATTATATATTTAGTCTTTCCAGTGGAAAATGTTGGAAAAATTCACTGCACGAGACAGTTTCCCTTCCCACATTCCGAGACCGCATCTTTGGTTATATATACCTCATTACATGTGAAAAAAACCAAAGATCACTTTTGAAGGGAGGAGAGGGGTTTAGGGAGGCGCACGGTTGCTATCCCCCCCCCCCAAGTATTATGTGGACCCGCTGTTCGCAGATCCCACGTATTCACAGTTTATAAAATGACCCTACTTCAACATTAGTGGCCTGTGGTTTGTGTATTCACACTTTTTCGTGTTTTTTTGCAGGAGTATTCACTGTTTTTTTTCACGTTTTCGCTGTTTTTTTTCTTCACTTTTTTGGTGAGCATATTCACAGTTTTTCACGGATTTTTTTTATTTTCCTTCAAGCATCATAAACCGCCAAACCTACCCCCCCCCCGGCTTTTCACTTGAAACAATGCCCCGGCGTTCGCGTATTCGACATTCATTGAATTTTTTACGAACATCTCCCCCGCAAATAGCGTGGTCGGGCTATACAGTATATATCTTTCCAGCCACGGGTCAGTTCTGGTTGCCCAGTTCGAGTCCCGTGAGTCATGGCAAAGCAAGCACCAGCCAAGTTCCCTGGCCTGTTTGCCATGTTACAATGCTCATGACACCGTGGGTTTAACCGGTTGAATCGCCAATAGAAGCCCATGACCGGTCCAATTTGGCTGAGCAAACCGTTAAATCATAAGTGCAGTCTAAAGCAGTTTGAACCGCAATTGAGCTACACCACAACCAACCTGAACGAATGATATTCACTCCAAGACCAAATGTATTTATTAAGAGGAAATGGCTCGCGGGAAGGAAACAAGAATGAAGCAATAAGAATGAAATAATCACACTAAAAATAAATGATGTCACCAACAATAAAATCACCCTTAACCCTTACCGATGTGTGCCCTCAAACAAACCAAGCAAACAAACAGATCTTATCTCACTAGCTTATAAAGGCTTTCATGAACACCTCAGGAGATCAACATAGAGACTTACAAGAAAATGAAGAGAGTTGGTTTGGCAAACCAGAGGTAGAGATGTGCAAGAGTCGAGTGTTGGTTCAATACCCTTGCAGGGCAATTGTTCTGGGGCCAAAGAGACACACACACACAGACACACACACACACACACACACACACCTCGTCTGCATGGCATGACTCAGCCGGTTGGTCGTTCAATCCCACTGCAGGGCCAGAGAGAGAAGTGAAAATCAGCCTGACAGTCACAAAATTAAACCCAGTCTTCTCTTCGAAATCGGTCACATCTTCCTCTATTATCACTTCTGGCTCAAGCCTCCTCTCTCTTTTCCATTGGTGGTGAACGGAATTGTGGGTGGGATCATTTGACAGTAGCAGCTCCATCGTGAACATAATGGTTTTTACCACAAGCTTTAACAGCAAAGCCACGAGCTATCTGAGGTGATCTAATTGGCTTTTGGTGGCTCTGTTTGGTTTTTCCACCAGCCTCACCCTCCAAGATTTTGTGAGTGCTTCAAAAAGAAAACATTAAAAGAAATTACAGAGGAAAGGATATTACATGGGTTGTAAGGAATGGCGGTTTTCGACACAAACAGGATGTCAGGGAGGCAAACATCTATCTACACGTTATCGCAACACATATCTAACATCACAATTAATTATGTTTTGCTTATTCTAAAACACTCATTAAGAAAACTACTACTATACTAAGCATTTATTAACCTCTAGGAGTCATGACCACAACTATGTACAGTAAGACTTCACCATTTGTGGGGGTTACATTCCTGGAAAGTGCCGCAGTTGGTGAAGCAATGGGCCTATTGGAAAAAAGGGGGTTAGCTTCATGGCTGACAAGCTATAACCCCCTCACTTATCTGATAATTTACTCTACACTAAACGAAACCTGGAAAAAATGTGTTATAACATAGGTGAAGGCTCTTGGCTGACAAGAATATACTGTATAATAAGTGCAATAAACCTGTTAGATTTGAAAAACAAATAAAGACAAATAAAAAAATAGTTTTTATTTATTTTACACATGATGATGATGTGACGAGGATGTGGGTGATGTTGGATGTGAGTTCAAAGGATGTGGGGTCCTCCTGAGGATAATTCTGGAAGATTGGAAACCATGTAGAGGCAAAAGCAGAGGTTGGAGAAATGGCGATGCTGGTTGGAGCGGTTGTAGTGACTGCAATAGTGGTCACGATTACCCCCTTGATCCTTTCCTTGATGGGCAGAAGGGAGTTAGTGCTGGGAAGTAGCAATGTCACCTCAATATTCGGGTGAGCAAACTGAAGGCAATTTCTGGGTGGAATAGCGCATTGGTCGAGGAACAGCAGCACCTTGAAAACCAAGTTATTGGATGCCAGGTACTTCTCCATATAATGCGCAAAACAATTATGGAACCAATCCATAAACACTTCAGTAGTCACCTCGGCCCTCTTGTTTGCACCCCAGAACATGGGGAGGTGGTGTTTGTTATTTATTTTAAGCAGGTGGGGATTCAGCACTCTGTACACCAGCATCAGCTTCACCATGAGGTTGTTGGATGCGTTTCTGTAGTGAAAGGTTAGGTGGACATTTGCTGCCTTGAAGCCTCTCCCTTTCTCCTCGATTATCTTCACAGTTCTGCCGGGTAACTGTTGGTGGCTGCGTGGTCTGCAGATGCAGATTCAATCACAAAAATTTAACGTTATGGAGGCTGTGACGCTTTTTGAATTATCAAACCAGCCCCTGCTGGCTTGGAAGCCGAGCTGGGTGCCATCACCACCAGAGGTTTGCACCATGTGCTCGTAAACACGCATTGCCGTTGCATGTATCACAGGTCCATTCAGAGGCACTTTTTTCTGGTTGCGATCCTCAATTCACACACTTTTTCCACATTTTCCACTTGTGGATCATAGCTTTAAAATGTAGATTTAGCACTTGCAGACATACTTCCTGAAGTACTTGCCTGGATGTTAGCCTCAGTTCTCTTAATGTAGCACACAGAGGACTCATTAATGCCATCGTACCTCACCACTGAAGAAGCACTTTCATCTCCAGCCAACCGATCCAACAATTCCACCTTTTGACTGAAAGTCATCACTTTCGTCTTTGCCATAGATTTTCCATCAATACTCACTGTATGAGTAGGACAGGTCAGGTATGGGAGCATGTGCCTGAGCAGCGAGTCTCTGCATACACTTTCCACCGGTACTCCAGGGGCCTCCGTCTGGCCATCCCCCAGGCTGAGAGAATCTGGTGAGTGGGATCAGCATCAGGAGAAAGAGGCACATGTCCATACAGCTGCAGCTGTTGCTCATGGACTATACAGGTAACAAATCTCATCTGAGTCGCTTAGCAACAGCTCGTTGGACACAGTATGAGCAGTGACAGCCAAGGATTCTCCAAAGAGACCTGGTGCCGAAGGAGTTAAGTCTTTGTCTCAGATCCTTTGTCAGAGTCCAAGTCTCACATCGGTAAAGCAAGACTGGAAGCACCAATGACCTGAAAACTCAAACTTTCATCCTCCTGCACAGGTACCAACAGCACCACACCCCATGATCCAGTGAATCTATGACTCCCCAGGCCTGACCCAGATGTCCATTCACCTCTGGCTCACACCCAGTGGAGACATGAATATCACTGCCAAGGTCAGTAAATCTCTCCCTGACCTCAACATCCTCATCACAAACAGGTACAGACAAGATAGCAGCATCCAATATGTCAATGAAAGCCTGGATCTTAGTTTTGACCCAGGAAACCCGTTATCCCAGTGGCTCCGACTCCTCATTCAGCACCTCAAGGGCCCCCAAAAGAATATCCAGTCTCTACAAAGATGACTGCATCATCTACGAAATCAAGGTCAGAGATCTTGACACTCCCAAATCGATACACCGGAGCTTGATGTCTCTGACATCCTCCCCAGAACCAAGTCCATACAAGCGCTGAAAAGTGTGGGGGCCAAAACAAACCCCTGACAAACTCCAGTCACAACTGGAAATAAGTCAGAGATGGAACCACCGCATCTCACAGCACTCTCAGTACCAGAGTATCGTTCAGACATCAGATTGATCAGTTTTGGTGGCACCCCACAAAGATCGAGAATCCTCCAGAGGGCATCCTGATTCACTGAATTGAATGCTTTACAGAGATCAACAGAGGCTGCCAGAAGCCCCTGCCGAAACTCTTGTCTGTGTTCAGTGAGGACCCAAAGAGCAAGGATACGGTCAATCGTTGACCTCATTGGTGTAAAGCCTGACTAATCTGGGTGTTGGTGCTCAAGCAGATGGTGGCAAACCCGATCAATAATTATCTGAGCAAACATCTTGCCTGGCACTGAGAGCAGCGTCACCCCTCGGTAGTTATTGCAGTCTTGGCGATCGCCCTTCCCTTTCCAGAGAGGGACAAGAAGGCCCCTCTTCCAGTCAGATGAGATGATGCCTGTGTTCCAAACAGAGCACAGAACTGCATGCAATGACACGAGTAGAGCAGTTCCACCAGCCTAGAGAAGTTTGGCATGGATGCCACAGATCCCAGGAGCTTTACCCCATTTTAACTGGTTTACCGCAGCCTGCGTTTCCACAAATGAAGGTGGATCACAGTTAATTTGAATGGTCAGCAATAGGAATATTGACACCCCTGGCATCCAACTCAACAGCTGGTGGGTAAGCCTGGTACAGCCGCTCAAAGCAACCAGCCCAGCAGGCCAACACTTCGGACTCCTCTGTTAATAGCCCACCACCCTCCATTCTAGCTGCAGTACACCGAGGCACGGGCTTGGAGAAATGCAATGCACGCATTCCCCTGTAACCAGGATGATAATCACTTGACCACAGGTGATGCTCTACCCCCTCACAGATTCCCCGCAAATATGCCTCCTTGTCCACCCTCAGCACTCATACAGTTTTACACCTCAACTCCCTGAACAGCTCAGCTCTGCCA